>JBAIZL010000007.1:60679718-61002218 GCA_036971475.1 Prosapia bicincta | reverse complement strand
AAAGAAAGTCTATTTCATCTTAAATATTTAATTACTTCTCCTTGATTAGTTTTACTGAAAATGTTTCTTCTACTTTGGACATCCTTTTCTAATTTATTGATTTAAATGTTATAGGAACACACGACACTTCAACATTAGACAACAGAACAGATGAAGACAGCGATGTGGTCAGGGGTAAGTCTTTTTGAAAATACAGTAACCCATTTATTCGTAAATACCTAATTACTAATCCTTGATTATGTTTTTAAAATTCTCATTTAATTATTTGTTCTAGAATATAATAATACAATAGTATTTTGTTGTGTATGTGTTTGTGTTTGTGCGAATAAATTTCAGTTTTTGTCATTAAAATACATTTTAAGTTTTAATCTTTTTCTAATCTTTACTGAAATTTACCCAAGTCACTTATTTTTTGACAGACCTGAGAATTCGTAACGGGATTTCATGGTAAAAGTACACCTTATGATGGTTAATAAAGTGTGCTTAAAGTAATTACAGTAAAATAACATAATGCTTTACTGAAAACACTAATTTATTGTAGTATTACTCTGATTATAGGGACCTATAAAAACTTGTTTGGATGTGAATTTATGTGTCACACGAAGATATGACTATTGTTAAGGTTGTGTTTCAAGAGTAGGCTAATTTTTAAAAACAAATTTTTAAAATATTTTTCTTCATACGAATACTGACTTGACAGAACTCATAATTTTTTTCAATAAAAAATATTGAGCATTTTAAAGGATCTACTATACAAAATAACTGAAAATTCAAGAGAATCAATTATTAATAAAATAGAATAATAAAAAGGTGCACCATCATTACCACACATTTTTCCCAAGGCCTGTTATTTATGAAATCTTTTAGACTGAATCTATTTTATCAATATTTTTATCCTCTATTTTCTCTCTGTCTGTCTGCCCCCTCTCTCTCTCTTTCTCTCCCTCTCTCATTCTCTCCCTCTCTTTCTTTTACTCTCTCTCTCTCTCTCTCTCTCTCTCTTTCTCTCACTCTTCTATCTCTCTCGTACAACTGCCTCCATAAAATGTATATTTAGACATAAATATTTTAGTACATATTCGTGATAACATATGCTGTAGATGGCACTTCAACTTAACCATTGTTTTTATGTGTTATTTATTTACCTGTTCTAGAACGAATTATAACCTATGAGGCACTTGAAGATGTACTGGACAGTTTAAGGCTACTACGTGAAGACTTTAGTACGTATTATTGGTTACTGAATTTAATATTAAAAATAATGTTTTGTGTTGTGAGTGTGTGTGTGTATGTGTGTGTGTGTGTGTGTGTGTGTGTGTGTGTGTGTGTGTGTGTGAGTGTGGATATATATATATAATATGGTGATATGTTTTCACTTTTACTTATAAACATATGGGTGTTTGTAGTACATATGTTTTGATTATTGTAAAAATATTTTGTGAGTGTTGTGAGTGTGTGTGTGTGTGTGTGTGTGTGTGTGTGTGTGTGTGTGTGTGTGTGTGTGTGTGTGTGTGTGTGTGTGTGTGTGTGTGTGTGTGTGTGTGTTGGGAGTGTGTGAATGTGTCTATTGTGTATAGATGAATTACGTGTAATAATTTTATTACATTTAGACTACATCATTCAGATGTCAATTTTTTCCATTTTTCTGTTTCTTGTCATTTAAAATAAATTGTATGATTAAGTTTTATTTAAATTTCATGTCGATAACATAGTTATTCCTCACAGTTTGCGCTGTTTTCATCAAATTCTTTTTAAAGAATCAATCACCTCTAATCTTTTCAATTATGTTTATCAATAAATGGTGAAGCTATTTAAATTTGAATTATTTATTTAGAGCATTTACCTCGCCTGAAATTATCGCATTTCCTTTTTGCACAAAAACGTAAGACGTTTGTGAGTGGTTATTCCAATGTCAGCCTATATGAACAAGGATTGACAAAACTATGTGCAATGTACGCAAAGCAGTTAAGATTTATCATTGTAATATCAGCTAATATAATTACATAGCTAGTATGCTATAATAACCATAAACATGTGGGAAATTTTATATGTTTTTAAAATATTTTCTGTTTTTCTAGTGAGAGCTCGAGAAATGAGGAATGCAATTAGAGAAAAGCTGCGCAAAATACGTGAAGGTAAGACTAAACCGCATGTTTTGGTCTCGTTAGTTTTAACATAATTATAAATACAAATTTTGAAAATTATCTTTTTCATACGAATATGGACTAAACAAAATTTATGAAAAAAGTATTAAAATTAATACTCAGACTTCATATTCTTTAGAAAAACGAAATATTCAAGAAAGGAATTCATAACAAGTCGGTCGTTAACTTACACCTTATACAGAGCATGGTATATATGTATATACATATATATATATATATATATATATATATATATATATATAGAGAGAGAGAGAGAGAGAGAGAGAGAGAGAGAGAGAGGGAGGGAGAGAGAGAGAGAGAGAAAGAGAGAGAGGAGTAACTTTATTTTGTTTGTCTTTACAATATGTTATTATAAATTTATTTCATATTCGAAATAATAAATTTTATCTTTAATCCCTCACTCTCTCTCTCTCTTTCTCTCTCTCTCTCTCTCTCTCTCTCTCTCTCTCTCTCTCTCTCTCTCTCTCTCTCTCTCTTTATGAACCCTAAATAATCTACCATACAAAATGTTTAACTATGACTCATATTAGTATCGCATCATATAAGTTGTATCAGAATTCACTTCCAAATGTAAACCATAAGGTTGAACTATGTTGCTCAAATAATTAAAATATACATACAGAGGGAAATTGTTACATTTCCTCGAGTTTTTCTAGAGAGTTACGTATAAAGCATTGTAATGTATGAGCTAAGTAATAAGTCCTAGACTTGCTTAACTCGTAATTAATGACCGTTTTATTTTCAGAAGACGCAGCATTCACAGAATATAGAGACTACAGCTTAATCCCATGTTCCATACCTGACACATCTAACATTCGAAATTTCAGACACACATCAACATACGAAGAGGAGCCATACTACACTACACAGTCCATATGTAAGAGAAATACTATTTTGTTTTTCCCAATCTTCCATTATGGAATTAAAGTTATTATACTATATGAGTAACAGTTCTTATATTTAATATCCATTTTAATATTTTTAAATCTTAAATATATTGCTTCATGATAAAAACACAATAGAAAAAGGAAAGTTTACATATTTCCTTCTCTAGTTAGTCACGGTTTAGCCAAGTAAGTTTGTGCTGAAACCTTAGCTTCCTTCACAGTTACTATTTATCACTAATTTAAACATAACATAATTGTATTGGTAACACAAGGTAACACGTTTGGAATGCTTCCATGGCGTTTTCTCTTCAATTCTTCATGGCGTTTTCTGTATATTAAATACACACTGGTTTTCGTCACCTTTTTCATCCGGGCCAAAGCACACCGCCGTTTGCAATAATCTTTTAATATCATAAATAAAGCTATAGCCATCTGTTTAACCTAATTCCTTTCATTCAATTTATATTTATTCAGCTGTTATATCGTTCAGTATTTAATATCAGCTGTTTAACTTTAAGATGAAACGTTTAAAACAGCTGCTGTATATATTGCTGGACTTAAATTGAGATTTTGGCAATTTAGTTAAATTAGCTTGTATCGTTTTCAAATCATTTAGCTTTATCGTTTTATTAATAGCGATTGTTTTCCTAAAAGTTAATTAAGTTTGTATAGTTTTACTCATGTTTTATTCACTTAGTAAATATATTATTTTTTTTTATTTTTAGAAACAATGTCACGGCTCCGGCGTTCAGTGGAAGGTAAGCAAATTAAAGTAAATTCCAATTAAAACTTTTACACTACATTACTTCACTAATCAAATGAAATAAAATTTATGAACCATAAATATCCAAAAAAATAATAATTGTTAAATAATTTTATTTGTAAAGAATTGGTAACTCAATATATCTCACAAATATGATGTCACTTGTGTATATTGATATAAAAGAATGTATAAATGATGTAAATGTTGGTGTTGAAACCTCCTCTAAAAAGGTGCACTCTGAATACATGTCGGATTAAATGAAGTTTAGATAAACCTCTAATATATATCGTGTCTTCTAAGTGTAGTTATTGTCGATATAATGCTCTTCTACAATAATGCTCTTTATAGAAAACACAACATATGGTATATTGTCTATTAGTAGCATTGTCTACTCTCATCTAACTTTACAAAAACTGTATCTGTATTTATAACTTGATATCTAGGGAACTTTTAAAGCGCTGTCCAAACAGAGCAAAATAAAATCTCACATCAAACGGACACACTTTTAAAAAACTCACAGTTATTTGTAGTAAGTATTCCATTATTTGTATATTAGATTAAACGTTTTATTTACTAACTTGTAATACAAACAATTTTGGAAACATTATAGATGCTTGGGTGAGTGTCGACTTCCCATAACGGTGTTATCCATAACAAGTAAACAAGGAGAACACTGGGTCACCCAAGGTAAGTTGTTTTCTTTACGTATTTAAATTCTAAACCACATGATATATGAGAATTTAATTAACAATTTATTTCTCAAATTTATAATAATAAAAGATTACCAAATACTTAGTTGTTTTAAAACCCAAAATCAGCCTATTCTTACGCTACCATAAAACTTTACCATATATTTAATTGATAATAACAAAACTTTTGTTAAATAAAAACTAAATTAGGTCAAACGAGAACTTATTATAAAACTAAATAAGTAAGTTTTATAACAACCCATTTAGGGTAACACACTTCGAAAGTCAAATAGTTTTAATACATGTGCAACGTTTATTACATGCACAAAATTTAAACCCATGTTTTGCTTGTTTCCACAAAGTTCAAAACAATTACATAATTATTTTAATAAATATTTAACAACCAAATTGAAACATTTTATTGTAACACATATGTCAGTTAAAAAGACTGTCCCTGAGTGAAGCCACTACATAGCAAAACAGGAACACAACTTTACCATATGAATACAAGCACAATTATGTCTGTTACATACTTATAACTTATGGAAAATATTTTACCCTAGTCAAGTTTTTAGTAGGTTTTTCCTGTTTTTTTATGTTTAAATTAAATCAAATATTTTTTTCTTAATTACATTGTTTTACTTCTAGTTTTGTATTAATTGATAATATTTTAATTTTTTTACATTCTCTAAGTGTTTGTGATTTTGTGTGGCTTCCATGAGGATACCATAATAATAAAATTTGTTTATCTTTCAGCCAACTATATTTACACACTGAACGCCAAACCTAAATTCTACTTGCTCCACATTTCTACACATTGTTTGGATAGACACCTGCAAAATTTCACCTTACTACAGTGCTTCACGACCTTTGGAACCTGGATCAAAATTTTTCTTGCTCACACGTTGGCCTAGGTTCAACAACGTTTCGGATTAAAAAAAAAAAAAAAAAAAAAAAAAAATCAAAATTAATGGGGTGTAAACCCGTCGCGTCCGTACTTGGTACACGTGCACCCCGGTAGCGGCTATCACCGGCTAAATGACGGAGTACACAAGATTCATTGAACAACAAATTATTACAAGAGACAAAACAGCACCGGGGTGCCAAAACAAATAAATAGTTGTAATAAAATAAAATCCAGTTTTGTATTTACGTGTTTAATTAGCTGGTTTATTATTTTAGCAGTTGTTTACAATTTTTATGTAAAATGTGCAAATTTTTTGACGTATTTTTGCCGACTATGTTGCAGATGGGTTTCTAGTTTATTTAAAAATTTATCAAGTTGTGTTTACTGATACAGAACTCGAATATAGAGGTTAGTGATGAACAAAGAACGAGGTGAAATACAATCAGCTGTTCATAGATTTCAAGAAGTAAATTTTTCTTTCAAAGAAGAATATGGTAGCCTACCCCGAGTACAGCTGACCGGAATGATGGCTAGAGTCGTTTAACAATGCACAACTGAAACACTCAAGCACAGCAGCTTGGCAGCTTGCGGAGACTAGTTTTTCCTTTGCCGGGCATTCTAATGAGATAATTTCTTTTATCTGTAGCTGAGATCATAGGAATGGAAAGATGATGAACTTCTTTGGCTTTAATATACAAAATAGTTTTTGAGAAGCGTATAACACACACACACACACACACACACACACACACACACACACACACACACACACACACACACACACACACACACACACACACACACACATATATATATATATATATATATATATATATATATATATATATATATATATATATATATATATATATATATGTTATAAGGTTAAAAGTGAAAATCTAAAAAAAATGGTTGATGCGGGTTTCTAAAATAAGGCATTTATTTATTATAATTTAATACTTTATAATGTAAAGAAAACGAATTTAAAACTAAAATAAATGTTGACGTTATACCATTCGAGTTTAAAAATGTATTATAATAGAATACAATGGAATATATTTTCGGAAAGTTTTAATGGAATTAAAACAAATAAAACTATCGTGTCAAATTGGGCGAACCAGATATTTTAATTAATTAAAAATACACACAGAACAAAATAAAGTGAAACAAAAAATATTAATCCTTCAAACAAAAGCTGGTGGATTGGGGAAGGGACTCGGAAATGCTTGATTAAAGATAAACAAAAATATGCTGCTCTTCCCTTCCTGTCGCTCGAATTGGTTTAGCTTTGTGTGAATTGGTCTTGTGTGTTGTGTTGGTGTCTCTCTGTTAGTCCCCAAGGAAACTATTATACCTAAAATTATTTTGTATTTAAAACAATAAACTTTCAAAAGATCAAACATTTCAATTTCCAAACAAGCAGTGCTATAACTCTTATAACATAGATTTGTTTATTTATGTTTATTTACAGACTATTTTTAAAAAAAATATTAAACTGTTGTTAAGCGAGTCAAATAAATCTGTTTATTACCATAACGACGTTTTGGCAACTGATTATTATCAACATCAAGTCGGTTTACTATATAAATCGCAGGCCTTACATGTACCACTAAAATGACTGAAGGCAAAATGACTGAATGCCGCCTTTAAACACATGTTTCCGATCTTCATCCAGTTTAGCATAGGAACGCAAAACTACGGCCAGCAAAACATGGTTTTTACGTAGAGGAAACTAAAATATGAAGCCCGTTAGTGATAAAAAATACTATTTGGGAACGAGTGTATGGAATTCAGAAGACGGTTAAGTGACTGAAGTAGTGGCTAAACGTGCGGTGTTTTAGGCAAAGCAGTGGGTAAAGGGGATAGGGAGATAAGGAGGAGGGTAAGGAGTAAGAGGCAGAGAGGAGGATAAAGGGAATGAGGTACGTTGGAGAAGATAAGGAAGACGAAGTAAGGAGGATGGGTAGGGAGGAAGAGGTAGGAGGGAGGGGTGGGAACATAAGGTAAGTAGGATGAGAAAGTAAGAATAAGTAGATAGAGCGGATGGCAAATGCATGAAAACCTGGACGTCTTGATTGATTATATATTACACATCAATAAAGTGTTAAAATACTGGAGGGTTGGGAGTAAGAGGCAGGTAGGAGGGGAAGAGGTATAAAATAAATTGTAGTAAATAAGGATCAGGAGGAAGGAAGAGGATGTCGAGGTGATAACAAATGCATGGACCTCTGGATGTCTTAAGGGATTATAAATTAAACCTCCAGAAAGTAATGTACCGATACTCTTGAGATACTCATATTTTTGAAAGCTTCATACTTTCGTACTTCCTGAGAGTTATTACGTAAGAGTGGAAAAGATAGTTGTATAGAAATCAGTTTTATATTAGCCTTTTTGCATGCAGACTGTTTTCCTTCCAAGGATAATCCCAACAAAGTTCTATCATTGGTTTCCACCCTTCTGCATTCACGTGGCGAGTCCGCAATAAAAGGGAATAAGCAGATTTATTTCCCAATTTCCAGTTTTATTGGATTTCTTTCCCGCAGATTAAGTTTATATCTTGCGTCCATTTAACTAACACGTGATAGAATCATACTTCCGCGTTTTAAATAGGCTGCACTATAAATGTAAGCAGTTTTGTATTTATATATTGGGACTTTGTAATTTCTACCTAATACGAGAATAAACCAAGATATTGTAGGAGAAGCTCGACCAGAAGCAACATCTCACTATTCATCTCTTGCCCACGTCACATTACTGCGCCTCTCCACGTAATAACACCCCAAGTGTAATTAAGTGGAGGCTGATAATCGCTCACCATACAAGAATATATTATGGTATTCTTGATATTCTTGCTATCAAGAATAGGTGCATAAATAATGAAAAAAATTAAAGTAGTTAAGTAAAACCGGAGACATACAAAAACGTGTCTATGTTATGGAAATTAAATATGTTTTTATTTTGTTTATGTTACTTACTTGTTTTCTATTTATATCCCTGAAAGCTTTCTTTTCTCCCGTTGCCTTTTTGTTCTGCTCAACTTAGAGTATTACTTTTAACTTTTCTAACAGTTGTTGATGAATAAAGTGAATTATTAAAAGTCAAGAAAAATAATCATTCAACCTAAAACAATTTACAATATCTCACTGATAATAATGTACAGTAGTTTCCAATATTATTCCAATATATAATTCTTACCACAGTTCCTAACACAATTCCTACCATCTAGCCTTGAGCCCTCTGCATGGCATTGGAAAAATTCGACCAAGAAGATGCAGAAAGATGAAACAACGAGACGTTTTGTTGCCTGAGTTTGAAGCATGTGGTAAGAAGAAGAACTGGAAACCTTAAGAATTGGTAGAGTTAGTCCAAACAAGTGAATTCTAACTCTATTCCTTATCAAACACAGTTTTATAACAGTAGCGCCTTGAGTACCCAGGAGCTATAGCATTTGTGAAAACATTTAGAAAAGGCCAGGACTCACGTGAAGTTATATGAGGAAAACTGAGATACAAGAAGGAAGGAATACCGAAGGATTGTTGTGAAGTAATCACTTGAAACATAAGAAATAAACAATTGACATAGCTTGATAATTATTCGGTATATGCGTCGAGCATATCCCGACAGAATGAATCTAATATACAGTACGTCTCAAAATATACAGTACTGAACCTGAATCTGCTGTAGGAGAATGACCGATACAGCGTCGTACTTGGTCGTTTTATAAGAGACCTCAGGAAACCTCAAACCTACGTCTAGAGAATGATGAAAGAGAGGATTTAACGCGATGACTTACCATCAACCGTCGTCCTACTGCAATAAAAAATTACCATGTTTATAATGAGCATAAAACAACCCTTCATCACCAAAATGATGCAAAACCCTCATAAACGGTACGAGTGGTGGAGAAAATAAGAGTCCTAAGAAGCCTAATAATGGCAATAAATATGTCAATCAATCAACAACAAAAGACAAAGGAAAAACAAGGCAGCCTACATTAACAGTACTATAAAATACATATAATCCCCTGCAGTTATGCACCAACTTTACCTAATTAACTACTCGTGGATGGTGTCATCTGACGCATTTCTTTAGTCCATTCCTTTTCTCTCGTTCTCCCTTCATATCCCTCTGCGTAGCGTTAAAGGTTCCCTAATTGCATACAAAGACATCTGCATCTATCACTGAAGAAGGAATTTCGTATAAAGACAAACAAGAAAGGGTTTTAGTAGACTAATGGGGGAGGAATGGGTTCAGAGACGAAATTGCGGACTTATTGGATCAGCGTGACAAGTTGGGGCATTATTTCGGCGAATGTGGTCTTGTCAGGCGCTTCTTTATTCAATTGTTTTTATTTGCGTGCAATATTTGGGAATAAAATTTGCTTACATGGTTTCCAGAATGAATTATTTCCCAAGAACCTGAAAGTATCGAACTAAACATAGGTGACGTTTATGCAAAATAAGATTTCTTTGCTTCGAGAAATTTTGGTAACCACCTCATCTCCCTTAAAACAAACTTTCCTAAAACCACCATCTCACCGTCTCACCACCCACCGTAATAAAAAATAACCATGTGTTTACCGTGGATAAAACAACCCCACATCACCAAAATGTTGCCAAATTTTCAAAAACAGTACAAGTGGAGGAGAAAATTCAATTCCTAAGGTGCCTAATAAAAGCAATAAATATGTCAGTCAAATAACAAAAAAAGTCAAAAAAACAAGAAACATTAACAGTAATGTCAAATGCATCAAATGGATGTTATCATCTTTAGTGATGATTTATTAAAATGACATTGTACGGAAGTGTTCCAGGTGGCATTCACCGATATGGGGCGCATCTCCAGGGCCCATTGCATTGTTGCTGCATTGTACAAGGATCAAATTGTTATTATAAAAATTATTTTGAAAAACATTGTGCAAAACAAACGTTTTGAAGAAGAAACGCGTTTACCAGGTCTATGGACGGCCAACGAATCCCCTTCCTATAGGTAATATGGTGAGAACGCGAACTCTAGGACAATCTACACAGTCGCACTTATGGTGCAGAAGCCGTTCATTCGTAAAGCGATTAAAGTTCAACCATAATCAGTGTTCCTATTTTATAAACGTTTACACAAAATGTCACCGTTTTATTACCACAATTCACTTTTTACGTCTTGCTATAAAACCGCCCCCCATAGAAATAACTACTGAAACAAGGGAAGTACAAAATGGCGAAATTGCAAACGACCAATAAAGTGGTGCGATATAAAGTGGTAGATTTGTAGTTTTGTGCAAGGTGATAGAGTTCCTGTTATTGCATAAAAATGGTATACAAACCCCGTCATATACGAACTGGATCATTTTTATACATTTCAATTGTGTGTGTGTGTGTGTGTGTGTGTGTGTGTATGTGTGTGTGTGTGTGTGTGTATGTATGTGTGTGTGTGTGTGTGTGTGTGTGTGTGTGTGTGTGTGTACGTGTACGTGTGTGTGTGTGTGTGTGTGTGTGTGTGTGTGTGTGTGTGTGTGTGTGTGTGTGTGTGTGTGTGTGTGTGTGTGTGTTTGTGTGTGTGTGTGTGTGTGTGTGTGTGTGTGTGTGTGTGTGTGTGTGTGTGTGTGTGTGTGTGTGTGTGTGTGTGTGTGTGTGTGTGTGTAAAATTTTACAAATATACGTCTTTAAATTTATCGTATTTTTCAAAATCTATTAAGACCTCAAGGTGTATAAATCTAAAGAGGACAGACGCTTTATTATGCTCTTTGAATACGTTTGCCATGACAGAGGGATGAAATCTCACAACATGACGTCTAATCCTCAAAGACAAACCCCATGACTTATTGCGTCTTTAGTCGTCTCGTCTGATGTATCCTGGGCATGTATTCATAACGAAAAGTTAAATGTGTTGTTAAAAATACTTTTTGAAACAAAAGCCCTCAATATACATTATTTTAGAGTTCGCGAATGCTCGCCCTAGGTCACTTGACCATAACGTAGATGGTTTCACCTATTTAGAAGTGCAAAATTAATGCTTTGATTTAAAAGTGCATGACCAAATTCCTCAAACCTCACACTTAAGTGTTTATATTTGATATTTTTCAAATCAAAACAAAAAGATTAGCACTGTACTTACATAAATCTTAAACAATCCTCCGTTTATTAACGCTCCTTAGTTTTAGAGAATTTAATTCTAAGTTAAGCAAAGTAAAAAGTAGTTTCAGTAACATTTAAATAACGAATTAAGGAACTCGATGAGCAAATAAAAGTAGGATTCAAGAGTTAACAATCTTTTACAAAGGGAAAACATATAAAATAATCTCCCTACACATTGAAGTTTGTATTGTTTTGCGCCAAGAGACAGTGGTAATACAAACAAACGATGTGTTTTTACAAAAGCAATAACCTTCAGTGAGTGTGTATATCATGTAACAGATGAGAAACTCTTCCATTCCACGCGAGGGAAGGGAAGTTTTCCTTTGGTAACAGATGCTGAAGCTTTCTCTATGAGTTACTGCTCAGGCTAGATTTACAATCTCCAAGTGACAAACAGCTTTTGCTTTTGCCCTTGTTAATCCATGGCAAGATAGTTTTTGATCATTTAATTTTTTTGTACAATTTATTTTATTGTTGGATTATATCACTATAGGCTACTTACTAATTTTTTTTCAAATATGTTTTTTGTTAAAAATATTCGAATAATTAAAATATTTTGAAATAAGTCAACCTTTTGCATTCTATTAAAATAACATTGTACTTTTATATCGCGTTAAGACACTACAAACCAGTTTTATAATTTTCATGGGATGGTTTGGTTACGTTAGAATTAGGGAACAAAGTCATTAAATTTAGTATTAGTTACAAATTGATGAAAATAAATTATTTGAGACACGTGAAAAACATTTAAGACAGACAACAAGAACAATGTAGAGAAGGAAAAGACAGGTAGTTAAAGAAGGATGGCGAAGAAGAAGTAGTATATGTAAAGGGAGAAGAGGTGAACATGAGGAATATTTCCATACGATGGTTAAGTTAGGTTAGGTTAGGTTATGTATGAGAGTCAGTTGGTTAAGAAAGCACAGAAAGTATCAGAAAAGCACAGTTCCTGCCGACGGCCTTTTCCTTAAATATAACCTTCTATGGCAGCTGTATTAGACAGAATCACAATCACTAAATGTTTATTAGTTACATTTTAATGTAAATACGTTATTTGAGCCAAGAGGAAATCATTTAAGAAGAGCAGGAAGAAAGATGTGTAGTAAAACAGAAGGATATTTAAGACTGGGTTGAGAAGCAGAAGGAGATAAGGAATGGGTAGAAGAGGGGAACAGGGATAAAAAACATGAGGAACGTAATGGATAAAAAAAAGTATTTAATTAACGATTAGAAGAACGATGAAAAGAAAACTAAATATAATCTACAATGATACACTGTTCGTTAAAGAAAAATTAATTCATAACACTCACATAAAACATTTCGTTGCGTATATACTTCAAAGGTAAGGACTTTAAACAAAATAATTGTTCTTAATAAACCAAAACGCTGCAATAAAATCATTCCAGTTTTACATCTTTCTATAATTTTATACAAAATATGTATGAAAAATCAAAACAACTAAATCATTCATTCGTTTCATTTTCTAAATCTGGGAATATATACTTCCTATATAAGGCAATGTAGCAACACGAGGGTTGCGGGGGTTGGTGGCTTATCTTCACCCGAGCACACCTCCTCAAGGAAAAGGTTAATAGAGGCAGTAAAATGTATTCAGCTGACTGTGCGAATCAATCCCACCATTGTTTTTTACACAAAACGTGTTTACGAAACATATTCGATTATACACTGTAATCAAAACCTTGATACATTCATTATATGAAATAGTGAATTCAATTTTTTACATTAAAAAAAAACAAATAATAATTTAAAATATATATTTTAATGTCAAATCCTACCTAAGTCAACTAAGAAAATGTTTATTATAGTTACTTTTTACTAATTATTTACAGTAAATATAAATAAAAAATTAAAACTTATGCGTTAAAACAGCTGTTCCACCACATAACCTATTACATAAAATCAGCCTCTTTATGAAATCATATGTTATGACCTATATAAACCTAAAGGAACGAAACAGCTATATTACATTCCTTGCCCCTTTTGTGAAACGTTATATCCCATATAAAACTAAAATTAATACATTATTATTTGGAAAAAACTGTATCAGCATGAAGCGTTATTCACTTAGTTAAAAAAAAACAACAACGCTTGCTTAAGAATATCTTTTATTGTTTTAGATTAATTATAAAATATTTGGAGTAAAATATAATATTCACGGTTTGAAATACTTCTGATTAAGATATTAATCGATGTTCATAACTGGATTTGAAATGAGGGAAAGCAAATTCATAAAATTAAAATTGAAATCTATAAATAAGGACACTGAATAGTAGGATGTAATATCTAAATACCCAAAATAAATACTGTTAAATGGAATATGTAAATAAAAGCAGGTGTCTTTAATAAGAAATTATTTTCTTAAGAATTTTATTTTCAACGTCTTATCTTCTTTAATAAGGTCGACAGCAAAAAACACATTAAGTTCAAACATAAGAAAACCACTTATCATTACTAAAATTATTATTATTATTATTAATGTAATGTTTTTAATTTGTAAAATCAAATTATATTGCATTGTGTGGCGGTGTTGAAAAAGGTTTCCACGCACAAGAAGTCAAGTACAATGCTAAGGCTTCAAAGTATTTAGTTTTTGTAACGGTTACAGAAGTTGTTCTTGGGAAACATCAGGCCAAAACATTTTATTTGTTAGGTGATAGATATTGCTAGATCTAGCTTTATATATGTATTAAAAATAAATAAATATATATATATATATAAGTTAATAACAATATCAACTTATTGCAATGTGCTAAGCCTAGTGATATCATATCACTGAAGCTGGGTGAATGAAGAAAAAGATTTTCCTAAATATTTAAATACATACATCCAAGCTATCAGAAAAATGCCGGATATGTGTCAGCGCTTAGTATTTTCAGAAAATTGATTTTAAGGATTGATTGAGGCCCTTCGAAACACATCAACAAAAGTTACTGTCACCGTATTACTGCGACTCTAAAAATATCAATGACTCATTATATTGTTCAGCTTCACCTAAAAATTGAATTGGTTTGAAACAGTCATTGTAAAAATTACTTTGTAGATCGAAAAATAATGTAATTAAAATACATAAAAAGTGAAAATTAATTTCTATTTATTATACCCTTTATATGTAAAGTAAAAAAAGGATTGCGCTGTTAACACAAAACTCATCCTCATAAGTTGCCCCCTTAGAATGTCCTTTAAGTTCAATAATTCAGTCCTAATTCAATTTTTAAGTCTGTTAATACACATCCTAAACTGATAAACTGCCCTCTATTACGGCACTTTAAATTCGACAATTCACCGATTATTGACTCTTTTGCGTTACCGTATGTTGAAAGATTTTGACGATTGGAAAGGGATATTTCAACCACTTAAAATAAGTACTTTTATTACGTCAGTTTAAAATATTAATGACTGAATTCCGTAAAATGATTTTATTTTTTTAAAAAATCGAAATCTGAAGTACAAAGTTTGTGGGTTTATTATTATTTTATTTTATTTTTTTTTTGTGACCTTTACGCCTATTTTACTAATTCACCCCAGAAGCAAGTTTTCTGCGTTAAATCTTTTCAAAAAAAATAATAATTTTTTTACCCGCACCAATACTAAAGAACAATTTTATCTGTATAACCTCAATAGAACCTCTCCTATGGGCTGCATGACCTTGACGTGTTGGAGAGGCTTAATCCGGGCGTGGGGGACGGGTGGGGCGGAGCTGTACGTATGTGGCTCCCTATAAACGGGAAGTCCAGGCATTTGCGTGAGTGCATGAAGGCGGCTCAAAAAAAAAGGGGCCAGTCCTAGCACCTGAAGGGTTGTTATCTGCCCGGCTCTCGCCCTGCCCTTCCCTTGCGGGTGGCAACCAAGAAGCACCCCTCATCCAGGTTGGTGGTCTGGATGGGCACTTACACCCCCGATCTGAAGGTGTTATGCGATCCGTGCCGATGTAGATTCGTGGCCCTCAGGGTAAGGAGGGTCTTTAACGGAGCCTCAGGGGCACCTGGCGCCACCCATGAGTACTTAAGTCGCCTTACCGCCGTAAGCGGGGCTCTGCGGCGGCGGACCTTTATTTCCCTAGCTGTTCGTGGGAACACACATGGCAGAGAAAAAAATAAATTTAACTGGTCAGGGCTTAGAACCTACTGACAAATCTGTTTCTATGGAGGTGGCTTCGGCCCCCGTAGAGACAGATGGAAATCCAGCTGCGAAGGCAACAAGAAGAATGAGTGGTGCACAAAGGAGGAAAGCACTCTGGCTTTCCTACCATGAGGAAGCAAAGAAGGCGGAGGCGGAGGGCAGAGAACCACCGCCACCCCCTTTGAGGAAACACCGATCCGGGCAGCGGAAGGGTTTGACGGAGGCTGGGGCTAGAACCCGCCCTGTCGTCCCGGAAGCCAGTGGATCAGGTAGGACTTTAGTATGACAAAAGAGAGAGAGGAAAAGGAAGGAAAGGAGTACCGGGAGGGCCGTCTTTCTCGGCGATCTCCGCCAACCTTCCGAGGGTTCTTGTGACCTTTGGGGATAGTGTAGGCGTGAGGATGGAGATGGCGGCGTTCGACCACCTTAAGGGCACCGTCATGGACCGGATTCTGGACACTCCTAGTGCAGGTTTTGTTCCGCGGTTCAGAGACACTCACCTAAGGGATGGAGTCGCAGCATTTATTTGTGCTGAGGAGGAATCGGCAAAATGGCTGAGAGAAGTGGTACCGTCAGTTAAGCTCGAGGACGGGACTCAGGCAAGGCTAGTACTGCCTGATGAACTGATCAAAAGGGTGAAAGTGACGGTGCTAGTACCACCACCAAAAAGGGAGGCCACTCAGCTGGTCAAGTTCATCGGGATGCAAAACCCAGAAATTGACACTTCGAAGTGGAAGATCCTACAGTGCATTGAGCGGGGACCTGCAAGCCTCCTCTGCCTAGGATTGGATGAGTTATCAGTCAAACAACTAAAGGCAAGAGATGGGAAAGCCTTATTGGGGACTGCAGAGGTCACATTTAAGTGGAACTCTAAGGACCTGGAAGAGAAGGGCGAGAGAGAGAATCAGGAGAAGGCGTAGGGGTCATTTGGAGATGGCTGACCCTCGAGCAATGATCCTGCAAATCAACTTGCATCACAGTAAAAGCGCCTCGGTGATCCTAACCAGGTGCTTAAATGTGAGGCACACATTACCAGCGCTTGCGCTGGTGCAAGAACCGTGGTTGGTCAGGAACCGTATAAGGGGTCTGACTGCAGCTGGGCGCACCTACGCAAGTGGGGAACATGAGGGGCACAGAGCATGTGTGATAATCAGAGGACTAGAAGCCACGCTGATTCAAGAATTCTCAACTAAAGACCTTGCGGTGGTTAGAATTCGAGGCAAGGGCGAGGTAAGTGGGAGCAGAGAGTTCATCGTGGCCTCCACTTACTGCGCCCACAATAGAGAATCGCCCCCTGCAGAATTACGTAAGTTAGTTCGGTACTGCAGGGAGAGGAATATAGGAATCTTAGTGGGCTGTGATGCCAATGCTCATAATGAGGTGTGGGGCAGCACAGACACAAATGAGCGAGGTGAGGAGCTCCTAGCCTTCTTGATTGAAGAAAACCTTGTGGTTTTAAACACAGGTGCCGAGCCAACATTTGTCACTTCAAACAGAAGGGAGGGTCTAGATATCACCTTCTGTAATAGACAAATGGTAAGGTGGGTGCATGACTGGCAGGTTTCGGATGAGCCCTCCATGTCTGATCACCGGATCATCACTGCTACGATGAAGGGAGTTGTTTCCCATGTGGTGTGGTTTAGGAACCCGAGAAGGACAAACTGGGAAGGTTATAAGTCCTCGGTGAGGAGGCGGATGTCTGACTTCCGTGGTAAATATGGTACACCAAACGAACTGGAAAATACTGAGGCCTACATCAGGACTGCAATTTCCACGTCATTTGAGGAAAATTGCCCTCTCTCGCGGATAAACACTGGGCGTGGTAAGCTTAAGTGGAACAGCGAGTTAGAGGTAAGACGGAAAGAGACTAGAAGGCTCTTTAATAGGGCAAAGAAGAAGAAAACGGCGGAGACCTGGCAGGCATATAAAGACAGCCAGGGTCTCTATAAAAATCTTATTAAAGAGGTTAAACGTGCTTCTTGGGAAAAGTGGTGCTCAGAGACAAGCACACTGAGTGACACTGCTAGACTGTTTAAGGTGTTAGCAGGTGGACCGAGGGGAGAGCTTAAGTTTGTCAAGAAGACTGATGGTAGCTTTACTGACACCCCGGAGGAAACACTGCGTCTGCTTATGAGGAACAGTTTTCCCGATATTAGACCGGTAGGGGACGGTGCTCAAAACCTCCGACATACTGGGCTAAGGGCGGACTGGAATATTGCTGGGCAGGTGATCTCAGCGCAAAAGGTGAGAGAGGCGATTCTGTCTTTTGAGCCTTTTAAAGCGCCTGGATTAGATAACATTACTCCAGCACTACTACAAAATTGCTTGGAGGAAATAATAGGGCCACTGACAGGATTACTCAGAGGCTGTGTTGCCTTGGGTTACACGCCTGGGCAGTGGCTCAAAACGAAGGTTATCTTTATCCCCAAACCGGGGAGGAGAGGTTACACAGAGGTAAAGGACTTCAGACCTATCAGCCTCACATCTTTCTTGTTAAAGACATTGGAAAGACTGGTGGACTACTATTTGAAGGAGGGACCTTTGAAGCAGTATCCGCTTCATCAGGACCAACACGCCTACCGAACTGGTAGGTCAGTGGAGACTGCGCTGTTGTCGGTCGTAGACTTTATTAAGGGTCAGATCAACAACAAGGGAATATGTATTGGGGCTTTTCTTGATGTGAAGGGGGCTTTTAATAGTACCTCTAGACTGGCTATCAAGAGAGCAGCTATGGATCATGGGATTTCTGATGGAATTATAAATTGGATTATGAGTTCCTTGGAAAACCGGATAAGCACTGCATCCTGGATGGGGTGCACGATATATGGGATGGTCTCGGAGGGCTGCCTGCAGGGTGGAGTGTTATCCCCTTTGCTGTGGAGCCTTGTCGTGGACGGCCTACTAAGGACACTCAGTGGAATGGGTGTCAAGGTGGTAGGATATGCGGATGACATAGCTATCCTTGTTAGGGGACCATTTGAAGAGGTCCTCAAAGACCTGCTTCAAGAGGCACTCAAGGTAACAGAAGCATGGTGCAGGGAGAATGCACTATGCATTCAAGGAGAGAAATCTGTGGCACTCATCTTCACTAGGCGATATAAAACTAAATCGCTGGAGATGATGGAAGTTGGTAATACTAAAATAAGCTACGTTGAGAGTGCTAAATATCTGGGAGTTATTCTGGATAGGAAGCTACTCTGGCGTGAGCATTTGGAGGATAAGTGCAAAAAAACCATAGCTACGTTCTGGCAATGCAGAGGAGCAATAGGCACGAGATAGGGTTTGGGTCCACGTCAAATGAACTGGATTTATTCCGCCATTGTGGTGCCGAGGTTGGTCTTTGCCTCTATCGTCTGGTGGGACAGGGCACAGAAAGAAACAAGTAAAAGAATGCTGGACCGCGCGCAGGGGCTCTTCCTTAGAGGCATAACTGCTACAAGGAGAAGCACACCATGTGCGGCCATGAGGGTTATGTTGGGTTTTCCATCCTTGAGTCTTCAAATTAGGATGGAGGCAATGAAAAATTCATACCGGCTAAGCTGTACTGGGCAGTGGAAGACAAGTAGCAAACTTCATAAACAGCTATTTGGGGATTCACTGAAGGAGCTCTGGATAGAACCTCAGGATAAGATACTGTCTCTTAAAAGGGAAAAAGGAAACTACAAAATCCTTATTCCTGCAAGAGAGGCATGGGCGGAGTATAGACCCAGACATGGTGATATCTGGTTCACCGATGGGTCGAAGATGAAGGAAGGAGTGGGAGCAGGATTTAGTGGACCGAGACACCAAGACAGATTTTGTCATCGCCTGGAGGACTACAACTCTGTCTTCTGGCAGGAGGGGCAAGACCATCTGGATTTGCTCGGACAGTCAGGCAGCTCTGAAGGCTTTAGGTAAGGCTAGTACCAGCTCTAGGTTGGTGGCTGAGACTATGGCTTCTCTAGCAGAGCTGAGTAAGCATAATTCACTCAACCTAACCTGGATTCCAGGACATTCTGGCTGGATAGGGAATGAGAGAGCTGACGCCTTAGCAAAACAAGGGTGTATAATCCAAGGACCGTTGCTGAGGGCAGTGAGCATGCCGCCTCGGGAGGGGCGCAAGAGGATCACGGCACATATAGACAGGTTGTGCAGGGAAGAATGGAATGTAACCTTGGGGTGTAACAAATCCAAGGTACTGTGGGGTTACTCAGGAGATGTGTGGGGCAAAGAACTACTCTCCTTAAGTAGACATCAACTCAGAGCTACTGTAGAGCTGGTTACAGGTCATGGGAATCTGAGGGGGTTCCAATACAAAATTGGAAAATCTAGGTCCCCTGTGTGCAAGAGATGCGACGAGGACCAAGAGGAAAGCCCAATCCACGTACTCTGTGAGTGTCCTGCTTTGGGAGCTGCAAGGAGAAAGTGGTTTGGCTGGCAGGTATGTACATCAGAGGATATCAGAAGATCTAGCATCAGGTGGGTACTTGATTTCTGCAAAGATCCACTAAGCTAGTCCTGCGGTAGGGATGGGAAGAGAGTACAAAGGCTACAGCTATGTGCTCTACACCGATAAGGTCCCTCCGAGTTTTAGTAATAATAATAATAATAACCTCAATAGAAAGCTTCAATATTTTTTTTCAATTAGAAAAATTTCACTAAAAATCTATAAGTTCAAACGATCAATGATTCCCGCAACCCTTCAAAACATTCCCTCTTCCAACTGAGTGTAATGGGTAGATAGCTATCTACTAGGTCTACTTCAGGCGGTGTAGGGATCTCCCAATAACCCTCTACAGGGGTTTACTGTTATGTCCCTAACTTCATTCCCAACCCTTCCCTTGCTTTCCTACTAGACA
This sequence comes from Prosapia bicincta, assembly GCA_036971475.1. Taxonomy (NCBI): domain Eukaryota; kingdom Metazoa; phylum Arthropoda; class Insecta; order Hemiptera; family Cercopidae; genus Prosapia; species Prosapia bicincta. Next base: position 60,981,698 of record JBAIZL010000007.1, on the reverse strand, counting down.
CACAGGCTGATTCCTCTACATTGCAACACCCATTGCTTCTGTTCCTCCCCCTCTTGCACACTTGTTAGGAAGCTACCTATCCTATCTGTAATAGAAGGCTTCATTATTTATTTAATGGCGTTTTGAAAAGAATTCACTCAAAATCTATAAGTTCAAACGATCAATCCATTACCAATAGCATCCAGCTGATGTCTAAGCGGAGGGTGGGGGTAAAATGTTTCGTAACAGAAGTTGCAAAGAATACTTCGTAACAGTTTTACCGCAATAGCTTCAATAGGAAGCTTCGATATTTGTTTAGTTTAGTTTGGTAAGGAATCCAATCCAAGGTGGTAAAGACCTAGGTCTAGTGTATAGTGGTAGCAAGAGGTCATATCTTTCACTTCTTGCAGTAGTTACATTAAATGGTCAAAGACCAATTCAATATATACGCTAAATAGGCATATTTATATATATTCTACTTTAGGAAAGTGTGTAGAGTGTCACTGTATAATTTATATACGTATAATTCCTTTTGTATCTTTTATTAACAATAATAAATTAACAAAAATAAATTTAGAACTTTTCAAAGTACTGTAACATTTATAGTAATAATGTTTTACAGCAATGTAAACTTTTTATGAGAATCAAAGGTTAGTTTTTTAAAATTACAAAAAACATTGTTTTAAATATTTATTTTAAAAGTTACAAACCATTTTAAAACCTATTTTTCAAATCGCAGACAATTTAAAATATTTCTTATACTTAGAACTCAAAGACGTATTCATTATATACGGAAAGTATGCATATATATTCTGCTTCAGGAAAGTGTGTAGAGTGTTATGGTCATTATAATAAATTTAACTGTAGTGTAAAATTGAAAAGGAGTTGGGCTGTTAACAGACAACTCAACCTGATAAGCTACCCTCATTAGAGGCGCTTTAATTTCGATAATTCAGCGACTTTTGAGTCATTTGCGCTACCACAAGTTGAAAGATTTTGACGAATTGGGGGGGGGGGAGTGGTATTTGCATCACTTATATAAAGCGCCAATTCATTACACCAGTTTAAAATATTACTGACTGAATTTCGTAAAATGGTTGTATTGCCACAAAAGCTTTTTTTCAACCTGTATTTTACTATTTTACCTCAGAGGCAAGTTTTCCGTGGTAAAGCTTTTCGAATAAAAAATTCATTAGCTTACTCAATTTATTACTTACGAATTCTATATGTATAACCAGCGACCTATCCTATCTGTAATAGAAAGCCTCGATATTTATTTAATTTCGTTTTCAAAAGAATTCACTAAAAATCCATAAGTTCAAACGATCAATGATTCAGGCTACCCTTTAAAACATCCCCACTTACATGAGGGTGTAATGGGTAGATACCTATCTATGAGGTATACTTCAGGCGATATCGTGATCTCGCTACTACCCTCTACAGGGGTTTACTGTTATGTCCCTACCTTCATTCCCAACCCTTCCCTTGCTTTCCCACTAGAGACACAGGCCGATTCCTCTACATTGCAACACCCATTGCTTCTGCCCCCCTCTCTTGCACACTTGCTATGCCGTCACCTGTACAACTCTTTATTTGATAAAATCCATTACCAATAGCATCCAGCTAATGTCTAAGCGGAGGGTGGGGGTAAAATGTTTCGTAACAGTAGCTGTAAAGAATACTTCGTAACAGTTTTATCGCAATAGCTTCAATAGGAAGCTTCGATATTTGTTTAGTTTAGTTTGGAAAGGAATTCAATAAAACGGGAACCGGGAACTTTAAATTGTTCATTTGACCCTAATACGTTCCGTGCAGAGCTTTGCGGGTTTTAAGTTGGAATCAACAACAGCGCTTTGAGAAGTTTGTAGTAGAATCTGCTAAAGGAAAGACGACAGGTAGATCAACAGAGTGTTAATAACACCGAAAGCTTTATAGACTTGTAAGGATATTCTACATATAGTTTAATTATTACCTATGACTATGTTTGTATTCAATAATATTTTCTATTTCAACATTTCTCGTTTCTTCTTAGTCGTAAAACTCGGTATTATAAACAAATTTGTCTAATACTATATTATTCAAACATCTTACTTTCCTAATGTAATTTTACAAATCAACCGACAGTCCTGTAAATAAACGGTTTTGGGATTTGTTATAATATATGCGTGATTTTATATGCTTTACAGTAGGGCTAACAATTAAGGTAAACATTCATACTGCTTTTAACTTAATACTTTAATAAAACTCTTCCAGGTATTTCAATATATTCTTTACAAACAATGGTTCCACAAATTGTGTAATCTTGTTCTGTGTATGAATGATAACTCCTACTAAACCCGAATGCGTTATATAGTTACTCGTAATGTGTCACTGATGTTCCTTTTTAAAGCTTTAAAGTTCCGGATTTGTGTACAAATACCCATATATCTGTCACTGTGAAAAACAAATTTCTTGCTAAGACAAACATGAAAGGTTTCGCAAGACTAATGTAAGGGAAAGGGTCTAGAGACAAACTGCCGGCCTTATTGGATCAGGGGCCTATCTGTGTGACAAGTGTTGATCATTTTTATTTGCGTGAAATGTTGCACAAAAAACTTATCAACATTGCAAAACGTAATATCAACTAAATCTACTGACATGTTTGCATAAATGTACGTAGTGTTTAAATTGTAATTGTGAGATTCAAAAAATAAATTGTATAACGTTACATTATTATTATATAGCGAAAATGTTTCTTTTTTTACCTTCTAGTTAAGCCCCTGCATGGCACGCTCGCACGTCTTCTGATGAAGTGCATGAAATATTTCTGCTTTCAGTAGGCTGAAAAACCAATAAAAAGCCATTTACAATTTTATATTTGAAGTGAAAACTTTTATAGCGACACCAACAGAAAGGGTTTGGGAGGACATAAGCATACAATTTTGCATTAGTATAATTTCGGTCAGATTAATCGTATCATTATATTCTCTTTAAACATGTAGGTTATTTTACATTATTTATAGAACATTGCTAAGGAAAAGCGTTATCATTAAATGGTTTTGATCAACTAATAAATTTAATTTTATTAAATTTAAACCTTGACCAGTAAATAGATTCAGATTAAACTAAACTTCTTTTTATTATATTAAAACTCATTGTATATCACACCTAATGTGCATTCAAAAACCGACATCAAGAATGCAGAATAAATTAATAGAATCAACAATGTTAACGAGCGAGGATAAAGTCTTAAGACTTCGGAAATAAAATAACCTACATTTTCCTTTCTACTGCCCTCAAGTTCTAGTTGGCTAGTGATAACTAAAGTTTGTCCTCCCTAAGTCCGAGTCCCTACTCTGAAGTTCGCTTGGGTAAAACCAACCAGGGACGGAATGCACTACCTGGACTGAAGCCATGAGAAGGATATTCTGACGGTACACAAAACATAAAAACATTTACTCTTTCTCTCTCTCTCTCTCACACACACACACACACACACACACAACAAACAAACACACACACACACACACACACACACACACACACACACACACACACACACACACAACACACACACACACACACACAACACACACACACACAGTACACACACACAAAATATATTTTTACAGGTTTTTAGCAATGAAATAAATGGCAAGCAGAACTGAAGATGACGTAATAAGACACCAGACAATTCCTTGCTGGCATGAGAGGGTTTACACAATAATATTTAAGCCAATGTAACTGTTTGTAACGTAAAGATGACATTGTGATCGAGGATGCTGGAAGTGTTGTTGCTGGTGATGAAGTAGAAGATCCTGAATTCTTCGTTATGATAATATTTATCTTCATACAGCTCTTTTCTAGCTAAACAAACCAATGATTATTTGTCAATTAACTGTTTTGTTTGGTAATTATTCTTTTATGTATCCCTGATTCTATTTATAAGTGCTAATGTTTTTGCAAGATCACTAAACCACATCCTTCCACTTTTCTATTTCAGCATCCGTTGTTACTTCGAGTTTGAACATAAGGGTTTTCCGATGTAATGGAAAATATTGTTTCAAGCAAATTTAAATTTTACCCTGTTCATGTGATACGAAATTTGGATGTAAATTTATTACAGGGAAAAGAACTACAATAAAATTGGGAAACTCTTTTTATACGATTTTAATTCGTGTCGGGACGTGAGTGTGGAAGAGTGGAAACCAATAACACAAGTTTGAGAATTATCGGAAAGCACTTGCGAGAAAACAGTTTGCATGCAAAACCACTGTTTATTCATCCCGAGGGGGGCGTTATGTGCAGAAACGTGGCACCGGAATAAGAATTAGTTAATTGCCTATTCTCCAGTATGTGATAAAGTAAAGTGGGAAAATCCCGTAAACCTTGTGGATTATATTATAAAATTTATCAACAATGCAATTTGTCTTCTTTTAACCCTAATTTCAGAATCTTCCATCTTCGAGCAGGTGATATACGATCTCACACTTCTTTGAGCCCTCCCCAAACATTAATGTACTTGATCTAGTTTTGCGAGCGGACATTCTCTTGCAAATATATTTTACTTTATGTTTCTGTCCTTATGTATCTTATAACAGCATCAATAAAAAGCTCTTACTATTATATAAATAACCACTGTATTATAATCTACCCACCTCTTCGTAACTAGACATAACCACTTAAGAAATCGGTTCAAAACTGTTTTCACTCCTTCATTTCATTATTCTAAACAATTTAACTTGTTCCTTTGTTGTTATCCTTTTAGAAATGATAAATTCCAATTTTCCGGAGTTATTTTTTACGTATGTTTCTATTTGGCTGCAAATTATCTCTTGAGACGTTATTACATAAATTCCCTTCGCAAAAGAGAAGGAACTTTTACGCCCCCAGTAAAGCGTTGGTAGGCATGTTAGTTCCCGCCAAAACGCTTACATTAAACTACGTCAATCTCTCAGCCAGTGGGATATTACGTCTTTATTTAATATATTATTTATATAGTACATTTCTACCCAACATACTTCCATATAAATATATTCGACCATGATCTGGAGAATTTCATCGTTCCTACTTTGAATATTTTCAATATAAACTTATAATCATATTTTTGTAAAGATTTTAAAACCTACAATATCAATAAAGCTGCTCAACTCCTGTACCCTATTTAAAAGTTTCGATTCTTCAATTACCATATTTACAGGTAGGCAGACATTTTGTTTAGGAAAAAGTAACTGATGTTCCCAATTAACCCTAAGTCTACTGTATGGTAGTACAAAGTGATATTTCCTTCAGTTCCCAGTAGTTACATTAAATAATTCAAAGACTTATTCATTATAAAAGTTAGGTATCCATATGTATATAAAATTTATTTTAACAAATTATTTTAATTTATTCTGAGAAGTAATTGACTAAGGTATTTTCATATATTTTGCCTGGGAACCTAACTTAATAAAGTTTGTTGTATTTTATTTTGTTTGCATAATTCCCAAAAGTGAACTGATGTCATTTACCGGAAAGTTAATTAAATAGTAACGAGTTTAAGAGATGTTTCTGCAAGACACAAGTGCACGGAATAGCAAACATATGAGCAATAAGACTTGTCCAAAGCCTTACAGACGTCTCCACTGGAGCTGTGTTTGACATATTGCCTGCAATTACCATAATCAAATTTCCCCACCCACTCCTGCTCCTCCCCTCTTCACTAGTCATCTGTTAGAAGAGACAAGTTAGGGGTGCATTGTAATGAGCCGACGTACACCGTAGAACTTCTTGAATTAAAGGCATTAACAAGCATTGCATAGTCAAGGAAGAGAGTGCAGTAACAGAAATATATGTTTACACACCGAGTGTATACTTTACAAAAATGTGTTTAAATGTGTCGACTTCAGTGTAATGCGTGAAATGGTGTCTCCTATATATTTAGGTACAATACAAGCCGACATGTAATTCCATGACATTTTCCCCAGATAATAACAAGATTGACGTCAGAACACTTACGACCTGCCCGAACGTGAAGGAGCAGGCTAATGAGCCGTAAATCTCTGAGAATATTAATTACACAAGGCGAGGAGACGGTCTTTGGCAGTTAAATCTTGTTACGGAAGGAGATAAAAGCTGAACCCTGCGTTCAAGTTATTTGTTAGTATCTTGCAGCGCATTAAAATCCCTTTAAATCTCTACATTATGTATATTTCTATTCTGTATTACAGTGGACTACCTATTGCAATACACTTCAGGAGATGGAAATATTGCTTTTAAGTAAATATTTCAGTTGATTAGATATATAAGCAGCACGTATTACACTTTTACAAAGTTTGCTTTCAGCTATGGTCTACAGCATTTATTTGTGGATATCCATTTGTCTCTAATATATCGGCTTTGTAGTGGATACTAAGGTCTATATTTACAATTCTACATTTGACTCTATAGAAAGGGTTGTATAGTGTCTGCAGCGGGGATTCTGGGGGACGTAGTAAATACCCATTAAAGTAAACATTTTCATTAGCTCAAAATTTACTACAAATTAAAACAGTGAAAAACACTCACGCCCTTTAAAAAGGGTTCAAATTATATAGCTTCATTTTAAAAGTAAAAAAACGATGTGACACCAAATACCCAGTAAATTCTCGACTTCATACCCACCCCTAACCCCACGACTAGGGTAGTATGCTGACATCTCACCGCTTTATTAAATTGGTAAATTAGATAGGGAGAATAGGCTACTCTGAAATGGGCTTTCCAAAGGTTTAACGGAATAGCAAACATATGAACACTAAAACTTGTCCAAACTTCCGCCTTACAGATGTCTCGTCTACAGCTGTGTTTGACAGATTCCCTGCAATTACCATAGTCAAATTTCCCAACCCACACGTGCTCCTCCCCTCCTCACTAATTATCTGTTAGAAGAGACAAGTTAGGGGTGCATTGTAATGAGCTGACGTATATCGTAGGTCTTCTTGAACTAAAGGCATTAACAAGCATTGCATAGTCAAGGAAGAGAGTGCAGTAACAGAAATATATGTTTACACACCGAGTGTATAATTTACAAAAATGTGTTTAAATGTGTCGACTTCAGTGTAATGCGTGAACTGGTGTCTCCTATATATTCCTAGATGTCGCTTAGTTTCTCGGGACTGGATATCCTTCAAACCTTCCCTATTATACCTGATTTCTCTCACACTCTTCCAGGCTTTGGGTTGGCAAAATAAAGTTGGTTTCCCCTTAGTAGTAAACGTCGTCTCCATATTCACTAAACACAAACGACATTGAAGTGTAGAATAAACTTAGCCTATCACTATGACAGATAAAGGCAAAGTGACCATTGGCAAAGTGTAAAACCATTTTATGACTCATTATGACACAAGAAATCCAAAATCTTCAAAGTTATTAGCAAGTAGTTTATGGGTAGATAACCTTAGATGACAACTTGGTATGTATACGTTTTTTGCTCACCTAATGTACCACTTACTCTCGCCAGTAGCTATTGTTTCCTCATAAACGCTTATTTCACTGTACGCAACACCGTAAAGGCTGCCTACAGGCTTTTATTCTTACCTGTGGCCACCGTAGTATCTAATATATTGGCACTACTCACTGACTGATATCATGTCACACAACTACATATATCACTAAAAACATTATGCCTTTACTCACCATATTAGTTTAACTTACAACAATAAAATAGTTCAAGGGAAGCATTCAGTTTATTGTTGGCAAACTCCTATCTCATAAGTAGCCCATTGCGGTGGGTTCTTCTTTAAATACCACTTCCATCGAGTCACTATTCACTACAAATTGCAAGACTATTACATGTGGTATCTAAACCTAACATTAGTTACCTCTTGCCTTCCCCTCGGGGTAGTTTTATGCATATTTAACACATTCCTAGACCATGTATGCTATTGTAAAATTACATATAAGGGTTTTTGTGAATCAATTCCTCTTGGTTGCATTTTAATAGCGCTACATTGCACAATCTAAATAGTACATTGGATGACGACAGAATACTTACGACCTGCCCGAGCGTGAAGGAGCAGCTAATGGGCCGTGAAACACTGAGAATATTAATTATACGAGACGAGGGGACTGTCTTTGCCAGATAAATCTTGTTACAGAATGAGATAAAAGCTGAACCCTGCGTTCAAGTTATTTGTATAGCAACTTGTAGTGCATTAAAATCCCTTTAAATCTCTACAATATTCGTTTCATAATTCTACCTTTTCAGTATTGCAATAGCCGACCATCTTTATACATATTATTAATATGCTTTGATTATAGAGAAGTGTAATACAGCAAATACACTTCAGGAGATGGAAATGTTGCTTTCAAGTAAATATTTAAGTTGATTACATTTATAAGAAGCACATATTGCACATTTACAAAGCTTGCTTCCTGGTATCGTCTAGAGCATTTACCTACGGATATACATTTGTCTCTAATATATCGACTTTGTTATGGATACTAAGGTCTATTGTTACAGACGGATGCCATTAGATCATACGAGAACAAGATTTAACAACTCATTCTTAAATTCATTTATTCAATTCTACATTTAACTCTATAGAAGGGGTTGTATAGGCTGTGCCGCGGGGATTCTGGGTGACGTAGTAAATTCCCATTAAAGTAAACATTTTCATTAGCTCAAAATTTACTAAAAATTAAAACCGTGAAAAACACTCACACCCTTTTAAAAAGGGTTCAAATTATATAGCTTCATTTTAAAAGTAAAAAAACGATGTGGAACCAAATACCGAGTAAAGTGTCGACTTCATACCCGCCCCTAACCCCACAACTAGGGTAGTATGCTGACATCTCACCGCTTACCTGCTTTCATACGTTGTATTTATTTACAAAATATACTGCAAACGTAGACGTCTTTATAAAAGCGTTTTTATGTACTTGTAAGGCCAGCTTTGTACTTGGCTCACCTATGACTGACAAGAAGGGCGAATGTCCATCGGTTCAGAGTAGAATACGCTTCTTACCAAATGTTCAATGCTTCCATAATTTAATCGAATAACTTTATGAACTCACAAATGGGAATTAGCTACATTCAAATGTAATGCAATTTTTAAATAAATATTTCACAATTGTCTGTAAAAGTTACTTAAATACATAAATAAGATAATGAAATTTCCTTCTGCCTGAAAACTTTTCCGAGAACAAACAACGCAGCGTCTAGAGTGTTAGGGCACTTAAATCATCCTTTAAGGACTTAATCTGAATAAAATGTATACAACTGGAGGCGAAAAGCGCAAATATTCCCTTCTAGCCAAATATTTAAACACTCATTGCCTTCGTTTTGGGATAGTTACAGTAATAATTTACAGACTTCTTTAAATATAAATGGAACAGAAAACTTGTTTATCTTTGCTGTAAAATAAAAATGGATAAACAAATGAAGATGGGAATTTAGGGGTATATTTTTGTTTGCAGTTAGTTATAATCTAAATATATATATATATATATATATATATATATATATTACTAAGCAAGTACAATATCAAGCATATATATAGAATAATATATGCAATAAAAGTATTCTTGTTTTTGAGATATTTTTAATATATAAGTTATATGCGTTACATTTTCTTGCAATATAGTTATTTAATAACAATATTTCACACACAAGAATTGTTTTAATTTAAAATTTTTCGCCAGTACAATAGGTATTAGCATCTTCAATAAAAACAATGATATAACAATATTTTTTAGAAAAATGTTTTTTACTTTCAAATGTTCACTGTGTTGGGGGTGGCTTAATTCATTTTATATAAAAACGTTACCACTATAGAGGTATGCGAAATTTTACGAGGTACGAAAAAATAAATGTAATTAGAACTCTTTTCATATAAGGCTTGATACTGAAAAACTATAAGAAACTAACACTGAGTGCGTTTTGCTGGGGGATGAAGCGGTGGTGTACAAAAACACCTCTGACCAATCCACCATATGAAATACCATACTTGTTATTAAAGTTCGTAGATTGTTATAAGTTTTAAGATAACAGGGTTTAGCCACATAATAGCCTACAAATTGAACCATAGAATGTAAGATGTCGGGAATTTACATACAGCGATGTAATATTGTAACTAACATTTTGGGAGGAAAAGAATCAATAAATTTGTATTCAACATATTTTCTAATCTAGGAGAATATTTCGTATCAGTGAGATGAAAATAGATGTAAAATTCAAATCAAACATTTCAAATTATATACCTACTTATTATTCACGTCGGGTTATATTACCAATTAAAAAAATGAAAAACGTATTTCAAATTAAAAATATTTGACTTATCATTAATCGATTGCTTTTACGTGGAAAAAACATTAAGTGTAAATGTCAAAGAAATACTTTTAAATTTAAATAAAAGATAGATATTTATGACGACAGTTTTCTACACCAAACGATAAGATAACCTTTCTATATATGTTATATATATATGTAATATATATTATAATGTTAAATTTATAAATATTAATATAAAAAAAAATAATAATAATAAAAACTACACAGTAAAACATTAACAGTAAGCAATACTTGCAAAAGTTGATTTAGTAAAAGCCGACAAAGAAATACATATAAAAAAAAGTTTGAAATAAAAAAAAGTAGTTAAGGAAATAAACAATTTGTAAAACCCTTAGAGAACTAGGGCAGAGTTTTTTTTAGGATTTAGAAAGTTGAAAGGGACGAGAGAGAACGACGGATGTGTCACGTACACTTTTAAATAAAAGGAATAATAATTTATAGGACAGTTTTACTGCAAACTTTCAAAAATAACGGATAGTTTAAAAGAAAAGTTAACGTACAAATTTCAAATTTGATTGGTGGAAGCCAAGATCGATGTTTTTCATTGGGTAGAAAATGAACGAGAAGGGGAAATACGCGGTAAACAGATTCAAGTGCAGAAAAAGAGGGGCAGTCTTCTTTCGACCAAAAAAGTAGATGGACGTGTGTGGATGTTGCCTAAAGAAAAGTGTGTGGTATAAGAAATTGTTAAAAAAAATAGGTAATTTAAATATGTGTTAGAAGTCTTAAATGGTTTAAGAAGTTGGTGTTTAGTAAATTATTAAATTTATAATCACAGTGTAATAAAGGTATCCTTGAGTCAGAGTACAAGATGCCAATTGTGACTTAAGTGCTACAAAAATCGTCGAACTAATAGGATTAACGGAACACACGCACAAACACAAAAAAGGAAAGAACGTCACTGCACTCGAGTAAAAACTTTGATTAAAAACTAATTAAACAAATAAATTTCTGGTCAATAAAAACAAATATTTCTAATATACAAGTAACATAAAACTTAAGTAAAGACATAAAAAAAGAAAAAACTATAACTCTAAAATTAAAGAAAAAAAAATTTTCATAAGGCAAGAATCTAAACACGCCCCAAAAGTTTTACAATTTTATTAGCTGGACAAATTTAAATAATATTAAATAAAGTGAGTGAACATAAATAACAGGTTGTTTACCTTATAAGATTTTGGTTCGACAACATAGCCTTAAATAATTGTGTAACTAAATGTAGATTTAACGTTTTTACTTTGTATTTAACTGGCAACAGTAATTAATAATGTTCTGGACTATTAAAGAAATTGTTATAACTAAAAATGTTTGTATTTCTTTGTAAGGCCTACTCTAATTAAGTAATTTGGTTGCCATCTTATAAAGAAGAAGTGAATCAAAATAATAAAATAAAGGTAGGTCATAGTGATAAGAAGTATAATTTACAATTATACAATATAAAAAAAATGTTTAATTAGAATTTTCAGTCGAACAATAGGTAAACTTGCGCCCAACCCTTTAAAACAATTTATTAATCAGCAACAATTAAATTCACAAATTTGAAATAACATAGATAAAGCCCAAGGGAAATTATGTTATAAGGTTAAAAGTGAAAGCCTAAAAAAATGGTTGATGCGGGTTTCTGAAATAAGGCATTCATTTATTATGGTAATGTAATACTTTATAATTTAAAGAAAACAAATTTAAAGTTTAAAAATGTATAATAATAGAATAAAATGGAATATATTTAAAAATGGTAAATTTTAATGGAATTAAAACAAATAAAACGATCACGTCAAATAGGGCGAACAAGATATTTTAATTAATTAAAAATACACACAGAACAAAATAAAGTGAAACAAAAATTATTAATCCATCAAACCAAAGCTGGTGGATTGGGGAAGGGACTCGGAAATGCTTGATTAAAGATAAACAAAAGTATGCCCGAGGCCACTGCGCTTCCCTTCCTGTCGCTCGAATTGGTTTAGCTTTGTGTGAATCGGTCTTTGGGTTGTTTTGAAGCAACTCTGTTAGTCGCCATGGAAACAAATCTTCCAACAATTATTTTGTATATAGAACAATAAACTTTCAAATGATCAAACATTTCAATTTCCAAACAAGCAGGGCTATACTTTTATATAAAATTGCTTTCTTTATTTATATTTATATACTGAATTCTAATTCTTTTTAAGAATAATTAAACTGTTCCTAAGCGAGTCAAATAAACCTGTTTATTACTATAACGATGTTTCGGCAACTGATTGTTATCATCATCAAGTATGTTTACTATATAAATCGCAGTCGTTACATGTAACACTAATATGACTGAAGACAAAATGCCGCCTTTTCCAATCGCGACTATTTCTTGTTTCTAGTCTACATCCAGTTTAGCATTGGCTCATTAAATCACAGCCTGCAAATATGGTTTCTAAGTAGAGGAAACTAAAATATGAAGACCGTTAGTGAAAAAGATACTATTTGTTAACTATTTGAATGTATGGAAATCAGAAAGAGGTTAACTGACTGCAGTAGTGGCTAAACGTGCGGTGTTTTAGACAAGACAGAGGGTAAGGAGGATGACGAGATAAGGAGGAGGTTAGGGAGTAAAAGGCAGGGAGGAGGAGAAAGGGAATGAGCTACGTTAGTGAAGGTAAGGTGGAGGAGGAGAAATAGGGGGGGGACGTAGGAGGAAGGAGTAGGAAGTTAAAGTAAGTGTATGAGGAGAAAGTAGGAAGGAGAAGTAAGATTGGGAAAGTAGAGAGGATAGCAAATGCATGAAACCCTGGTCGTCTTGATGGATTATAAATTACACCTCAAGAAGGTCTTAAAATACTGTAGGATAGGGAGTAAGAGGCAGGTAGGTGGGTAAGAGGGACGATGTACATTGTAGGAGATAAGGAGGAGGAGGTCGAGAGGATGCCAAATGCATGAAACTCCGGAAGTCTTGATGGATTATAAATTACACCTCAAGAAAGTCTTAATATACTGTAGCGTTGGGAGTATGAGGCAGGTAGGAAGGGAAGAGATATGAAGTACATTGTAGAAAATAAGGAGGGGGCGTAAGGAAGAGGAGGTCGAGATGATGGAAAATGCATGGACCTCAGGACGTCTTGATGGTTTATAAATTACACCTCAAGAAAATCTTAAAGTACTTTATCGATACTCTTGAGATATAATAATATATTCTGTTACAACTACTCATATTTTTCAAAGCTTCATACATTACTCGTACTTCGTGAAATATGCGATGTAAGTTAGTACTTAAGGACGGGCACGTTAGTGGTATAGACTTCAGTTTTACATTACACTTTCTGTATGCAGACTGTTTTCCATTCAATGATAATCCCAACAAAGTCATATCATTGGTTTCCACCCTTCTGCAGTCACGTGGCGAGTCTGTAATAAAAGGGAATAGGCAGATTTTATTTCCCAATTTCCAGTTTTATTGGATTTCTTTCTCGCGGATTAAGTTTACATCTTGCGTCCATTTAACTAAAACATTTCGTGATAGAATCCCTCTTTCGCGTTGCAAATAGGCTGCGCTAAACATCTAAGCAGCTTGGTAATTTTATAGTGGGACTTTGCAAAGGAAAAGCAAAGATATTGTAGAAGAAGCTCGACCAGACAAACCAAGGGGTCTCTAGGGGAATTTTTTGTATTAAAAATAATCAAATTTCTCGCAATTCTATTTTTGCGTTGCAATAAACAAAAAGAAGAATAAAAGTTTCCGACAAACTAACTTGAGAATGAGGTTTCTTCAAAATGTATCTATTGCCCTGTGCGACATAAATTTGCTTTCCTAAGATAATACCAAACATAAAATGTAAACACTCTAGAAATGGAGTTTTCCTTAAGCACTTACTTGGAATAACCCTATCCACTCAGCTCTGCCCATAATGTGTTCGTTTTATTAAAATTCCCTGAAACCTAAACTTTCTCGTCTCCATTGAACAACAGCGAATTCTAAAACTATTCTTTATCAAACAGAGTTTGACAACAGTAGCGCCTTGTGTACCCAGGAGCTGGAGCATTTTACTCTACAAAAAACCAGGACTCACGCGAAGCAATGTGAGGAGGACTGAGTTACGAGAAGGAAAGAATACCGAAGGGCTGTGGAAAAATAACTGTTGTCACTGATAAACATTTGACTTGACTTGATAATTATTCGGTATATGCCTCGAGAATATTTCAACAAAATTAATCCAACATACAGTACGTCCCAAAATAAACGGGACTGAAACTAAATCAGCTGTAGGAGAATGACCGATATAGGGCCGTACTTGGTCGTTTTATAGGAGACACCAGGAGATTTTGTTGTGAGCAAAATCTGCCTTTTCGTTCACAATGATTCCAGAAAGATGGCCAACCTGCTTCACTGCCTTAAATAACATTTCTTTGTTTCAAGAAACATTTGGCAACCGCTTCACTCCCTTAAAACAAACGTTTCTTCCACAGCCCACTCCCCGATATTACACCACCTGGTGTCTACGTCTGAGGAGTGATGAAAGGGTAGATTTTCCGTCTACTTTTGACTTACCAGCAACCATCGTCCTACTTCAAGAAGAAATAACCATGTGTATAACGAGGTTGAAACAACCTCTTTAGCAATAAATATTTCAATCAAATAACAACAAAAGACAAAAAAACAAGAAAACTCTAAAGTAATATCATATGCATGTTATGACCTTGTAACGGGTAAAAAAAGATCACATTTTAAGTGAAATTAAATATTAAGCGGTTTTTCAGGCAAAAGAGCGAAGCCAAAACAAAATAAAAGTGCCTTAGGCAAAACGTAAGTTTAGTTTACCGAGTTTAAGAGATAGAAATAAAGCCATTTTCGGGATATGGGGATTTTTTCCAGATTTGAAACGGGGGAAAAGTCTAAAATTCACCTAGATGGACCATCAACATTCAATGGGACGCAAAATGAACAAAGAAGGACAAAGTGACGAGACGAAAAACCAGATACGGAGCCTGCCAAAGGAGTTAAAGTAAAATTTAAAAATTAGTAAATATTTCGAAAACCGACGGACAGAACGTGAGAAGATCAAGCAAGGAGGAAGTAGACCAGAGAGAGCTCCCGGTCACACGAACGGTGGGAAACTCGTTATTTGTTTAAAGCAGCCGGTAGAGATTGAAAACTCTGAGAACGAAACATTTTAGTGTATCTTGAGACCACGAAGGGATCGGTGCGCTCCGGTTGGTAGAACGACGACCACGTTTTAAACTCTGAAGTAAATGGTGAAAATGCAGGCCTAAGAGGGAGATAGATTGTTGAAATGTAGTGCCGTATGTTTTAAAACCCTTTTGGGGAGGAAACTCTCCAAAAGTGGTTTGCATCGTTTAACAGCAATGTCTTAGCTTTCTCCAGTAAATTGTTGCAGAAACTTAGGTCGAATAAACTTTTTGAGTCAGTGTTAATATAAAAAATTAACAGTGCAAAGAAATGGTTAAACAATTTAGGGTAAAGGGTAAATAATTTCACGTATAAAATTTAAAATGGAACAGTGAAATAAAACAAAAACAAGTAGATCAAAACCGGGAGTAACATAAGGTTCGAAAATTATAAAGACAGCGTTCAAGACGGGTTAAAAGACTAAATTCTTTAAAGACTCTAAACGAAAAACAGGTATGTAAAAAAACATGTATAACTTCGCGCAAAAGAAAAGCGCATTGTTTGTTTCGGATATCATGCCAACTTGGGAACAAAGGGGATCAGGAGACGCGAGTTTTGGGCGATTCCTACATCCAAGATTACCAGCCACAAAAGGAGAGAGATGACATCACGCCAAAGCGGACCAGGGAGGAGGTGACGCAGAAAAGGTCAGATTTTCTGACGCGTGCGCGTGCGTGCGTGCGTGTGTGTGCGTGCGTGCGTGCGTGTGTGTGTGTGTGTGTGTACAATTTTAAACTTTTGAATTTACCATAATTTTCAAAATCTATTAAGAACTCCAGGTGTATAAATCTAAAGAGGACAGACACTTTAATTTGCTCTCTGAATACGTTTGTCATGATAAAGGGATGACATCTCACAAAATGACGTCTAAAGCTCAAAGACAACCCCCAAAGATAATGCTGAAACAAACCCCATGACTTATTGCGTCTTTAGTCGTCTTGTCTGATGTAATATGTACATGTTTTCATAACGAAAAGTAAAATATGTTGTTAAAGAAACACTTGTTGTTACAAAAGCCATCAGTATACTTTACCTCAGGGAACGTGAAAGCGCCTCTGGTTCCTTCGACTATAACATTGTTGTTTTTCCATTTAGAAATGTAAAGTTATGATTTCACTTAAAACTTCTCGTAGTCTGTAAGACATTAAATATTTGATATATCATAGTTTATATATTGTGGTACAACGGCTATCCCAATTGATAGCTTTTACGCTTAGGATGTAGGTTACAACAAATAGATTAAAAGTTTAAATGAGTTTTATCTTTAGATTTAATACTAAATTTGAAATTGGCCACTAAAACAATCTGCGGGATGAGTGTTTCATGCGATTAAGTAGGAACCCTTCATACGCGAGTATAGGAGCCTGCGATAGTTGGCGGACACGTCACCGCGTGGTGTAGTGTTATATATTGCACTGCCATCTATTGTAATGTTTGTAACTATTTAACAGGCAAGGGTTTGAAACTTGCGTTTAAGTGTAACGCCACCCTTTCCAAGTACCTATCCTCAGATTATTCACCCTAGCCTCTAGTACACGCCCCAGAATGTTTGTTTCACGCTCTTTCAATAGGCCATGATTTCCCAATCAGCTACAACTTGTGACCAAATTACTTAAATCTCACACTTAAATGTGCAATATAATAGTGTTAATAGTCGAACAGTAAATTTGGCCTTCCTAAACAATTTAGATTGAAGAGTGACATCTGTTTTCTAATTGTATTTCACTTAACTTGGAATTTTTCAAATGTGAACTAAAAGAGTAGTACTTAAGTAAACCTTAAGCAATCGTCAGTTTAATGACGTTCCGTAGCTTTCCGAATTCAAGAGATAACAATTTTTCACAAAGTGAAAACATATAAAATAATCTCCCTACACATTGAAGTTTGTATTGTTTTGCGCCAAGAGACAGTGGTAATACAAACAAACGATATGTTTTTACAAAAGCAATAACCTTCAGAGAGTGTGTATATCATGTAACAGATGAGAAACTCTTCCATCCCACGCGAGGGAAGGGAAGTTTTCCTTTGGTAACAGATGCTGAAGCTTTCTCTATGAGTTACTGCTCAGGCTAGATTTACAATCTTCAAGTGACAAACAGCTTTTGCTTTTGCCCTTGTTAATCCATGTCAAGATAGTTTTTAATCATTTAATTTTTTTGTACAATTTATTTTATTGTTGGATTATATCACTATAGGCTACTTACTAATTTTTTTCGTGTATTTATTTATTTCGCGTAAAGACACTATAAAGTTTTATTATTTCATTGGATTGTTTGACTACGTTAAAATTAGGGAACTGCGTGATTAAAATTAAATTAAAATTTTTGTATCGCGTTAACAAACTACAAACCAGTTTTATTATTTTCATGGGATGTTTAATCTAAAATACTATATAGAAATGCGTCATTAAATTTATTATTAGTTACAAATTAATGAAAATAAATTATTAGAAACACGTGTAAATATTTTAAGACAAACAAGAAGAACTACGTAGGGAGGGAAAAGGAGAAGGATAGCGAAGAAGAAGAAGAATATGTAAAGGGAGAGGAGGTGAACATGAGGAATATTTCCATACGATGGTTACGTTAGGTTAGGTTAGGTTATGTATGAGAGTCAGTTGGTTAAGAAAGCAGAGAAAGTATCAGAAAAGTACAGTTCCTGCCGACGGCCTTTTCCTTACACATAACCTTCTATGGCCGCTGTTTTAGACAGAATCACAATCACTAAATGTTTATTAGTTACAATTTAATGTAAATACAATACCTGAGACAAGAGGAACTCATTCAAGAGGGACAAGAGGAACGATGTATTGAAAAAAAGAAAGATATTTATGACTGGGTTGAGAAGCAGCTGGAGATAATGTAAGGGTAAAAGAGGAGAACAGGGATAAGGAGGCAGAAGAACATCTAATAGAAAAGAAGGTTTATTATAAAAACGATGAAAAGAAAAAGAGATATATTCTACAATGATAAAATGTACGTTAAAAAATAAATTAATTCATATCATTCACATAAAACATTTCGTAGTGTATATATTTCAAAAGTAATGACTCGAAACAAAATAATTGTTTGTAATAAACAAAAACAATCCAATAGAATCAGTTCACGTAGTACATCTTTCTATAATCTTAAACAAAATAGTTTGAAAAATCAAAACTACTATTTTATTCCTAACCTAAACTAATCCAACAAAAAAGCGAATATATTACTTCAGAAACAAACTCTATTTTGTTTTGCAATATCTCGCACAAATAAAATACGATTCCGCCTTTTTCATTTTCTAAATCTTGGAATATATACTTCCTATATAAGGCAATGTAGCAACACGAGGGATTTGCGAGGGTTGGCGGCTTATCTTCACCCGAGCACACCTCCTCAAGGAAAATGTTAATAGAGGCAGTAAAATCCGTTCAGTTGACTGTGCGATCAATCCCACAATTGTTTTTACAGAAAACGTGTTTACAAAAAATGTTCGATTATACAATGTAATCGTACCCTTACACATACATTATATTAAACAGTGAATTCAATTTGTTATATTAAAAAAATAATATTAACCTAAAAAATATATTTAAATGTCAAATCCTATTTAAGCCAACAAAAAAAATTTTTATTTTAGGTACTAATTATTAATTTTACTAATTATTTACAGTAATTAACGACTGAAAATTTAATCCAGTTTTATATAAGGGGAGTGTGCTCTAATAGAAGGAAAGCATATCTGAAACACTACTGCGTGACATATATCTTTTATTGTTTTAGATTAATTATAAAAATATTGGAATATATAATAATCGTCACATGAAATACGTCTGTTTAAGATATTAATCGATGCCCACGACTGGAGTTGAAATGAGGAATAGAAAATCAATAAAATTGAAATTGAAATCTATAAATGAATACACTGAATACGTGGGGTGTAATATTCAAATGCAAAAAATAAATACTGTGAAATGGAATATGTAAATGAAAGTTGGTCACTTATATAGAAAATTATTTTCTCATGGCTCTCGCTACTACCCTCTACACGGGTTACTGTTAGGTCCCACCTTCATTCCCTATCCTTCCCTTGACTTCCTACTAGACACACAGGCTGGTCGCAAATAAACTCGTTCCTCTACACCCGTTACTTCTATTCCTCCCCCTCTTGCACACTTGTTGTGCTTCGTATTCCCTGGTATTTCCAGGGTCATAAAGTGTATGTTGCAGAGTTAATGCAGCTTCCGAACGGAAAGTCTCCTCTCAGACACCCGGATCAAATTTTGTACACAGCAAGGTGAGATCCCATCAGATATTCCCGTCAGCTGTAAATTCTTTATTTGATAAAATTCATTATCAATAGCATCCAGCAAATATCTAATGGGGTGGTAGAATGTATCGTATCAGAAGTTGCAAAGAATACTTAGCAACAGTTTCACCGCAATAACGTCAATAGAAAACTTCGATACTTGTTTAATTTAGTTTGGAAAGGAATCCAATAAAATGGGACTAGGAACTTAAAACCGTTCATTTGACCCTAATACGTTCCGTGTAGAACTTTGCGGGTTTAATGTTGGAATCAATAACAGCGCTTTGAGAAGTTTGTAATAGAATTTGCTTCGCCACAGAGGATTAGTTACTTTAAGGAACGACGACATGTAGAACAACAGAGTTTCAACATAACACCGAAAGCTTTATAGACTTGTAAGGATTCTCTACAAATAGTTTAATTAAATCTTATGGATCGTTTTAATCAATAATATTTTCTAATTCAATATTTTTCGTTTCTTCTCAGGCGTTAAATTCGGTATTATAAACAAAATTGTCTAATACAATATTTTTTAAAAACAACTTACTTTCCTAATGTAAATTCACAAATTAACCGACAGTCCTGTAAATAACCGATTTCGGGTTTGTTATATGAGTGATTTTATAAGCTTTACAGTTTGGCCAACAATTAAGGTAAATATTAATACAGATTTTAATTACATACTTTAATAAATCTCTGCCAGGTATTTCAATCTATTCTTTCCAAACAATGGTCCACAAATTGTGTAATCTTGTTCTGTGTATGAATGATAACTCCTACTAAACCCGAATGCGTTACACAGTTCCTCGTATTGTGTCACTGATGTTCCTTTTTAAAGCTTTAAAGTTCCGGATTTGTGTACAAATACCCATTTATCTGTCACTGTGAAAAACAAACTTCTTACTAAGACAAACAAATGGTTTCGCGAGACTAATGTAAGGGGAAAGGGTTCAGAGAAAAACGCCGGCCTTATTGGATCAGGGGCCTGTCTGTGTGACAAGTGTAGATCATTTTGATTTTCGTGAAACCTAGCATCGTTGCAAAACATAGAATCAACTAAATCTACTGAAACTTTGCATAATAATAAATAGTGATCAAATTGTAATTGTGATACTCAAAAAATAAATCTATACTATTACAGTATTAATACAAAGCGAAAACGTTTCTTTTTTACCTTCTAGTTGAGCCCCTGCATGACAAACTGACACGTCTTCTAATAAAGTTGCAAGTGTTTGAAATTTTTCTCCTTGAAGTACCTGAAAAACCAATAAATAGCCCATTTACAATTTTATTATTGAAGTGAAATCTTTTATAACGACGCCTAAGTTTGTACTATTGGAGTTGATACAGTGTTTTCAAATACTTATTCAATAATTAAATTATAAAAATTTGAAGGGTCTTGGTCGGATTCGAAGTGAATATCTTCATGTTTAAAGTCTAGCACTTTTTGTCACTGAGCAAACTTTTCGTAGCTATAAATGAGCTTCTCTAATATCTATATGAAAACCTCCATTTTATAACCTTAAATTGTTGCCATAGTTACCACACAATGCCACAAATAATGTTCAAGGATTAAAAATGAATGAAAAGAATAAAATAAACAAACAAACTGGATTAACGGTATCGAACCTTGCTACACAAACGGGTAATGCGGAAGGAAAGCGAAAAAAACTACAGCAAAATCCAAGCGACAAGAAAAAAGCGAATAAATAGTAACAAATAGAAATAACAGTCCAACACCATTGGCAAAAAGGAAAATGGAAATTTGCAAGGATATTTGCTTTCTGTTTTGCCACTTAATACTGTTATGCTGACATATCTATATACATATTTATATTGGTTGTAATTATAAAATAAAAAGAAACTAACAGAAATTTTGCTTTGGTTTATGAAGTAGGAATTGATTTTTTTTAAAATAACTATAAAATAGGTTTTTCTCTAAGCAAACACAGTTTAAAAACTAAAAGGAAACATTGGTGCTTTATTACAAACTAGCTGGCCCGGAGAACTCCGTATCACCTACAAGTCAATGAATGGCGTGTTAACAGTAGCTACACTTAATATAGTATTCATTAACATCATAATAGTTGCACTTATAGCAGTCGATCGGGAAAAGTGTGACAGTAAAAGTTCTGGATTTAATGTTATTTATTGAAGTGCAATCGGATGTATATTTATGTATATTGTTGGAAATCTATTGGAAAATAATTTTAAATTGTTGAGTGTTGCCTAGCAACCAAAACGTGGAATGAATTCAATGAAATGTTTTAGGATAGGATAAGAAATCATATTTTATGTTATTTTAGTATTTAAAAATTGATATGTTGAAAATTTTATTACATGGTATAAAAGCTTTTTTGCTAAAAACCCTAGTGCCGTTTTACATGTTAATTTTTTCTTCTAAAATGTATTAGTTTGGGGGTCACACTTGAGACATACTGTGCCAGAAACCTTCCCAGGAATGTACTCAACAATTTGCCAAAGTTTCATGGAGATCGAATCAGTAGTTTAGTAATGCTCATATAGACGTACCTAGAAACATTCATTTTATATATACAAATATAATAAAACATAATATACCAGATAGCCGTGGAAAATGGTTACAAAAAAAACAGTAGATAAATTAAATTATAATATATTGCAAAAACAAATAAATAATAATATTCATTACAATAGTAATAATAATAATACTGTATGGAGTACTTTTACTTACACTAGTTTTGAAATAAAAAATATTTCCGTATTATTTACTAATAAAAACATAAAGATTGCATATAGAACTAATAATAGAATAATAAATATAATTAACCATAATAATAATAATATAAATAGTACGCCTATACATGAGAAAAATGCAGTTTATAAATTAGAATGTGAATTTTGTAATAAAGTTTATATAGGACAAACAAAGAAAAAATTGAAAGAAAGGTATAAAGAACATTTTAATGCTTTTTTAAAACCAAATATTTATAAGTCTAATTTCGCTACCCATTGTATTAATAATAATCATATGTTTCCTAATATAAATAATATGAAAATTATAAAATAAATAAATAAAGGATTAAAAATGAACGTATGTGAAGCTTGTAAATGTAAATCTTTAGGTGCTACTGTATGGGTTTGAATTGCGTACCATGATAGGCTCAACCCCCATAAATATATGTGCTGCATGTACAGCATAATCAACAGAATATAAGTTTATATTCATACATTTTACTATATCTATCATGTAATATAAACAAATTGTTTTCTTTAGGTCATGTCTCACTTAGGTCTACAGAGAAAAGTTTTATTTTAGTTACATTTTAATAATAAATAATTACAAATAATATAAATAAAGTGGCATAACCAATGAGTTAAAACAGCTGCTCTACCAATAACATAAAATCACCTGTTTTATGTCAAATTATTTAAGCCAAATGGGACGAAATAATTATATGCATACTTTGCCCTCTTTGTGAAAGGTTTTTATCCCATTTAAAACTAAATGGTTTGATTTTTAGTTGTTGTATAACAAGCAACTCGGCCACGATGGAATGAATGACGATTACCAGAGTTTTAAATTCGCTGACAAGTAACAATTGTTGTTGAATATAAAATTTACGGTTTCTTTAAGTAGAAGCAAATAATATAAACTTAAGATCCTACTTATGTTGACAAAGAAACATTTTATTTTACTTACGTTTTATTAAATAATATAAATAAAGAAAGGAAACCTATGCATAAAACAGGTGTACACCACATGACCTATTACATAAAATCAGCCGTTTTATGATATCATATGGTATCACTCATTTTAAGCGAAATGGGAAGTCATAATTATATTGCATACCTTCCCCCTTTGTGAAACGTTTTTCTCCCATATAAATCTAAAATTATTTCATTATTAGATTTAATTAATGAATTAGTTTTTGAAAAACTAGTTTAACATAAAGGGTTATCATCTACATGTTTTTAAAAATGTATTTGAACTTGAATGGAAATATTAAAAGCATTTTATCTACGTTGAAAATTTGATCAAGAAGTATATAAGGAGAGTGGTAACAAATAGAAGGACTTGAATAAAATATGAATCAAAAAAGTTCACTAAATAACATGATTTCTCACACTTTAAAAATCAGTACACTTTTGATGACAAACAATCACAAATAATGAAACATTGCAATATAAAGCTTTATTGCCTTACTTATTTCTTAAATCAACTTAAGCTGAGAGATAAAAGAAGTGTGTACTTTAAAATTACATTTCTTATTTTAAACTGTAATGGCACAAAGTGTTAATTTTAGCTCCGTTTAATTAGAGAAGCTCTACAAATTTAGACTGCACTTAAGTAACAGAATAAAAGCAAAAAGCTTTTATATTTTTTCCCGCTTTTAGTTGTAAAATTTCTATTTAGTTTGAAGTCTTTAAAGGAGGATCCCATCTCCGCAGCACTCTAGCATCAGTCTCTATAACCTCCTGTATACAGCGAATACTAAAAATATAAAGGCCTGCATTGTATATTAGCCTAAGTGAATTCTCCAGTAATACTTCTAATGCCTTGATTTGTTCCCCAGATAACCACACAGTGGTTACCGTGTGAACATAATGCAGGGCTATTCTAAATGATAGACCCAATTTTATAAATTCGTATGACATGAAGCTTAGAGTTAAAGAGTAGGTTAAAGAGTAGCTCAGAGTTAAAGGGTAGCGACCCTACTCACAATTACCCCCAACCTCCCCTTGTGGATTTATCCTTACCTTACACCTACCCATTTTATACCCTCTTGTGGTTTATTCACAACCTTTTCCCATCCATTTTCCTATTTGTATTTCAATGGGGGAGAGGGTTTTGTTCTATTATTTCTAACAGTAGTACTCTATGAAATTGAATTTAATCCTCTTAAAAAAGAATTGAAGTTTCTTAGCCAAAAATACTTACTTTATTATTTCCCCCGCATATACAAATTTGAAAAACTAATTGATAATATTTTTTACAATTTTAATTGATTAGAAATGTCGGAGCCACAATAAAAAAACGTTTAAGTTTTTGATTACGTATTTCACATGGTTGAAATTCTATTTAACAATATTTTGCCAAAATTATTTGTTTATTTTGTTTTCTATCTCTTTTTATTCCTTGTAATCCACCTTCTTTCTATTTCCCTGTTTGTGTTCACGGGAATCTATTGTATCCACGGTCTTGTATCAAACGCCTCTACTTAGCCCTATATTCCTTGTAATCCACCTTCTTTCTATTTCCCTGTTTGTGTTCACGGGAATCTATTGTATCCACGGTCTTATATCAAACGCCTCTACTTAGTCCTATATTCCTTGTAATCCACCTTCTTTCTATTTCCCTGTGTGTGTTCACGGGAATCTATTGTATCCACGGTCTTGTATCAAACGCCTCTACTTAGCCCTATATTCCTTGTAATCCACCTTCTTTCTATTTCCCTGTTTGTGTTCACGGGAATCTATTGTATCCACGGTCTTGTATCAAACGCCTCTACTTAGCCCTATATTCCTTGTAATCCACCTTCTTTCTATTTCCCTGTTTGTGTTCACGGGAATCTATTGTATCCACGGTCTTGTATCAAACGCCTCTACTTAGACCTATATTCCTTGCAGTCCACCTTCTTTCTATTTCCCTGTTTGTGTTCACGGGAATCTATTGTATCCACGGTCTTGTATCAAACGACTCTACTTAGCCCTATATTCCTTGTAGTCCACCTTCTTTCTATTTCCCTGTTTGTGTTCACGGGAATCTATTGTATCCACGGTCTTGTATCAAACGCCTCTACTTAGCCCTATATTCCTTGTAGTCCACCTTCTTTCTATTTCCCTGTTTGTGTTCACGGGAATCTATTGTATCCACGGCCTTATATCAAACGCCTCTACTTAGCCCTATATTCCTTGTAGTCCACCTTCTTTCTATTTCCCTGTTTGTGTTCACGGGAATCTAGTGTATCCACGGTCTTGTATCAAACGCCTCTACTTGGCCCTATATTCCTTGTAGTCCACCTTCTTTCTATTTCCCTGTTTGTTCACGGGAATCCATTGTATCCACGGCCTTATATCAAACGCCTCTACTTAGCCCTATATTCCTTGTAGTCCACCTTCTTTCTATTTCCCTGTTTGTTCACGGGAATCTATTGTATCCACGGTCTTGTATCAAACGCCTCTACTTAGCCCTATATTCCTTGTAGTCCACCTTCTTTCTATTTTCCTGTTTGTTCACGGGTTTCTATTGTATCCACGGTCTTGTATCAAACGCCTCTACTTAGGCCTATATTCCTTGTAGTCCACCTTCTTTCTATTTCCCTGTTTGTGTTCACGGGAATCTATTGTATCCACGGTCTTGTATCAAACGCCTCTACTTAGGCCTATATTCCTTGTAGTCCACCTTCTTTCTATTTTCCTGTTTGTTCACGGGAATCTATTGTATCCACGGTCTTGTATCAAACGCCTCTAATTAGCCCTATATTCCTTGTAGTCCACCTTCTTTCTATTTTCCTGTTTGTTCACGGGTTTCTATTGTATCCACGGTCTTGTATCAAACGCCTCTACTTAGGCCTATATTCCTTGTAGTCCACCTTCTTTCTATTTCCCTGTTTGTGTTCACGGGAATCTATTGTATCCACGGTCTTGTATCAAACGCCTCTACTTAGGCCTATATTCCTTGTAGTCCACCTTCTTTCTATTTTCCTGTTTGTTCACGGGAATCTATTGTATCCACGGTCTTGTATCAAACGCCTCTAATTAGCCCTATATTCCTTGTAGTCCACCTTCTTTCTATTTCCCTGTTTGTTCACGGGAATCTATTGTATCCACGGTCTTGTATCAAACGCCTCTACTTAGGCCTATATTCCTTGTAGTCCACCTTCTTTCTATTTCCCTGTTTGTGTTCACGGGAATCTATTGTATCCACGGTCTTGTATCAAACGCCTCTACTTAGGCCTATATTCCTTGTAGTCCACCTTCTTTCTATTTTCCTGTTTGTTCACGGGAATCTATTGTATCCACGGTCTTGTATCAAACGCCTCTAATTAGCCCTATATTCCTTGTAGTCCACCTTCTTTCTATTTCCCTGTTTGTTCACGGGAATCTATTGTATCCACGGTCTTGTATCAAACGCCTCTACTTAGCCCTATATTCCTTGTAGTCCACCTTCTTTCTATTTCCCTGTTTGTTCACGGGAATCTATTGTATCCACGGTCTTGTATCAAACGCCTCTACTTAGGCCTATATTCCTTGTAGTCCACCTTCTTTCTATTTCCCTGTTTGTGTTCACTGGAATCTATTGTATCCACGGCCTTATATCAAACGCCTCTACTTAGCCCTATATTCCTTGTAGTCCACCTTCTTTCTATTTCCCTGTTTGTTCACGGGAACCTATTGTATCCACGGTCTTGTATCAAACGCCTCTACTTAGCCCTATATTCCTTGTAGTCCACCTTCTTTCTATTTTCCTGTTTGTGTTCACTGGAATCTATTGTATACACGGTCTTGTATCAAACGCCTCTACTTAGCCCTATATTCCTTGTAGTCCACCTTCTTTCTATTTTCCTGTTTGTGTTCACTGGAATCTATTGTATACACGGTCTTGTATCAAACGCCTCTACTTAGCCCTATATTCCTTGTAGTCCACCTTCATTCTATTTCCCTGTTTGTGTTCACGGGAATCTATTGTATCCACGGCCTTATATCAAACGCCTCTACTTAGCCCTATATTCCTTGTAATCCACCTTCTTTCTATTTCCCTGTTTGTTCACGGGAATCTATTGTATCCACGGCCTTATATCAAACGCCTCTACTTAGCCCTATATTCCTTGTAGTCCACCTTCTTTCTATTTCCCTGTTTGTGTTCACGGGAATCTATTGTATCCACGGTCTTGTATCAAACGCCTCTACTTAGCCCTATATTCCTTGTAGTCCACCTTCTTTCTATTTCCCTGTTTGTGTTCACGGGAATCTATTGTATCCACGGCCTTATATCAAACGCCTCTACTTAGCCCTATATTCCTTGTAGTCCACCTTCTTTCTATTTCCCTGTTTGTTCACGGGAATCTATTGTATCCACGGTCTTGTATCAAACGCCTCTACTTAGCCCTATATTCCTTGTAGTCCACCTTCTTTCTATTTCCCTGTTTGTGTTCATGGGAATCTATTGTATCCACGGTCTTGTATCAAACGCCTCTACTTAGCCCTATATTCCTTGTAGTCCACCTTCTTTCTATTTCCCTGTTTGTTCATGGGAATCTATTGTATCCACGGTCTTGTATCAAACGCCTCTACTTAGCCCTATATTCCTTGTAGTCCACCTTCTTTCTATTTCCCTGTTTGTTCACTGGAATCTATTGTATCCACGGTCTTGTATCAAACACCTCTACTTGGCCCTATATTCCTTGTAGTCCACCTTCTTTCTATTTCCCTGTTTGTTCATGGGAATCTATTGTATCCACGGTCTTGTATCAAACGCCTCTACTTAGCCCTATATTCCTTGTAGTCCACCTTCTTTCTATTTCCCTGTTTGTTCACGGGAATCTATTGTATACACGGTCTTGTATCAAACGCCTCTACTTAGCCCTATATTCCTTGTAGTCCACCTTCTTTCTATTTCCCTGTTTCTGTTCACGGGAATCTATTGTATCCACGGTCTTGTATCAAAAACCTCTACTTAGCCCTATATTCCTTGTAGTCCACCTTCTTTCTATTTCCCTGTTTGTGTTCACGGGAATCTATTGTATCCACGGTCTTGTATCAAACGCCTCTACTTAGCCCTATATTCCTTGTAATCAACCTTCTTTCTATTTCCCTGTTTGTGTTCACGGGAATCTATTGTATACACGGTCTTGTATCAAACGCCTCTACTTAGACCTATATTCCTTGCAGTCCACCTTCTTTCTATTTCCCTGTTTGTGTTCACGGGAATCTATTGTATCCACGGTCTTGTATCAAACGCCTCTACTTAGACCTATATTCCTTGTAATCCACTTTCTTTCTATTTCCCTGTTTGTGTTCACGGGAATCTATTGTATACACGGTCTTGTATCAAACGCCTCTACTTAGCCCTATATTCCTTGTAGTCCACCTTCTTACTATTTCCCTGTTTGTGTTCACGGGAATCTATTGTATACACGGTCTTGTATCAAACGCCTCTACTTAGACCTATATTCCTTGCAGTCCACCTTCTTTCTATTTCCCTGTTTGTGTTCACGGTAATCTATTGTATCCACGGTCTTGTATCAAACGCCTCTACTTAGACCTATATTCCTTGCAGTCCACCTTCTTTCTATTTCCCTGTTTGTGTTCACGGGAATCTATTGTATCCACGGTCTTGTATCAAACGCCTCTACTTAGCCCTATATTCCTTGCAGTCCATCTTCTTTCTATTTCCCTGTTTGTGTTCACGGGAATCTATTGTATCCACGGTCTTGTATCAAACGCCTCTACTTAGACCTATATTCCTTGTAATCCACTTTCTTTCTATTTCCCTGTTTGTGTTCACGGGAATCTATTGTATACACGGTCTTGTATCAAACGCCTCTACTTAGACCTATATTCCTTGTAATCCACCTTCTTTCTATTTCCCTGTTTGTGTTCACGGGAATCTATTGTATACACGGTCTTGCATCAAACGCCTCTACTTAGACCTATATTCCTTGTAATCCACTTTCTTTCTATTTCCCTGTTTGTGTTCACGGGAATCTATTGTATACACGGTCTTGTATCAAACGCCTCTACTTAGACCTATATTCCTTGTAATCCACCTTCTTTCTATTTCCCTGTTTGTGTTCACGGGAATCTATTGTATACACGGTCTTGTATCAAACGCCTCTACTTAGACCTATATTCCTTGCAGTCCACCTTCTTTCTATTTCCCTGTTTGTGTTCACGGGAATCTATTGTATCCACGGTCTTGTATCAAACGCCTCTACTTAGACCTATATTCCTTGTAATCCACTTTCTTTCTATTTCCCTGTTTGTGTTCACGGGAATCTATTGTATACACGGTCTTGTATCAAACGCCTCTACTTAGCCCTATATTCCTTGTAGTCCACCTTCTTTCTATTTCCCTGTTTGTGTTCACGGGAATCTATTGTATCCACGGTGTTGTATCATACGCCTCTACTTAGCCCTATATTCCTTGTAGTCCACCTTCTTTCTATTTCCCTGTTTGTGTTCACGGGAATCTATTGTATCCACGGTCTTGTATCAAACGCCTCTACTTAGCCCTATATTCCTTGTAATCCACCTTCTTTCTATTTCCCTGTTTGTGTTCACGGGAATCTATTGTATCCACGGTCTTGTATCAAACGCCTCTACTTAGCCCTATATTCCTTGTAGTCTACCTTCTTTCTATTTCCCTGTTTGTGTTCACGGGAATCTATTGTATCCACGGTCTTGTATCAAACGCCTCTACTTAGCCCTATATTCCTTGTAGTCCACCTTCTTTCTATTTCCCTGTTTGTGTTCACGGGAATCTATTGTATCCACGGTCTTGTATCAAACGCCTCTACTTAGCCCTATATTCCTTGTAGTCCATCTTCTTTCTATTTCCCTGTGTGTGTTCACGGGAATCTATTGTATCCACGGTCTTGTATCAAACGCCTCTACTTAGCCCTATATTCCTTGTAGTCCACCTTCTTTCTATTTCCCTGTTTGTGTTCACGGGAATCTATTGTATCCACGGTCTTGTATCAAACGCCTCTACTTAGCCATATATTCCTTGTAGTACATCTTCTTTCTATTTCCCTGTTTGTGTTCACGGGAATCTATTGTAGCCACGGTCTTGTATCAAACGCCTCTACTTAGCCCTATATTCCTTGTAATCCACCTTCTTTCTATTTCCCTGTTTGTGTTCACGGGGATCTATTGTATCCACGGTCTTGTATCAAACGCCTCTACTTAGCCATATATTCCTTGTAATCCACCTTCTTTCTATTTCCCTGTTTGTGTTCACGGGAATCTATTGTATCCACGGTCTTGTATCAAACGCCTCTACTTAGCCCTATATTCCTTGTAGTCCACCTTCTTTCTATTTCCCTGTTTGTGTTCACGGGAATCTATTGTATCCACGGTCTTGTATCAAACGCCTCTACTTAGCCCTATATTCCTTGTAGTCCATCTTCTTTCTATTTCCCTGTGTGTGTTCACGGGAATCTATTGTATCCACGGTCTTGTATCAAACGCCTCTACTTAGCCCTATATTCCTTGTAGTCCACCTTCTTTCTATTTCCCTGTTTGTGTTCACGGGAATCTATTGTATCCACGGTCTTGTATCAAACGCCTCTACTTAGCCCTATATTCCTTGTAGTACATCTTCTTTCTATTTCCCTGTTTGTGTTCACGGGAATCTATTGTAGCCACGGTCTTGTATCAAACGCCTCTACTTAGCCCTATATTCCTTGTAATCCACCTTCTTTCTATTTCCCTGTTTGTGTTCACGGGGATCTATTGTATCCACGGTCTTGTATCAAACGCCTCTACTTAGCCATATATTCCTTGTAGTACATCTTCTTTCTATTTCCCTGTTTGTGTTCACGGGAATCTATTGTATCCACGGTCTTGTATCAAACGCCTCTACTTAGGCCTATATTCCTTGTAGTCCACCTTCTTTCCATTTCCCTGTTTGTGTTCACTTGAATCTATTGTGTCCACGGCCTAATATCAAACGCCTCTACTTAGCCCTATATTCCTTGTAATCCACCTTCTTTCTATTTCCCTGTTTGTGTTCACTTGAATCTATTGTGTCCACGGCCTAATATCAAACGCCTCTACTTAGCCCTATATTCCTTGTAGTCCATCTTCTTTCTATTTCCCTGTTTGTGTTCATGGGAATCTATTGTAGCCACGGTCTTGTATCAAACGCCTCTACTTAGCCCTATATTCCTTGTAATCCACCTTCTTTCTATTTCCCTGTTTGTGTTCACGGGAATCTATTGTAGCCACGGTCTTGTATCAAACGCCTCTACTTAGCCCTATATTCCTTGTAATCCACCTTCTTTCTATTTCCCTGTTTGTGTTCATGGGAATCTATTGTATCCACGGTCTTGTATCAAACTCCTCTACTTAGCCCTATATTCCTTGTAATCCACCTTCTTTCTATTTCCCTGTTTGTGTTCATGGGAATCTATTGTATCCACGGTCTTGTATCAAACTCCTCTACTTAGCCCTATATTCCTTGTAATCCACCTTCTTTCTATTTCCCTGTTTGTGTTCATGGGAATCTATTGTATCCACGGTCTTGTATCAAACGCCTCTACTTAGCCCTATATTCCTTGTAATCCACCTTCTTTCTATTTCCCTGTTTGTGTTCACGTTAATCTATTGTATCCACGGCCTTATATCAAACTCCTCTACTTAGACCTATATTCCTTTTATTTCTTCTCTTTAGTTAGATCTGCCATCTTCTTCTTATACTTCTTTTCTAATGTCATTCAATTCAAATCGTTTCCCTCACTTTCACTAAAATGCATTCTTATCGTACAACAAACCTCACAAAGCTCTGGCATCGATCTCAAGCAAAATCCTTTAAGGTCTTCCTTTGAAATTCTTTCTAGAATCATATAAACAATACTTTTAAGATTTCCATTTATTGAAGCAATCCAACACTAAGCTAATTAAAGTTTGCAGTTTCCTATTCCAGTTGTTATACAAACTCTCTATCTAAATGTTTTAACGATAAAACAAAGTTCTGTCCTTTAGTTTCCCCTCTTCTACTTTTAGCTCTCGATTACGTTTTAAAATAGAATAAAAAGGTTTTATATTCCTGTTTCCGACTTTATCCAACTTCTGTCTAAACTGAATTAAATTCACATCTGGATATCATATTAATTAAAAGTAGGCAAGTTTTAATTCCTCTGAAATCATCTCTAAATTAAACTCTAAAGATTTAGTGAATCCTTGAGTATCTCGACGTAAAACTTGAAACCTGTATTTACGTTTTGTAATTGGAGAAGAAATTATACGAAAGTTGTAACACGCTTCTATGGCGTTATATTATCGTCTCAATGTTGTCAAAGTTACATTGTCGGGGTCTCTCGTTACACAACACCGCAAGCTTAATTAAGTGGGTGCTGAGCATTCAATTACCCACGTGTGGGGAGAGAGAGTGTGTGTGAGAGAGTATGCTTATATGTGAGAGATATGACGAGAGAGAGCGCGATTAATGTAACAAGAGACGGAGGGTGGAGAAAGAGAATGATAAAGACAACATAAATTATAAAGAGTAAATAAAATATGTTGCGTGAAAAACGGAAAGATCAATAATTTAGTTATGAACATTCTAATATGGAAAAGAGGACAAAAAAACAAAAAATTTGAAAGAGACCGAATTTACTGAAATTTTTGAAGATATATTGAAAAACGTCTGTGTGAAAGAGATAGCGAGGGAGAGAGAGATGAATTTAAAAAGAGAGACGGAAGTTTGAAAAAGATAGTGATAAAAAACAAACAAATTATAAAAAGTAAATCAGATAGAAAAATGTACTAATAGAAATACAGAAAGATCAATAATATAATTATGAACACTATAATACGGACAAGAAGACGAAGAAAGTTAATAAAAACAGGAAAAAAGAGACCGAACTAATTAATTCTTTTTTTTCACTTTCACATTACTTTCTCGATTATGTTTTGTGTTTCTCTCGATTTATTTTATTTATATCTAACTCCAAAGTATGTTTTAATAAAGAGTAATTTATTTGCATAAGGAACCCGGCATTACAGAACAGTAAACCTTTTGACGAGTAAAGTGCATTATTGTTGAGGTCACATGAGGTCACTATTTTAAATGCATGCGCAGCACAAGTACTCGGCAAACATTTCTTCCGTCTGCTGTAACAAGTGTTTGCCCGCAACTCTGAAAAGCTAACATGAGTCGGGTTAGGTCGAATGGAGATGCTTCATAAAGAGTTAACAATAAGATTTTATAGAATATACAGTTTAAATAAACTCTTTCTACCACGTTAATACACGTTTGCAAAAGTGTCTAGGTTTGTAGATGAGCTAACGTAATAGAGGAATAAATAAAGAATAAACATTTTCGTTCTCTGTAATTTTTCAGTTTGCAAGGACGATATAAAGCTCTGATGATTACAAGAGATACGAAGGCGTATCTGAGACTGTTTACAAATAAAGGAGAAATTAGTCTGGCAAGAAAGGAAACATTTCTAGTGCAATTACAAGCCAATATTTGTTGCAAACTTTTAGAATACTTTGTCACTTAGAAAGAAAAGACGAAAGAAAAATACCGGTTGTCAATTCACGGGTTCATCATCTAATCTCATACACTGGTGTATTAGTATAGTCTACTACTAAGTAGGGCAGCGGTAAACTACTGAATAGGTTTACTTCAGGAAACTACTACTACCCGCATGGACCATGATTCCCTGCATTGCCAATACTAATTTTCCTTCTCAAAAAAAATCCTGAACATCCTTACAAATTACTTCATTATACCGATAGTAGGAAGACACTGGCTAAGAAAAGCAACCTTATGCGCGCCCGCACGCACGTCGTTTAATTTCTCATCGTTTGCCACATATTGAAATAAAACCAAATATCCGTGTGCTTCGAAGGGACGATCTACCATTAATGCTACTACTTCCCGCCGAGTGGAGCTGATGTCATATTCAAGCTGATTTTGTACTTATGCAGATTTTGTAATAATACGAACGGACTTATCTAAAAGATGGACAAAAACTGTTCGTGTTAAAATATAATCACAGTAACTAAATGCCTTGTCACGGGAGTTGTTCTACCTTTGTAAAGTCAATACGGCAGAGCTCTGTATTATTGATTTGACTTTCAACAGGTGATTTCGTATTTAACCGCCGATGCCGGCATGAAAGTACGCAAAATAAACAAAATGACCGACTTCACTTAGACTTTCTCTGTTTATTCTTTTACTTTATTACGTGAAAACTTGGATTTAAAAACGATTTACTCTTAAAATTTAAAATGATTTTTAAAATATTTTTTTACCGCTCCATATTTATTTATTTAATATATCAATATTTATTTACACTACCAGTTCATGTTTGACAAAGGTTGACTACAGCCATTCAAAATATCATTATCCAACCGACCGCACGGAAAGTTTTCGTTTGTTGTTTTAAGAGATATCCGATCATATTTTTGTGTTTCTTTAGTCAACCATTTCAGGGTCCTTCCAGCCCACTGGTTTTACTTTGACACTATTGGTTTCTAGTT
Source organism: Prosapia bicincta (assembly GCA_036971475.1). NCBI lineage: Eukaryota > Metazoa > Arthropoda > Insecta > Hemiptera > Cercopidae > Prosapia > Prosapia bicincta. Next base: position 60,946,791 of record JBAIZL010000007.1, on the reverse strand, counting down.
TGTTTGACTTTATTTTTTTCTTAAAATTTCATATCACGTAATTTAGTTTTAATTATTTCAATTATATTATATTTAATTATAATTGATTTTTATTATACTAAATGGTTTTATTATAAATAGAACCTATTATTTAGATACTGATGACGTCTTGTACTGCATCTTTCAAAACCGGCAAAACTATGTTGCTATGGCTGATAATAGACAACCTGTTTGATTAACATTATTTGAAAGAGCCAAACTATGACTCGTGCAGAGGCTGCATGCAACCGTCTCCTTTCCAATCCGGAAAGGTATTTCTTAGTCAGTAAAAAGTACAAAATCCCAATTAAAATTATATAGGGATGCATTTTTTACAATTTTTGTAATTGCAGTTTCGTTGCTGGTATTAATTACATAAATAAGTTGAATATATTTAAATAAAGAGATAGAGAAGGGGTTTATTAGAGAAAAAGAAAGGGAGAGTTGACCGACTGTGCATGAGAGATAAAGAGAGGGGAGTGAGGGAGGTGAAGAGAGAGAGAGTGGGGGAGAGATTGAGGATTGAAAAGTGGTAAAAGCAAGCATAAACTTTAAAAAATAAATAAAATCATAACAGTTTTACAAATAACTTTGTTGTTTGCATATTTTTATTTCATTCAACTTGAGTTTTATTAGGCTAGAGAGTGTAAGAAACCAAACAAATAAATATTTATAAGTATTACTTTATAAATGTTTTACAGGTACGAAAAGATAGAGTCTATAATATTTCTCCTGTTGATTTTTCACAAATTTGATTTATTTTTAAATTTGGCTGACGCTGATAATCATCAAGAAATTAATTATTTTTTAAATTTAACTGTCTAAAATTTAAATGCTTAGATTTAAATATAGGTAATTAAATGGGTAAAATTATTTTTTAAATTTAAAAACAATCCCCACGTGACAAGAGTTATAACGTTTTCATCGCATAAAATCTTTTCATATTACGAAATAAAATAGAATGAAATCTTACAACTGTTCCAGTACTGTTTATATTTGGCGCGTACAGTATAGAAATCATAATGATTAGGAACAGATGTAAACAATTTAATATGACACATCCTGAGATTAGGCCATACTGGCTTGTAGGCCTACATAGTAAACCCTTTGAGCGAAATATAAAGCATGATATTAAGTAGGCCTACATATAGTTAACTACGGAAAGAGAATAGGGGAAATGCTAGAAGAAGTGTATTATACGGACGCAAGAAGGTTGATTCTTTATCTAAACTAATGCTTCTGGTCAACTTATGTTCGAATTTATGAAAGCTAAAAAAACATAAATGTTTATGACACAGCAACGTTGTCGATCATTTCCAGAATGTTTTATAACCTAAATGCATAACGCAACTAACTATATTGAAAATGATACACGGTTTAAAGCGATGGCAGAACTTTATTTAGGGTGAATGATCTATCAATCTTTGTTACGCTGTTATAAAAAAAAATTTGGTTTTGCCTCTAGTTATCATCCCATAAACACATAAAGTTTTAGCTATCACTCAATCACAGTCAAGCGACTAAACCGTCGTGGTACCGTTGCCGTACTTGGACTGATCCCAGAGAAAACAAACACATTTTCTCTCTCGCTCTCTCTCTTTCTTTCTCTCCTCTCTCTCTCTCCCTCTCTCCCCCTCTCTCTCTTACATACACACACACAAAGAAACTATATTTTCACAGGTTTTTAGCAATGAAGTGAGTGTCAAGCAGAACTGAAGATGACGTAATGAGACACCAGACAATTCTTTGCTAGCAGGAGAGAGCTTATACAATGCCACGTTAGAAGCCTCAAAAGTTTTCCAAATCACTTCTCAACTAAAAAAAACCCAACCTAACCGAATTACATATTTCTTCTATCTTCATCTAGAGTTGGTTTTTCTATCTCAGCAAAGAATGTATTATCATTTGGGATTTAAATGTCGACATTATTCTCCCCTTAAATGTTTATGTCTTAAGAAACAGGAATTTCGTATAATCCGTAAAATTAGAGAAGTTTGCATTTAGAGATTTGCACAAGAACTACAACTAAACTTACCTTACATTCAGGCCAATGTAACTATTTGTAAAGATGTTATGGTGATCGAAGCTGCTGTATGTGTTGTTGTTGCTGGTTTTGAATTTGAAGATCCTGATACCTTCTTTATGATATTATTTATTTTCATACAGCTCTTTTCTAGCTAAACAAAAAGAAATATCGTTGAAAAATTTTTTTATTGGCTATTTAGGCTTATCACTCTGTTGCTAATTTTATTTATAATTGTTAATGTTTTTATAAGATCACTAAACAATTTCCTTTCACTACTTGGTATTTTTCATACTACTTACTGCTTAAAGGATCTGAACCAAACGCACATTCTGTTACAGAGAAACCACATAGGAGCGAGTTAAGGAATAACGAATCTAAATTGAGTTGTTCTCTATCTCCATATATAATTGTTAATGTTTTTATAAGATCATTTCCTTTCACTACTTGGTATTTTTCATACTACTTACTGCTTAAAGGATCTGAACCAAACGCACATTCTGTTACAGAGAAACCAGATAGGAGCGAGTTAAGGAGTAACGAATCTAAAATTGAGTTTTTCTCTATCTCCATATATAATTGACTTCTCTATTTCAGCATCCATAATTACAGTTTGAACGCATACGTTTCCCGTTGTTGTAATGATGATTACTGTTTCAAGGAAATTAACTTTTACCATGTTCAAGTGATATAAACTTCGAATGTAAATTTAATACAGGGTAAAGAAACACAATAAAATTGGGAAAACGTTTTACACTATTTTAATTCGGCTTCGGGACCTGAGTGTGGAAGTGGAAACTACTAACACAAGTTTGAGAATTATCGGAAAGCACTTGCAAGCAAAACATTTTGCATGCAAAACCAAACTAAATGCATCCCGTTCACTGTTTATTCATCCCGAGGGAGGCGTTATCTGCAGAAGCGTGGCACCGGAATAAGAATTAGTTAATTGCGTATTGCCCCTTATGTGATAAAGTGAGGTGGGAAAACCCAGTAAACCTTATGGACTATATTATAAAGGTTATCATCGATGCAATTTGTCTTCTTTTAACCCTAATTTCAGAATCTTCCATCTTCGAGCAGATGATTGATATACGATCTCCTACTTCTTTGAGCGCTCCCCGAACTTTAATGTCCTTGATCTAGTTTTGCAATCGGATATTCTCTTGCAATTATATTTCCCTCAATGTTTTTATACTTATATCTCTTATATCGTCATCGATGAATTGCGTTATTTATAGTCCTGAAGCAGTAATTAGACGAGACGTCTCGCTGCATGAAGTTACTTCTAACCACTTAAACAGGTCAGTTCAAGACAGTAGCTTACAAAAGGACATTACTTCAATTACTTGCATTCGTCTAAATATCCCTTCTCAACTTAATAAAGTTTGCACAGCCTCTGATCGTGAAATCTCTTCAATGCCCCATGTTTAGGTAAAATGATTTCTCATATAACATCTCACATGCGTCTCTAAAGTTCTATAAACTATCATACTGTTAATGTTACTGTTAATCATACTCTTAATGTATATAATCTTACAAATATTTCACTGTCTTGTTACAAATGGCGTAAATGGAGTCCCAATCAAATGTCCTAACAAATACTTAGGGTTAAAGGTTCTTACACTTTAATATGAAATTTCGCATATCCTGAGGACATAAACTTTTTGGGGTCTCATACAATCCCACAATATTTTCATTAGCACTTACAAATATATATGGATAACAGTGAGAATGGTTTCGACATTGAAACAGACGTTCTTATAATGTCCGAATACTAATTTGTTTTTGTATGTCTTGCCACTGTATTATAATCTGCCACCCCACTCCGTAACTTAACATAGCCCCTTTAGGAGTCGGGCTCAAATCTGTTTCTCACGCCTTCATTTCATTATTCTAAACAATTTAACTTGCTATTCAGTTGTTTTTCATACAAGAACGGAAAATCCAATTTTCTGGAGTTATTTGTTATGTATGTTTCTATTTGGCCGCACATTAAGACTTGACAAGTTATTACATAAATTCCCTTCACAAAAGAGAGGGAAATGTTATGCCCCCAGTGAGGCGTTGGTAGAAATGTTAGTTTCCCGCCCAAGCGTTTACATTAAACTACCTTACTCTTTAGAGGGACATTACATCTTTATTTAAAATATTATTTATAATGTTAAATTCTACCCAATATAATTAGATATAAATATATTCAACCTCAATCCAAAGAATTTAACAATTTCAATATTTTCAACAAAAATGTCTAAACATATTTTTTTAACAGTTTTAAAACCTACAAAATATGCAAAGCTATTCAACGCCTGAAAATAAAAAAAATATTTCTAAATATAAATTACTAAAGTTCATTATTTGTACACTATTTGAAAGTTTCGATTCTTCAGTTACCATCTTTACAGGTACGCAGAAATTTTGTTTAGGAAAATGTATGTAACTGATGGTCCTAATTAACCCTATACCTGGTAAAGACCCAGGTCTAGTGTATAGTAGTAGCAAGAGGTCATATCTTTCACTTCTTGCAGTAGTTACATTAAATGGCCAAAGACTTATTCAATATATACTTAAAGTATGCATATGTATATATATATATATATATATATATATATATATATATATATATATATATATATATATCCTCTGTTTCAGGAAGGTGTGTGGAATGTCATTGTAGAATTTAAATGCGTATAATTTCCTTTTATGTTTTTATTATTACTAATAAATTATAAAAATAAATTTAGAAGTTTTTAAATTTTAAAATCATTTAACATTTCTGGTAATATTTTTTACAGCAATGTAAACTTTTTATACGGTCAAAATTTAGTCGTTAAAATACAAAAAATATTGTTTCAAATATTTATTATAAAAGTTAAGAAACCATTTTGAAACCTTTTATACAAATCCCAGAAAATTGAAATTATTTTTTATACTCCGTTTGACTTATTTTTTATAACAATTTCAAGTCTCTTATTAACTATAGAATGTATATAAATTAAAGTATATTTTTTTTTTTTAATTAATTTACTCCTTTTCATTATTTTTTTCATATTAAAGATCAATAACCCCAAACCCCTCTATTTAATCACAATCTTTGAAATCCTTCAAAGGGAATAAATATTTTGTAATTAATTTCATCTAAATAATTTTATCCAAGAGTTTATTTTTGTCTGCGAAATGTTCCAAAGATACTGAATGTTACTTATAACGGCGGGGCCTTAAATCTGCCTCTAAAAGAATTTTATCTGACTTTAAAGGCTAAACTAAGCAAAACAAATCTCGATCACCGCCTTCCGTTATAATACAAAAAAATTCTCTACTCTTCTTATTGAACGGATTTAAGTCTCCAGTTACCCTTGTTTCTAAAAATGAATAAAGCTAAATCCTAAATTGGTTTTTCGCCATGAAACCAGTCCTTTATATGGTGTTCGTTATTTGAATTTTTCTGCATGTTAGTATGCAAATTTGTCAGTCATTTTAGACTCATAGCTTTCAGAGAATTGATATTCTCATTTTCTTAATAAGGATATTTATAAAATCGTATGTTCGAAGCTTTTCATCAATGTAATAAACATTGCTTTTCATCAATGTAATAGCATCAAAAGCTCCGTACACTGTCAACAGCTAAAACATTACTATAGAAATGAAAACAACTTCATCTAAAATTCTAGAATAAAAGTTATTTTTATTTATTCTGAGAAGTAGTTGCCTAAGGTATTATCATATATTTTGGTTTCGCTGGAAACCTAACCTAATAAAGTTTGTTGCATTTTATTTTTCCATGCCAAAGTGTAAAAAGTGAACTGATGTCATTTACCGGAAAGTTATTTAAAGAGTTTACGATTTTAAGGGATGTTTCTGCAAGACACACGTGCACGGAATAGCAAACATATTTACATTAAATTTGTCCAAACTTCCGCCTTACAGACGTCTCCACTGGAGCTGTGTTTGACAGATTGGGTGAAATTACCATAGTCAAATTTCCACAGCCATCCTGCTCCTCTCCTCCCCACTAGTCATCTGTTACAAGAGACAAATACCGTAAAAATTCTTGAACCAAAGGCGAACTTATCACTATGACAGTTACAGGCAATGTGACCACTGATAAAGTGCAAAACCATTTTATGCCCATTTTGACAGGGGGGATTCAAAAATCTTGAAAGTTATTAGCAAGTAACTTATGGGTAGATAACCTGAGATGACTACTAAAGTCTGGTTTGTATACTTTTTATGCTCATAACATGTAGGCCTACCACTTACTATCGTCAATTGCTATTGTTTCCTCATATGCGCAAATTTTGCAAGACTATTACGTGTAGTATTTAAACCTAACATTAGTTATGTCTTGCCTTTTCTTCGAGGTAGTTTTATGCATGATTAACACATTCCTAGACCATGTATGCTATTCTAAAATTACATGTAAGGGTTTTTGTAAATCAATTCCGCTTGGTTGCATTTTAATAGCACTACATTGCATAATCTAAATGGTATATATTGGATGACGTCAGAACACGTTAAGACCTGCTCAACAAAAAGGAGCAGCTAATGGGCCGTGAAACGTTGAGAATATTAATTATACAAGGCGAGGAGACTGTCTTTCGCAGATACATCTTGTTACGGAAGGAGATAAAAGCTGAACCCTGCGTTCAAGTTATTTGTTAGTATCTTGCAGCGCATTAAAATCCCTTTAAATCTCTACATTATGTATATTTCTATTCTGTATTACAGTGGACTACCTATTGCAATACACTTCAGGAGATGGAAGTATTGCTTTCAAGTAAATATTTAAGTTGATTACATATATAAGCAGCACGTATTACACTTTTACAAAGTTTGCTTCCAGATATCGTCTGGAGCATTTACCTACGGATCACCATTTGTCTCTAATATTTCCGCATTGTAATGGATACTAAGGTCTATATTTACAGACGAATGTCATTACCGGAAAGTTATTTGAAGAGTTTACGATTTTAAGGGATGTTTCTGCAAGACACAAGTGCACGGAATAGCAAACATATTAACATTAAAACTTGTCCAAACTTCCGCCTTACAGACGTCTCGACTAGAGCTGTGTTTGACAGATTGCCTGCAATTACCATAGTCAAATTTCCCCACCCACCCTGCTCCTCCCCTCCTCACTAGTCATCTGTTAGAAGAGACAAGTTCGGGGTGCATTGTAATGAGCCGACGTACACTGTAGAACTTCTTGAACTAAAGGTATTAACAGGCATTGTATAGTCAAGGAAGAGAGTGCAGTAACAGAAATATATGTTTACACACCGAGTGTAAACTTCACAAAAAAATTTTTTCGACTTGTGTGTAATGTGTTACCTTAATGCTACAACTGTGTCTCCTATATCTTTAGGTTCAATTCAGAGCCGACATATAATTCCATGACATTTTCCCGGATAAAAACAACTTATGAACTTATAGGATTAATGGGATATATCAGGCGATGGTTACGTTAGTAAGGATTGTAATATAGTAATACAATATTCACCGTAAGACGACACATCTTGTAGGGTTACATCAGTCCCTCCTTCTGCTTCTAGAGAATCCTAATCGTCTATCTGTCTTACACCTCCCGACGCCAAACGGATAGATCGTACAAACGATTACACGAAAGATGCGTCCAAAGGAGGAAGGGTACACGGATCTTTTAAAATCATTGTGCTACATAAATGAGTTTACCTCTGCGCTAACCAAAGATGTCGCTTAGTTTCTCGGGGCTGAAGATCCTTCAAACCTTTGCCAATACTTTTTCCATACTTTGGATTGGCAAAATGATGTTGGTTTCCCCTTAGTAGTAAAAGTCCCCTCCATATTCCCTAAACACAAAACACACTTAAGTGAAGAATAAATCGAGTCTATACCTATAACCGTTACAGGCAAACTGACCACTGGCAAAGTGGAAACCCACTTTTCTACGCATTTTCACAGGGAAAATCCAAAATCTTGAAAGTTATTAGCAAATATTTTATGGGTTACATAAACAGAAATGACTACGAAAGTCTAGTTTTTATTTTATTATTTTTTTTGCTCATCAATTTTACCACTCACTCTCGTCACTTGATATTGTTTCCTTGTGTACGGATATTTAATGTACGCACCACCGTAAAGTCTGCCTACAGGCTCTCAGACTTAATTTTGCAGTCAGACGTAATATTTAATATATTGGCACTACTCACTGACTGATATCATGTCACACAACAACATTTATCGAAAAAACATTATGCCTTTACTCACTCTATTAGTTTAACTTACAACAATAAAATAGTTCGAGGGAAGCATTCAGTTTATTGTTGGCAAAATCTTATCTCATAAGTAGCCCATTGCGGTGGGTTCTTCTTTAAATACCACTTCCATCGAGTCACTATTCACTACAAATTGAAACAATTCACCTTGCTAAATAATAGTACGCAACATAAAAGCAAGACTATTACATGTGGTATCTAAACCTAACATAAGTTATCTCTTGCCTTCTCTTCGGGGTAGTTTTATGCATATTTAACACATTCCTAGAGCAGGTATGCTTTTGTAAAATTACATTTAAGGGTTTTTGTGAATCAATTCCCCTTGGTTGCATTTTAATAGCGCTACAATGCATAATCTAAATAATATATTGATTGACGTCATAACACTTTACGACCTGCTAGAGCGTGAAGGAGCAGCTAATGGGCCGTGAAACTCCGAGAATATTAATTATACATGACGAGGGGACTATCTTTGCCAGATAAATCTAGTTAAAGAACGAGATAAAAGCTGAACCCCGCGTTCAAGTTATTTGTATAGCAACTTGTAGTGCATTAAAATCCCTTTAAATCTCTACAATATTCGTTTCATGATTCTACCTTTTCAGTATTGCAATAGACTGCCTTCCTTTATACATATTACGAGCTTAATAATCCTCGTATTAATATGCTTTGATTATAGAGAAGTGTAATACAGCAAATACACTTCAGGAGATGGAAATATTGCTTTCAAGTAAATATTTAAGTTGATTACATATATAAGCTGCACGTATTGCACTTTTACAAAGTTTGCTTCCAGTTATCGGCTAGAGCATTTAAATACGAATATACATTTGTCTCTAATATATAGGCTTAGATATATTTACAGACGGATACCATTAGATCATACGAGAACAAGATATAACAAATTATTCTCAGAATAACTTTCCAATTCTACATTTGAATGTGTAGAATGGTTGTAAGGTGTGTGCAGCGGGAAATCTGGGGGATGTAGAAAATTCCTATTAAAATATACATTAGGTCGATTAGGTCCAAATTTACTACAAATTAAAGCAATGGAAAAACTCACAACCTTGAAAATAAGTTCAAATTATAAAGGTTCATTTTAAAGGTTCGCCCGAAGATGTGACACTAAGTACCGCGTAAAGTCACTACCCGCCCCTAACCCACGACAAGAGTAGGATGCCATCTCACCTACTTTCATACATTGTATTTATTTACAAAAGTATACTGCAAAAGTATACCTACTTTCATACATTGTATTTATTTACTCCAAACGTAGACGTCTTTAGAATAGCGTTTTTATCTCACTGTAAGTAAGCTCTGGCCACACTTCATAGTAGAAAGTCTTACTTCCATTGTGATTAATTAAGCCAGACATTTCAAATCAAACATGTGTTTATTCTTAAAAATTATTGAAGTTTTAAGACTTGATACAGACGTTTGTCCTTGAACTCTACAAATAATATCTAAACACAATATCCGCTGGAATATTCTTATAGTAAGAGCTTATTTTATCTCACTTTGTCCCGCGATTGTGAGTTACACGTACTCAACATGTAAGCAGCACATAATGCACTTTTACAAAGTTTGCTTTCAGCTATGGTCTACAGCATTTATCTGTGGATATCCATTTGTCTCTAATATATCGGCTTTGTAATTGATACTAAGGTCTATATTTACAATTCTACTGTGTGTGCAGCGGGGATTCTGGGGGACGTAGTAAATTTCCATTAAAATATACACTCCCATTAGCTCGAAATTTACTACAAAAATAAACAATGAAAAATACACACACCCTACAAAAAGGGTTCAAATTACATAGCTTCATTTTAAAGGTAAACCTAAGATGTGACACCAAGTACCCAGAAAAGTCTCGACCATATACCCACCCCTAGCCCCACGACTAGGGTAGTATGCTGACATCTCACCGCTTTATTAAATTGGTAAATTAGATAGGGAGAATAGGCTACTCTGAAATGGGCTTTCCAAAGGCTTAACGCGTTTAATGTTTATTTCAATATTTTTGAAATATTTTGAAATATTTTATTGAAACGATAGTTTACAATGCCGAATTATTCAAATAAAGAAGCTGATTGGCCAAAGAACACTTAATGAGTCAAATTATAAAGAAAATAACAGACTGGAAAGAATGGGAAAGCGAAATTTTGATACGATAAACAAAATGAGCTAAAAGTAGATAAAAAAATGTAGATTAAAATAAGCTAAAGGTAGAATAAGAATAATTGAGGAAAATAAAATGAAAAGGGATGTGAAAGATGGTAATTTTAAATTACTTCCGTTTTTTTAACATAATTTTAGGTGGTTTTACGTGGAGAAAACATATTTAAGTGTGAATCTCAAAAACATACTTTTAAATTTAAAAACGTAGATAGATATTTGATGACTGTTATCTACATCAAACAATGAAATAACCTTCCTTTTTATGTTATACGCCAGAAAGTGAAAATCGAAAAAAATGGTTGATACCGGATTTTTGAAACATGGCATTCATTTATTACGATAATGTAATATTTTATAATTTAAAGGAAACACATTTAAAACTAAAACCAATGTCGATGTAATGACATTCAAATTTTAAAAATGTATAATAATAGAATGGAATATATTTACGGAAAAGTTTAATTGAATTAAAACAAATACAACGATCGAATCAAGTAGGCTAAACAAGATATTTCAATTAGGACTCGGAAATGCTTGATTAAAGATAAATAAAAATATGCCCGAGGCCTCTGCGCTTCCCTTTCCTGTCGCTAGAATTGGTTTAGCTTTGTGTTATATTGGGCTTTGTGTTGTATTGGAGTCACTCTGTCAGTCGACATGGAAACTATTATTCCAACAATTAATTTCTATTAAAAAACAATAAACTTTTCAAAGATCAAACCTTTCAATTTCCGAACAAGCAGGGATTAAGTTCAATCTAAAATTAGCTTTGTTTATTCACTGACTATTTCTTAAAGAATAATCAATCCCTTACAAGCGAGTCAAACAAACTTTTTTATTACAATACAGATGCTTCAGCAACTGAGTTTTATCATCATCAAGTCTGTTTACTACATAAATCACAGTCTTTATATGAAATACTAATATGATTGAAGGCAAAATACCGCCTTTCCCATACTTCTTTTTATACTTAATCCAGCTTAGTGTTGGCTCATAAAACCACAGCCAGCCAAACATGGTTTCTACGAAGAGAAAACTAGAATATGAAGACTGTTAGTGAAAAAAAAGGTATTTGGCAACGAGTATATAGAAATCTGAAAACTGTTAACTGCCTGAGGTAGTGACTAAACGTGGGTATTTTAGACATGGCAGGGGTAAGGGGGTTAGATAGGAAGGGGGTTAGTGAAAAAAAAGGGGGTTAGATAGGATGACGAGATAAGGAGGAGGTTAGGGAGTAAGAGGTAGGGAGGAGGAGAAAAGGGAATGAGCTACGTTGGAGAAGATGAGGAGGACGTAAGGATGATGTGTAGGGAGGAGGTAAGAGGGAGGGAGGGGTAGGAAGATTAAGTAAATATGAGGAGGAAGTAGGAATGAGGAGGAAGAGAGGATGGCGAATGCATGAAAACCTGGACGTCTTGATGGATACACCTCAAGATTTTCTTGACATACTCTACAAATGCTCTTGAGATATAATAAAATATTTTTCTTACAACTAATCCAATTCTAATACATTTCGTACATTACTCGTACTTGCTGAAATATGCAATGTAGGTTAGTGCTTAAGGGCGGGCTTGTTAGCCTTTCTGCATGCAGACTGTTTTCCTTTCAAGGATAATCCGAACAAAGTTCTATCATTGGTTTCCACCAACTATAAATGTATCAAGTTTGGTATTTATATAGTGAAGCTTTGTAATGTATATCTAATACAAGAATAAACTAAGCAATTGTAGAAGCTCGACCTGACAAACTACGGTGTCTCTAATGCAACATCTGACTGCCCTTCCCTTGCCTTCGTCACACTAATGGCCCTCTCCACGTGATAAGACCATAAAGTTATTTAAGTGGAAGCTGATATTCGTTGACCAACCCTCACCCCTAACTCTGGATAATCCCAAGTGTTTTACAATCAATAACAGACGTATAAAGAGATACAAAAAAGCAAAATAGAATTTAAAAAGGCAAACATAAAACAAAGAGAGACTGGGAACAGAGAGATATGAAAAAATTGAGAGAGAAAGAGAGCCATACGGAGAGATATAGGTGAGACGAATGTTTTAACATTCAGCCCGTGTCTGTTTATATGGATGCATTTAAAATTATAGATTTTGTTTCTCGGTAACATATGTTTTATTTTGTTATTAAATTATTGTTTCTATGAAAGCTGTCGTCTTCTCACTTGCTTTCCTGTCCAACTCTACTTATAGTAATATTTGTTGAAGAATATAGTAATTTATTATACGTCATTGAAAATAATAATTTCCCAAAAGTAATAATATTGTATAGCCGTTTCCAATATTATTCCAATACATAAAGTTATATTCAATTCTCTTTCTCTCCTTCTCACTTTATATCCCTCTGTGTAACGTTAAAGTGTCCCTAATGCCATACAAAGACATCTGCATCTATCACTAAAGAAGTAATTTTGTATAAAGACCAACAAGAAAAGGGTTTAGTAGACTAAGGTTGAGGAATGTGCTCAGAGACAAAATGTCGGACTTATAGGATCAGCGTGACAAGCTGAGGCATTATTTCGATGAATGCGATCTTGTCAGACACAATTGTTTTTATTATTGTGCAATATTTGGAAAGAAAATTTGCTTACATGGTTTCCAAAATATATTCTTTCCCAAGCAAATGAATATTTCAAACTAACAAAAAGTAACGTTTATGTAATATAAAAAAATGCGTTGGTTTTCCTTCTTTTTAATTAAAAATAACCAAATTTTTCCCAATTTTATTTGCGTTGCAATAAACAACAGAAAGAATAAAAGTTTCTGACAAACTAACTGGAAAATGTGGTTTCTTCGAAATGTTTCTATTGCCTTGTGCGACATAAATTAGCTTTCCTTAAATAATACCAAAAATAAAATGTAAATATTCTTGCAAGGGAGTTTTACTTAAGCACTTACTTGGAATAACCCTTACTCAGCTCTCCCCATAATGTATTCTTTTTATTTAGGATCTCTAAAACCTAAACTTTCTCGTCTCCATTGAGCAACTTCAAAAGCACACTTTAATACCTCGTGAACTTTTATCAAAATTGTTGGAGTGAATTTAATTGGGGTCTCGTAGCTTGAATAATTCCTCATAATTCATTTAAAAAGCATAATTTTATATCACATATTGCCAAACACAACCCCTACCGTCTACCTTAGAGCCCTCTGTATAGCATTAGAAGAATTCGCCCAAGCCGATGCAGAAAGATAAAACAAAGAGACGTTTTATTGCCTGAGTTTGATGCATGTGGTAAGATACAGTACTGGATACTTTAGCGATTTGTAAAGTTAGTCATAATGAGTGAATTCATAACCATATTATTCATCAAAAAAGCAGCTAGAGCATTTATGAACAAATTTAGAAAAGGCCAGGACTCACGCCAAGGTAATGGAGGAGGACTGAGGTACGAGAATGTAGGAATACCGAAGGATTGTTGTAAAGTAATCTCTTGAAAAATAACAAATAAACATTTGTCATGGCTTGATAACTATTTGGTATATACGTCGAGCATATTGCAACAAAATGAATCTAACATACAGTACGTCCCAAAATAAACAGTACTGAAACTGAATCAGCTGTAGGAGAATGGCCGATATAGGGTCGTACTTGGTCGTTTTATAGGAGATTTTGTTGTGAGCAAAACCTGCCTTTTCGTTCACAATGGTTCCAGAAAGATGTCCTGTCCTATAAAACATTTCTTTGCTTAAAGAAACATTTGGCAACCGCCTCATCTCCCTTGAAACAAACTTTCCTTTCCCAGCCCAATCCCCGATCTTAGACCACATGGCGCCTACGTCTGGGGAATAATGGAAGAGTAGATTTTCCGCGATGACTCACCAATCTTCTTCGTCCTACTGCATGAAACAATAACCACTTCTATAACGAGGTTGAAACCAGCCCCCATAACCAGAATGATGTGAAAACTTTAAAAACGGTTTGTGTGGGGAAGCAAATTAATATCAGGAATAAATATTTCAATCAAATAACAATAAAAGGCAAAAGAAAAACAAGAAACATTAACAGTACTATCAAATGCATATAATCACCTGAAGTTATGATATATTATAACGACATTGTACGAAAGTGTTCCAGGTAGCATTCACAAAAGTGAGACGCATGTCCAGGGCCAAAAAAATTGTTGCCTTGTTTTACAAAAAACAAATTGTTATTATAAAAACATTAGTTTAAGTAAAATTATGCAAGACAACAGTTTTATGCAGAAGGAACACATTTATCAGGTCTATGGAGGGAAACTCGAAAACATCCTAATATTAATATGGTGAGAGGGTGGAGCCCAGGACACCCAACACAGAAACACATGTGGTTACGCAGAAGAAGTTTTTAAAACCGAATAAAGGACGACCACTAACAGTTTTCATATTTTATAAATGTTTACAGGACACAAACTGTCACACTACGATATGTTCCCTTACAGTCGCCGTTTTATATTAAAACGATTGTACTTTTTACGTCCTACTATAAAACCGCCCCATATAGCAATAACTACTGAAACAAGGGAAGTACAAAATGGCGCCATTACAACCGAGCAATAAAGTGGAGCGATATTAGGTAGTAGATTTGTAGTTTTGTGCAAGGTATTAGTGTTGCTGTAATTCCAGCTAAACTGTAAACAACAAGTGTGTGTGTGTGTGTGTGTGTGTGTGTGTGTGTGTGTGTGTGTGTGTGTGTGTGTGTGTGTGTGTGTGTGTGTGTGTGTGTGTGTGTGTGTGTGTGTATGTGTGTGTGTGTGTGTGTGTGTGTGTGTGTGTGTGTGTGTGTGTGTGTGTGTGTGTGCCTGTGTGTGTGTGAGAGTGTGTGTATCTGTGTGTGTGTGTGTGTGTGTGTGTGTGTGCCTGTGTGTGTGAGTGTGTGTGTATCTGTGTGTGTGTGTATGTGTGTGTGTGTTTGTGTGTGTGTGTGTATGTGTGTGTGTGTGTGTGTCTGTGTGTGTCTGTGTGTGTGGCTGTGTGTGTGTCTGTGTGTGTGTCTGTGTCTGTGTCTGTATCTGTGTCTGTGTGTGTGTGTGTGTGTGTGTGTGTGTGTGTGTGTGTGTGTGTGTGTGTGTGTGTGTGTGTGTGTGTGTGTGTGTGTGTGTGTGTGTGTGTGTGTGTGTGTGTGTGTGTCTGTGACTGTGTCTGTGACTGTCTCTGTGTATGTGTATGTGTATGTGTATGCGTATGCGTCTGCGTCTGCGTATGCGTATGCGTATGCGTATGCGTCTGCGTCAGCGTCAGCGTCAGCGTCTGCGTCTGCGTCAGCGAATGCGTCTGCGTCTGCATCTGCGTCTGCGTCAGCGTCTGCGTGTGAGTGTGCGTGTGCGTGTGTGTGTGTGTGTGTGCGTGTGCGCGCGTCTGTGTGTGTGTGTGTGTGTGTGTGTGTGTGTGTGTGTAAACTTTTACAAATATGCGTCTTTAAATTTATCTTATTTTTCAAGATTTATTAAGACCTCAAGGTGTATAAATCTAAAGAGGACAAACGCTTTATTATGCTCTTTGAATAAGTTTGTCATGATAAAGGGATGAAATCTCATAAAATGACGTATAAAACTCAGAGACAAACCTCATGGCTTATAATTTATTGCGTCTTTAGTTGTCTCATCTAATGTATTCTAGGCATGTTTTCATAACGAAAAGTTAAATATGTTGTGAAAGAAATACTCTTTGTTACACAATTCCTCAGTATACTTTATCTAAAGGGTACGAGAAAGAAAGCCCCTCTAGTTCCCTTGACTATAACGTAGTTGGTTTTTCCATTTAGAAGTCTAAACGTTATGATTTCACTTAAAACCTCTCGTAGTCTGTAAGACATTAAATATTTGATATATATTATAGTTTATATATTGTGGTACAACGGCTATCCCAATTGATAACTTTTACGCTTAGGATGTAGGTTCCAAAAAATAGATTGGAAAGTTTAAATGAGTTTTATCTTTAGATTTAAAACTAAATTTGAAATTGGCCACTAAAACGATTTCATGTCATCGATGTGTGTTTCATGCGATTAAGTAGGAACCCTTCATACCGCGAGTATAGGAGCCTGCGATAGTTGGCGGACCCGTCATCGCGTGGTGTAGTGTCATATATTGCACTGCCATCTATTGTAATGGTTGTAACTATTTAACAGGCAAGGGTTTGAAACTTGCGTTTAACTGTAACGCCACCCTTTCCAAGTACCTATGCTCAGATTATTTACCCTAGCCTCTAGTACACGCCCCAGAATGTTTGTTTCGCGCTCTTTCAATAGGCCATGACTTCCCAACCAGCTACAACTTGTGACCAAATTACTTAAATCTCACGCTTAAATGTGCAATATAATAGTGTTAATAGTCGGATAGTAAATTTGGCATTCCTAAACAATTTAGATTGAACAGTGACATCTGTTTTCTAATTGTATTTCACTTAACTTGGAATTTTTCAAATGTGAACTAAAAGAGTAGTACTTAAGTAAACCTTAAGCAATCGTCAGTTTAATGACGTTCCGTAGCTTTCGAGATTTCCAATCCAAGTTAAAAAGTAGTTTTAGTAACATTTAAATAACGAATTAAGGGAGAGGGAGGTAAAGGGAGAGGAGGTAAACATGAGGAATATTTCCATACGATGGTTACGTTAGGTTAGGTTAGGTTATGTATGAGAGTCAGTTGGTTAAGAAAGCAGAGAAAGTATCAGAAAAGCACAGTTCCTGCCGACGGCCTTTTCCTTACACATAACCTTCTATGGCCGCTGTTTTAGACAGAATCACAATCACTAAATGTTTATTAGTTACAATTTAATGTAAATACAATACCTGAGACAAGAGGAACTCATTCAAGAGGGACAAGAGGAACGATGTATTGATAAAAAGAAAGATATTTATGACTGGGTTGAGAAGCAGCTGGAGATAATGTAAAGGTAAAAGAGGAGAACAGGGATAAGGAGAAAGAAGAAGGATAATAGAAAAGAAGGTGTATTATAAAAACGATGAAAAGAAAAAGAGATATATTCTACAATGATAAAATGTATGTTAAAAAATAAATTAATTCATATCATTCACATAAAACATTTCGTAGTGTATATATTTCAAAAGTAATGACTCAAAACAAAATAATTGTTTGTAATAAACAAAATCAATGCAATAGAATCAGTTCACGTACATCTTTCTATAATCTTAAACAAAATAGTTTGAAAAATGAAAACTACTATTTTATTCCTAACCTAAACTAATCTAACAAAAAAGCGAATATATTACTTCAGAAGCAAACTCTATTTTGTTTTGCAATATCTCACACAAGAAAGAATACGATTCCGCCTGTTTCATTTTCTAAATCTTGGAATATATACTTCCTATATAAGGCAATGTAGCAACACGAGGGATTTTCGAGGGTTGGCGGCTTATCTTCACCCGAGCACACCTCCTCAAGGAAAAGGTTAATAGAGGCAGTAAAATCCGTTCAGTTGACTGTGCGATCAATCCCACAATTGTTTTTACAGAAAACGTGTTTACAAAAAGTGTTCGATTATACATTGTAATCGTACCCTTACACATACATTATATTAAACAGTGAATTCAATTTGTTATATTAAAAAAATAATAATAACCTAAAAAATATATTTCAATGTCAAATCCTACTTGAGTCAAAAAAGAAAATTTTTATTTTAGGTAATAATTATTAATTTTACTAATTATTTACAGTAATTAACGACTGAAAATTTAATCCTGTTTTATATAAGGGGAGTGTGCTCTAATATAAGGAAAGCATATCTGAAACACTACTGCTTGACATATATCTTTTATTTTTTTAGATTAATTATAAAAATATTGGAATATATAATATTCGTCCAATGAAATACGTCTGTTTAAGATATTAATCGATGTCCACGACTGGAGTTGAAATGAGGAATAGAAAATCAATAAAATTGAAATTGAAATCTATAAATGAATACACTGAATACGTGGGGTGTAATATCCAAATGCAAAAAATAAATACTGTGAAATGGAATATTAAATGAAAGTTGGTCACTTATATAGAAAATTATTTTCTCATGGCTCTCGCTACTACCCTCTACACGGGTTACTGTTAGGTCCCACCTTCATTCCCTATCCTTCCCTTGACTTCCTACTAGACACACAGGCTGGTCGCAAATAAACTCGTTCCTCTACACCCGTTACTTCTATTCCTCCCCCTCTTGCACACTTGTTGTGCTTCGTATTCCCTGGTATTTTGCAGGCTCATAAAGTGCATGTTGCAGAGTTAATGCAGCTTCCGAACGGAAAGTCTCCTCTCACACACCCGGATCAAATTTTGTACACAGCAAGGTGAGATCCCATCAGACATTCCCGTCAGCTGTAAATTCTTTATTTGATAAAATTCATTATCATTATTTGCATCCAGCAAATATCTAATGGGGTGGTAGAATGTATCGTATCAGAAGTTGCAAAGAATACTTAGCAACAGTTTCACCGCAATAACGTCAATAGAAAGCTTCGATACTTGTTTAATTTAGTTTGGAAAGGAATCCAATAAAATGGGACTCGGAACTTAAAATCGTTCATTTGACCCTATTACGTTCCGTGTAGAACTTTGCGGGTTTTATGTTGGAATCAATAACAGCGCTTTGAGAAGTTTGTAATAGAATTTGCTTCGCCACAGAGGATTAGTTACTTTAAGGAACGACGACAGTTAGATCAACAGAGTTTCAATAACACCGAAAGCTTTGTAGACTTGTAAGGATTCTCTACAAATAGTTTAATTAAATCTTATGGATCGTTTTAATCAATAATATTTTCTAATTCAATATTTTTCGTTTCTTCTCAGGCGTTTAATTCGGTATTAAAAACAGATTTGTCTAATACAATATTTTTTACAACAACTTACTTTCCTAATGTAATATTACAAATTACCCGACAGTCCTGTAAATAACCGATTTCGGGTTTGTTATATGAGTTTGGCTAACAATTAAGGTAAATATTCATACAGGCTATACTGCTTTTAATTACATACTTTAATAAATCTCTGCCAGGTATTTCAATCTATTCTTTACAAACAATGGTTCCACAAATTGTGTAATCTTGTTCTGTTTATGAATGATAACTTCTACTAAACCTGAATGTGTTACACAGTTACTCGTAATGTGTCATTGATGTTCCTTTTTAAAGCTTTAAAGTTCCGGATTTGTGTACAAATACCCATATATCTGTCACTGTGAGAAACAAATTACTTAGGAGGACAAACAAATGGTTTCGCGAGACTAATGTAAGGGGAAAGGGTCCAGAGACAAACTGCCGGCCTTATTGGATCTGGGACTTGTCTGTGTGACAAGTGCGGATCATTTCTATTTGCGTGAAATCTAGCAACGTTGCAAAACATAGAATCAACTAAATCTACTGACACTTTGCATAATAATAAATAGTGTTCAAATTGTAATTGTGATACTCAAAAAATAAATCTATACTATTACAACAGCATTATTTCATATCGAAAATGTTTCTTTTTTACCTTCTAGTTGAGCCCCTGCATGACAAACTGACACGTCTTCTAATAAAGTTGCAAGTGTTTGAAATGTTTCTCCTTGAAGTACCTGAAAAACCAATAAATAGCCCATTTACAATTTTATTATTGAAGTGAAATCTTTTATAACGACGCCTAAGTTTGTACTATTGGAGTTGATACAGTGTTTTCAAATACTTATTCAATAATTAAATTATAAATATTTGAAGGGTCTTGGTCGGATTCGAAGTGAATATCTTCATGTTTAAAGTCTAGCACTTTTTGTCACTGAGCAAACTTTTCATAGCTATAAATGAGCTTCTCTAATATCTATATGAAAACCTCCATTTTATAACCTTAAATTGTTGCCATAGTTACCACACAATGCCACAAATAATGTTCAAGGATTAAAAATGAATGAAAAGAATAAAATAAACAAACAAACTGGATTAACGCTATCGAACCTTGCTACACAAACGGAGAATGCGAAAGGAAAGCGAAAAAACTACAGCAAAATGCAGGCGAAGAGAAAAAAGCGTATAAATAGTAACAAATAGAAATAACAGTCCAACACCACTGGAAAAAAGGAAAATGGAAATTTGCAAGGATATTCGCTTTCTGTTTTGCCACTTAATACTGTTATGCTGACATATCTATATACATATTTCTATTAGTTGTAATTATAAAATAAAAAGAAACTAACAGAAATTTTGCTTTGGTTTATGAAGTAGCAATTGATTTTTTTAAAATAACTATATAATAGGTTTTTCTCTAAGCAAACACAGTTTAAAAACTAAAAGGAAACATTGATGCTTCATTACAAACTAGCTGACCCGGAGACCTCCGTATCACCTACAAGTCAATGAATGGCGTGTTAACAGTAGCTACACTTAATATAGTATTCATTAACATCATAATAGTTGCACTTATAGCAGTCGATCGGGAAAAGTGTGACAGTAAAAGTTCTGGATTTAATGTTGTTTATTGAAGGGAACTCGGATGTATATTTATGTATACTGTTGGAAATCTATTAGAAAATAATTTTAAATTGTTGAGTGTTGCCTAGCAACCAAAACTTGGAATGAATTCAATTAAATGTTTTAGGATAGGACAAGAAATCATATTTTATGTTATTTTAGTATTTAAAAATTGATATGTTGAAAATTTTTACATGGTATAAAAGCTTTTTTGCTAAAAACCCTAGTGCCGTTTTACATGTTAATTTTTTCTTCCAAAAAGGTATTATTTTGGGGGTCACACTTGAGACATACTGTGCCAGAAACCTTCCCAGGAATGTACTCAACAATTTCCCAAGGTTTCATGGAGATCGAATCAGGGGTTTATTAATGCTCATACAGACGTACCTAGAAATATTCATTTTATATATACAAATATAATATAACATAATATACCAGATAGCCGTAGAAAATGGTTACAAAAAGAAAACAGTAGATAAATTAAATTATAATATATTGCAAAAACAAATAAAAAATAATATTCATTACAATAGTAATAATAATAATACTGTATGGAGTACTTTTACTTACACTGGTTTTGAAATAAAAAATATTTCCAAATTATTTACTAATAAAAACATAAAGATTGCATATAGAACTAATAATAGAATAATAAATATAATTAACCATATTAATAATAATATAAATAGTAGGCCTATACATGAGACAAATGCAGTTTATAAATTAGAATGTGAATTTTGTAATAAAGTTTATATAGGACAAACAAAGAAAAAATTGAAATAAAGGTATAAAGAACATTTTAATGCTTTTTTAAAACCAAATATTTATAAGTCTAATTTCGCTACCCATTGTATTAATAATAATCATATGTTTCCTAATATAAATAATATGAAAATTATAAAATAAATAAATAAAGGATTAAAAATGAACGTATGTGAAGCTTGTAAATGTAAATCTTTAGGTGCTACTGTATGGGTTTGAATTGCGTACCATGATAGGCTCAACCCCCATAAATATATGTGCTGCATGTACAGCATAATCAACAGAATATATGTTTATATTCATACATTTTACTATATCTATCATGTAATATAAACAAATTGTTTTCTTTAGGTCATGTCTCATTTAGGTCTACAGAGAAAAGTTTTATTTTAGTTACATTTTATTAATAAATAATTACAATTAATATAAATAAAGTGGCATAACCAATGAGTTAAAACAGCTGCTCTACCAATAACATAAAATCACCTGTTTTATGTCAAATTATTTAAGCCAAATGGGACGAAATAATTATATGCATACTTTGCCCTCTTTGTGAAAGGTTTTTATCCCATTTAAAACTAAATGGTTTGATTTTTAGTTGTTGTATAACAAGCAACTCGGCCACGATGGAATGAATGACGATTACCAGAGTTTTAAATTCGCTGACAAGTAACAATTGTTTTTCAATATCAGATTTACGGTTTCTTTAAGTAGAAGCAAATAATATAAACTTAAGATCCTACTTATGTTGACAAAGAAACATTTTATTTTACTTACGTTTTCTTAAATAATATAAATAAAGAAAGGAAACCTATGCATAAAACAGGTGTACACCACATGACCTATTACATAAAATTAGCCGTTTTATGATAACATATGGTATCACTTATTTTAAGCGAAATGGGACGAAATAATTATATTGCATACCTTCCCCCTTTGTGAAACGTTTTTCTCCCATATAAATCTAAAATTATTTCATTATTAGATTTAATTAATGAATTAGTATTTGAAAAACTAGTTTAACATAAAGGGTTATCATCTACATGTTTTTAAAAATGTATTTGAACTTGAATGGAAAAATTAAAAGCATTTTATCTACGTTGAAAATTTGATCAAGAAGTATATAAGGAGAGTGGTAACAAATAGAAGGACTTGAATGAAATATGAATCAAAAACGTTCACTAAATAACCTGCTTTCTCACACTTTAAAAATCAGTACACTTTTGATGACAAATAATCCCAAATAATGAAACATTGCAATATAAAGCTTTATTGCCTTACTTATTTCTTAAATCAACTTAAGCTGAGAGATAAAAGAAGTGTGTACTTTAAAATTACATTTCTTATTTTAAACTGTAATGGCACAAAGTGTTAATTTTAGCTCCGTTTAATTAGAGAAGCTCTACAAATTTAGACTGCACTTAAGTAACAGAATAAAAGCAAAAAGCTTTTATATTTTTTTCCCGCTTTTAGTTGTAAAATTTCTATTTAGTTTGAAGTCTTTAAAGGAGGATCCCATCTCCGCAGCACTCTAGCATCAGTCTCTATAACCTCCTGTATACAGCGAATACTAAAAATATAAAGGCCTGCATTGTATATTAGCCTAAGTGAATTCTCCAGTAATACTTCTAATGCCTTGATTTGTTTCCCAGATAACCACACAGTGGTTACCGTGTGAACATAATGCAGGACTATTCTAAATGATAGACCCAATTTTATAAATTCGTATGACATGAAGCTTAGAGTTAAAGAGTAGGTTAAAGAGTAGCTCAGAGTTAAAGGGTAGCGACCCTACTCACAATTACCCCCACCCTCCCCTTGTGGTTTTATCCTTACCTTACACCTACCCATTTTATACCCTCTTGTGGTTTATTCACAACCTTTTCCTATCCATTTTCCTATTTGTATTTCAATGGGGGAGATGGTTTTCTTCTATTATTTCTAACAGTAGTACTCTATGAAACTGAATATAATCCTCTTAAAGAAGAATTGAAGTTTCTTAGCCAAAAATACTTAGCGCATATACAAATTTGAAAAACTAATTGATAATATTTTTTACAATTTTAATTGATTAGAAATGTCGGAGCCACAATAAAAAAAACGCTTTTGATTACGTATTTCACATGGTTGAAATTCTATTTAACAATATTTGGCCAAAATTATTTGTTCATTTTGTTTTCTGTCTCTTTTTATTCCTTGTAGTCCACCTTCTTTCTATTTCCCTGTTTGTGTTCACGGGAATCTATTGTACCCACGGTCTTGTATCAAACGCCTCTACTTAGCAATATATTCCTTGTAATCCACCTTCTTTCTATTTCCCTGTTTGTGTTCACGGGAATCTATTGTATCCACGGTCTTGTATCAAACGCCTCTACTTAGCCCTATATTCCTTGTAGTCCACCTTCTTTCTATTTCCCTGTTTGTGTTCACGGGAATCTATTGTATCCACGGTCTTGTATCAAACGCCTCTACTTAGCCCTATATTCCTTGTAATCCACCTTCTTTCTATTTCCCTGTTTGTGTTCACGGGAATCTATTGTATCCACGGTCTTATATCAAACGCCTCTACTTAGCCCTATATTCCTTGTAATCCACCTTCTTTCTATTTCCCTGTTTGTGTTCACGGGAATCTATTGTATCCACGGTCTTGTATCAAACGCCTCTACTTAGCCCTATATTCCTTGTAGTCCACCTTCTTTCTATTTCCCTGTTTGTGTTCACGGGAATCTATTGTATCCACGGTCTTGTATCAAACGCCTCTACTTAGGCCTATATTCCTTGTAGTCCACCTTCTTTCTATTTCCCTGTTTGTGTTCACGGGAATCTATTGTATCCACGGTCTTGTATCAAACGCCTCTACTTAGCCCTATATTCCTTGTAGTCCACTTTCTTTCTATTTCCCTGTTTGTGTTCACGGGAATCTATTGTATCCACGGCCTTATATCAAACGCCTCTACTTAGCCCTATATTCCTTGTAGTCCACCTTCTTTCTATTTCCCTGTTTGTGTTCACGGGAATCTATTGTATCCACGGTCTTGTATCAAACGCCTCTACTTAGCCCTATATTCCTTGTAGTCCACCTTCTTTCTATTTCCCTGTTTGTGTTCACGGGAATCTATTGTATCCACGGTCTTATATCAAACGCCTCTACTTAGCCCTATATTCCTTGTAGTCCACCTTCTTTCTATTTCCCTGTTTGTGTTCACGGGAATCTATTGTATCCACGGTCTTATATCAAACGCCTCTACATAGCCCTATATTCCTTGTAGTCCACCTTCTTTCTATTTCCCTGTTTGTGTTCACGGGAATCTATTGTATCCACGGCCTTATATCAAACGCCTCTACTTAGCCCTATATTCCTTGTAGTCCACCTTCTTTCTATTTCCCTGTTTGTGTTCACGGGAATCTATTGTATCCACGGTCTTGTATCAAACGCCTCTACTTAGCCCTATATTCCTTGTAGTCCACCTTCTTTCTATTTCCCTGTTTGTGTTCACGGGAATCTATTGTATCCACGGTCTTATATCAAACGCCTCTACTTAGCCCTATATTCCTTGTAGTCCACCTTCTTTCTATTTCCCTGTTTGTGTTCACGGGAATCTATTGTATCCACGGTCTTATATCAAACGCCTCTACATAGCCCTATATTCCTTGTAGTCCACCTTCTTTCAATTTCCCTGTTTGTGTTCACGGGAATCTATTGTATCCACGGTCTTATATCAAACGCCTCTACTTAGCCCTATATTCCTTGTAGTCCACCTTCTTTCTATTTCCCTGTTTGTGTTCACGGGAATCTATTGTATCCGCGGTCTTGTATCAAACGCCTCTACTTAGCCCTATATTCCTTGTAGTCCACCTTCTTTCTATTTCCCTATTTGTTCACGGGAATCTATTGTATCCACGATCTTGTATCAAACGCCTCTACTTAGACCTATATTCCTTGTAATCCACCTTCTTTCTATTTCCCTGTTTGTGTTCACGGGAATCTATTGTATCCACGGTCTTATATCAAACGCCTCTACTTAGCCCTATATTCCTTGTAATCCACCTTCTTTCTATTTCCCTGTTTGTGTTCACGGGAATCTATTGTATCCACGGTCTTGTATCAAACGCCTCTACTTAGCCCTATATTCCTTGTAGTCCACCTTCTTTCTATTTCCCTGTTTGTGTTCACGGGAATCTATTGTATCCACGGTCTTATATCAAACGCCCCTACTTAGCCCTATATTCCTTGTAATCCACCTTCTTTCTATTTCCCTGTGTGTGTTCACGGGAATCTATTGTATCCACGATCTTGTATCAAACGCCTCTACTTAGACCTATATTCCTTGTAATCCACCTTCTTTCTATTTCCCTGTTTGTGTTCACGGGAATCTATTGTATCCACGGTCTTATATCAAACGCCTCTACTTAGCCCTATATTCCTTGTAATCCACCTTCTTTCTATTTCCCTGTTTGTGTTCACGGGAATCTATTGTATCCACGGTCTTGTATCAAACGCCTCTACTTAGCCCTATATTCCTTGTAGTCCACCTTCTTTCTATTTCCCTGTTTGTGTTCACGGGAATCTATTGTATCCACGGTCTTATATCAAACGCCTCTACTTAGCCCTATATTCCTTGTAGTCCACCTTCTTTCTATTTCCCAGTTTGTGTTCACGGGAATCTATTGTATCCACGGTCTTATATCAAACGCCTCTACTTAGTCCTATATTCCTTGTAGTCCACCTTCTTTCTATTTCCCTGTTTGTGTTCACGGGAATCTATTGTATCCACGGTCTTATATCAAACGCCTCTACTTAGCCCTATATTCCTTGTAGTCCACCTTCTTTCTATTTCCCTGTTTGTGTTCACGGGAATCTATTGTATCCACGGTCTTATATCAAACGCCTCTACTTAGCCCTATATTCCTTGTAGTCCACCTTCTTTCTATTTCCCTGTTTGTGTTCACGGGAATCTATTGTATCCGCGGTCTTGTATCAAACGCCTCTACTTAGCCGTATATTCCTTGTAGTCCACCTTCTTTCTATTTCCCTATTTGTTCACGGGAATCTATTGTATCCACGATCTTGTATCAAACGCCTCTACTTAGACCTATATTCCTTGTAATCCACCTTTTTTCTATTTCCCTGTTTGTGTTCACGGGAATCTATTGTATCCACGGTCTTATATCAAACGCCTCTACTTAGCCCTATATTCCTTGTAATCCACCTTCTTTCTATTTCCCTGTTTGTGTTCACGGGAATCTATTGTATCCACGATCTTGTATCAAACGCCTCTACTTAGGCCTATATTCCTTGTAGTCCACCTTCTTTCTATTTCCCTGTTTGTGTTCACGGGAATCTATTGTATCCACGGTCTTGTATCAAACGCCTCTACTTAGCCCTATATTCCTTGTAGTCCACTTTCTTTCTATTTCCCTGTTTGTGTTCACGGGAATCTATTGTATCCACGGCCTTATATCAAACGCCTCTACTTAGCCCTATATTCCTTGTAGTCCACCTTCTTTCTATTTCCCTGTTTGTGTTCACGGGAATCTATTGTATCCACGGTCTTGTATCAAACGCCTCTACTTAGCCCTATATTCCTTGTAGTCCACCTTCTTTCTATTTCCCTGTTTGTGTTCACGGGAATCTATTGTATCCACGGTCTTATATCAAACGCCTCTACTTAGCCCTATATTCCTTGTAGTCCAACTTCTTTCTATTTCCCTGTTTGTGTTCACGGGAATCTATTGTATCCACGGTCTTATATCAAACGCCTCTACATAGCCCTATATTCCTTGTAGTCCACCTTCTTTCTATTTCCCTGTTTGTGTTCACGGGAATCTATTGTATCCACGGTCTTATATCAAACGCCTCTACTTAGCCCTATATTCCTTGTAGTCCACCTTCTTTCTATTTCCCTGTTTGTGTTCACGGGAATCTATTGTATCCGCGGTCTTGTATCAAACGCCTCTACTTAGCCCTATATTCCTTGTAGTCCACCTTCTTTCTATTTCCCTATTTGTTCACGGGAATCTATTGTATCCACGATCTTGTATCAAACGCCTCTACTTAGACCTATATTCCTTGTAATCCACCTTCTTTCTATTTCCCTGTTTGTGTTCACGGGAATCTATTGTATCCACGGTCTTATATCAAACGCCTCTACTTAGCCCTATATTCCTTGTAATCCACCTTCTTTCTATTTCCCTGTTTGTGTTCACGGGAATCTATTGTATCCACGGTCTTGTATCAAACGCCTCTACTTAGCCCTATATTCCTTGTAGTCCACCTTCTTTCTATTTCCCTGTTTGTGTTCACGGGAATCTATTGTATCCACGGTCTTATATCAAACGCCCCTACTTAGCCCTATATTCCTTGTAATCCACCTTCTTTCTATTTCCCTGTGTGTGTTCACGGGAATCTATTGTATCCACGATCTTGTATCAAACGCCTCTACTTAGACCTATATTCCTTGTAATCCACCTTCTTTCTATTTCCCTGTTTGTGTTCACGGGAATCTATTGTATCCACGGTCTTATATCAAACGCCTCTACTTAGCCCTATATTCCTTGTAATCCACCTTCTTTCTATTTCCCTGTTTGTGTTCACGGGAATCTATTGTATCCACGGTCTTGTATCAAACGCCTCTACTTAGCCCTATATTCCTTGTAGTCCACCTTCTTTCTATTACCCTGTTTGTGTTCACGGGAATCTATTGTATCCACGGTCTTATATCAAACGCCTCTACTTAGCCCTATATTCCTTGTAGTCCACCTTCTTTCTATTTCCCTGTTTGTGTTCACGGGAATCTATTGTATCCACGGTCTTATATCAAACGCCTCTACTTAGTCCTATATTCCTTGTAGTCCACCTTTTTCTATTTCCCTGTTTGTGTTCACGGGAATCTATTGTATCCACGGTCTTATATCAAACGCCTCTACTTAGCCCTATATTCCTTGTAGTCCACCTTCTTTCTATTTCCCTGTTTGTGTTCACGGGAATCTATTGTATCCACGGTCTTATATCAAACGCCTCTACTTAGCCCTATATTCCTTGTAGTCCACCTTCTTTCTATTTCCCTGTTTGTGTTCACGGGAATCTATTGTATCCGCGGTCTTGTATCAAACGCCTCTACTTAGCCCTATATTCCTTGTAGTCCACCTTCTTTCTATTTCCCTATTTGTTCACGGGAATCTATTGTATCCACGATCTTGTATCAAACGCCTCTACTTAGACCTATATTCCTTGTAATCCACCTTTTTTCTATTTCCCTGTTTGTGTTCACGGGAATCTATTGTATCCACGGTCTTATATCAAACGCCTCTACTTAGCCCTATATTCCTTGTAGTCCACCTTCTTTCTATTTCCCTGTTTGTGTTCACGGGAATCTATTGTATCCACGATCTTGTATCAAACGCCTCTACTTAGCCCTATATTCCTTGTAGTCCACCTTCTTTCTATTTCCCTGTTTGTGTTCACGGGAATCTATTGTATCCACGGTCTTATATCAAACGCCTCTACTTAGCATTATATTCCTTGTAATCCACCTTCTTTCTATTTCCCTGTTTGTGTTCACGGGAATCTATTGTATCCACGGTCTTGTATCAAACGCCTCTACTTAGCCCTATATTCCTTGTAATCCACCTTCTTTCTATTTCCCTGTTTGTGTTCACGGGAATCTATTGTATCCACGGGCTTATATCAAACGCCTCTACTTAGCCCTATATTCCTTGTAGTCCACCTTCTTTCTATTTCCCTATTTGTTCACGGGAATCTATTGTATCCACGATCTTGTATCAAACGCCTCTACTTAGACCTATATTCCTTGTAATCCACCTTCTTTCTATTTCCCTGTTTGTGTTCACGGGAATCTATTGTATCCACGGTCTTGTATCAAAAACCTCTACTTAGCCCTATATTCCTTGTAGTCCACATTCTTTCTATTTCCCTGTTTGTGTTCACGGGAATCTATTGTATCCACGGTCTTGTATCAAAAACCTCTACTTAGACCTATATTCCTTGTAATCCACCTTCTTTCTATTTCCCTGTTTGTGTTCACAGGAATCTATTGTATCCACGGCCTTGTATCAAACGTCTCTACTTAGCCCTATATTCCTTGTAGTCCACCTTCTTTCTATTTCCCTGTTTGTGTTCACGGGAATCTATTGTATCCACGGTCTTGTATCAAACGCCTCTACTTAGCCCTATATTCCTTGTAGTCCACCTTCTTTCTATTTCCCTGTTTGTGTTCACGGGAATCTATTGTATCCACGGTCTTGTATCAAACGCCTCTACTTAGCCCTATATTCCTTGTAATCCACCTTCTTTCTATTTCCCTGTTTGTGTTCACGGGAATCTATTGTATCCACGGTCTTGTATCAAACGCCTCTACTTAGCCCTATATACCTTGTAATCCACCTTCTTTCTATTTCCCTTTTTGTGTTCACGGGAATCTAATGTATCCACGGTCTTGTATCAAACGCCTCTACTTAGGCCTATATTCCTTGTAGTCCACCTTCTTTCTATTTCCCTGTTTGTGTTCACGGGAATCTATTGTATCCACGGTCTTGTATCAAACGCCTCTACTTAGCCCTATATTCCTTGTAGTCCACCTTCTTTCTATTTCCCTGTTTGCGTTCACGGGAATCTATTGTATCCGCGGTCTTGTATCAAACGCCTCTACTTAGACCTATATTCCTTGTAGTCCACCTTCTTTCTATTTCCCTGTTTGTGTTCACGGGAATCTATTGTATCCGCGGTCTTGTATCAAACGCCTCTACTTAGACCTATATTCCTTGTAGTCCACCTTCTTTCTATTTCCCTGTTTGTGTTCACGGGAATCTATTGTATCCACGGGCTTATATCAAACGCCTCTACTTAGCCCTATATTCCTTGTAGTCCATCTTCTTTCTATTTCCCTGTTTGTGTTCACGGGGATCTATTGTATCCACGGTCTTGTATCAAACGCCTCTACTTAGCCCTATATTCCTTGTAATCCAACTTCTTTCTATTTCCCTGTTTGTGTTCACGGGAATCTATTGTATCCACGGCCTTATATCAAACGCCTCTACTTAGCCCTATATTCCTTGTAATCCACCTTCTTTCTATTTCCCTGTTTGTGTTCACGGGAATCTATTGTATCCACGGTCTTGTATCAAACGCCTCTACTTAGCCCTATATTCCTTGTAGTCCACCTTCTTTCTATTTCCCTGTTTGTGTTCACGGGAATCTATTGTATTCACGGTCTTGTATCAAACGCCTCTACTTAGCCCTATATTCCTTGTAATCCAACTTCTTTCTATTTCCCTGTTTGTGTTCACGGGAATCTATTGTATCCACGGTCTTGTATCAAACGCCTCTACTTAGCCCTATATTCCTTGTAATCTACCTTCTTTCTATTTCCCTGTTTGTGTTCACGGGAATCTATTGTATCCACGGTCTTGTATCAAAAGCCTCTACTTAGCCCTATATTCCTTGTAATCCAACTTCTTTCTATTTCCCTGTTTGTGTTCACGGGAATCTATTGTATCCACGGTCTTATATCAAACGCCTCTACTTAGCCCTATATTCCTTGTAATCCACCTTCTTTCTATTTCCCTGTTTGTGTTCACGGGAATCTATTGTATCCACGGTCTTGTATCAAACGCCTCTACTTAGCCCTATATTCCTTCTAATCCACCTTCTTTCTATTTCCCTGTTTGTGTTCACGGGAATCTATTGTATCCACGGCCTTATATCAAACGCCTCTACTTAGCCCTATATTCCTTGTAATCCACCTTCTTTCTATTTCCCTGTTTGTGTTCACGGGAATCTATTGTATCCACGGTCTTATATCAAACGCCTCTACATAGCCCTATATTCCTTGTAGTCCACATTCTTTCTATTTCCCTGTTTGTGTTCACGGGAATCTATTGTATCCACGGTCTTATATCAAACGCCTCTACTTAGCCCTATATTCCTTGTAGTCCACCTTCTTTCTATTTCCCTGTTTGTGTTCACGGGAATCTATTGTATCCGCGGTCTTGTATCAAACGCCTCTACTTAGCCCTATATTCCTTGTAGTCCACCTTCTTTCTATTTCCCTATTTGTTCACGGGAATCTATTGTATCCACGATCTTGTATCAAACGCCTCTACTTAGACCTATATTCCTTGTAATCCACCTTCTTTCTATTTCCCTGTTTGTGTTCACGGGAATCTATTGTATCCACGGTCTTATATCAAACGCCTCTACTTAGCCCTATATTCCTTGTAATCCACCTTCTTTCTATTTCCCTGTTTGTGTTCACGGGAATCTATTGTATCCACGGTCTTGTATCAAACGCCTCTACTTAGCCCTATATTCCTTGTAGTCCACCTTCTTTCTATTTCCCTGTTTGTGTTCACGGGAATCTATTGTATCCACGGTCTTATATCAAACGCCCCTACTTAGCCCTATATTCCTTGTAATCCACCTTCTTTCTATTTCCCTGTGTGTGTTCACGGGAATCTATTGTATCCACGATCTTGTATCAAACGCCTCTACTTAGACCTATATTCCTTGTAATCCACCTTCTTTCTATTTCCCTAATTGTGTTCACGGGAATCTATTGTATCCACGGTCTTATATCAAACGCCTCTACTTAGCCCTATATTCCTTGTAATCCACCTTCTTTCTATTTCCCTGTTTGTGTTTACGGGAATCTATTGTATCCACGGTCTTGTATCAAACGCCTCTACTTAGCCCTATATTCCTTGTAGTCCACCTTCTTTCTATTTCCCTGTTTGTGTTCACGGGAATCTATTGTATCCACGGTCTTATATCAAACGCCTCTACTTAGCCCTATATTCCTTGTAGTCCACCTTCTTTCTATTTCCCTGTTTGTGTTCACGGGAATCTATTGTATCCACGGTCTTATATCAAACGCCTCTACTTAGTCCTATATTCCTTGTAGTCCACCTTCTTTCTATTTCCCTGTTTGTGTTCACGGGAATCTATTGTATCCACGGTCTTATATGAAACGCCTCTACTTAGCCCTATATTCCTTGTAATCCAACTTCTTTCTATTTCCCTGTTTGTGTTCACGGGAATCTATTGTATCCACGGTCTTATATCAAACGCCTCTACTTAGCCCTATATTCCTTGTAATCCACCTTCTTTCTATTTCCCTGTTTGTGTTCACGGGAATCTATTGTATCCACGGTCTTGTATCAAACGCCTCTACTTAGCCCTATATTCCTTCTAATCCACCTTCTTTCTATTTCCCTGTTTGTGTTCACGGGAATCTATTGTATCCACGGCCTTATATCAAACGCCTCTACTTAGCCCTATATTCCTTGTAATCCACCTTCTTTCTATTTCCCTGTTTGTGTTCACGGGAATCTATTGTATCCACAGTCTTATATCAAACGCCTCTACATAGCCCTATATTCCTTGTAGTCCACCTTCTTTCTATTTCCCTGTTTGTGTTCACGGGAATCTATTGTATCCACGGTCTTATATCAAACGCCTCTACTTAGCCCTATATTCCTTGTAGTCCACCTTCTTTCTATTTCCCTGTTTGTGTTCACGGGAATCTATTGTATCCGCGGTCTTGTATCAAACGCCTCTACTTAGCCCTATATTCCTTGTAGTCCACCTTCTTTCTATTTCCCTATTTGTTCACGGGAATCTATTGTATCCACGATCTTGTATCAAACGCCTCTACTTAGACCTATATTCCTTGTAATCCACCTTCTTTCTATTTCCCTGTTTGTGTTCACGGGAATCTATTGTATCCACGGTCTTATATCAAACGCCTCTACTTAGCCCTATATTCCTTGTAATCCACCTTCTTTCTATTTCCCTGTTTGTGTTCACGGGAATCTATTGTATCCACGGTCTTGTATCAAACGCCTCTACTTAGCCCTATATTCCTTGTAGTCCACCTTCTTTCTATTTCCCTGTTTGTGTTCACGGGAATCTATTGTATCCACGGTCTTATATCAAACGCCCCTACTTAGCCCTATATTCCTTGTAATCCACCTTCTTTCTATTTCCCTGTTTGTGTTCACGGGAATCTATTGTATCCACGGTCTTATATCAAACGCCTCTACTTAGCCCTATATTCCTTGTAATCCACCTTCTTTCTATTTCCCTGTTTGTGTTCACGGGAATCTATTGTATCCACGGTCTTGTATCAAACGCCTCTACTTAGCCCTATATTCCTTGTAGTCCACCTTCTTTCTATTTCCCTGTTTGTGTTCACGGGAATCTATTGTATCCACGGTCTTGTATCAAACGCCTCTACTTAGCCCTATATTCCTTGTAGTCCACCTTCTTTCTATTTCCCTGTTTGTGTTCACGGGAATCTATTGTATCCGCGGTCTTGTATCAAACGCCTCTACTTAGACCTATATTCCTTGTAATCCACCTTCTTTCTATTTCCCTGTTTGTGTTCACGGGAATCTATTGTATCCACGGTCTTATATCAAACGCCTCTACTTAGCCCTATATTCCTTGTAATCCACCTTCTTTCTATTTCCCTGTTTGTGTTCACGGGAATCTATTGTATCCACGGTCTTGTATCAAACGCCTCTACTTAGCCCTATATTCCTTGTAGTCCACCTTCTTTCTATTTCCCTGTTTGTGTTCACGGGAATCTATTGTATCCACGGTCTTATATCAAACGCCCCTACTTAGCCCTATATTCCTTGTAATCCACCTTCTTTCTATTTCCCTGTGTGTGTTCACGGGAATCTATTGTATCCGCGGTCTTGTATCAAACGCCTCTACTTAGCCCTATATTCCTTGTAGTCCACCTTCTTTCTATTTCCCTGTGTGTGTTCACGGGAATCTATTGTATCCGCGGTCTTGTATCAAACGCCTCTACTTAGCCCTATATTCCTTGTAATCCAACTTCTTTCTATTTCCCTGTTTGTGTTCACGGGAATCTATTGTATCCACGATCTTGTATCAAACGCCTCTACTTAGACCTATATTCCTTGTAATCCACCTTCTTTCTATTTCCCTGTTTGTGTTCACGGGAATCTATTGTATCCACGGTCTTATATCAAACGCCTCTACTTAGCCCTATATTCCTTGTAATCCACCTTCTTTCTATTTCCCTGTTTGTGTTCACGGGAATCTATTGTATCCACGGTCTTGTATCAAACGCCTCTACTTAGCCCTATATTCCTTGTAGTCCACCTTCTTTCTATTTCCCTGTTTGTGTTCACGGGAATCTATTGTATCCACGGTCTTATATCAAACGCCTCTACTTAGCCCTATATTCCTTGTAGTCCACCTTCTTTCTATTTCCCTGTTTGTGTTCACGGGAATCTATTGTATCCACGGTCTTATATCAAACGCCTCTACTTAGTCCTATATTCCTTGTAGTCCACCTTCTTTCTATTTCCCTGTTTGTGTTCACGGGAATCTATTGTATCCACGGTCTTATATCAAACGCCTCTACTTAGCCCTATATTCCTTGTAGTCCACCTTCTTTCTATTTCCCTGTTTGTGTTCACGGGAATCTATTGTATCCACGGTCTTATATCAAACGCCTCTACTTAGCCCTATATTCCTTGTAGTCCACCTTCTTTCTATTTCCCTATTTGTTCACGGGAATCTATTGTATCCACGATCTTGTATCAAACGCCTCTACTTAGACCTATATTCCTTGTAATCCACCTTTTTTCTATTTCCCTGTTTGTGTTCACGGGAATCTATTGTATCCACGGTCTTATATCAAACGCCTCTACTTAGCCCTATATTCCTTGTAATCCACCTTCTTTCTATTTCCCTGTTTGTGTTCACGGGAATCTATTGTATCCACGATCTTGTATCAAACGCCTCTACTTAGCCCTATATTCCTTGTAGTCCACCTTCTTTCTATTTCCCTGTTTGTGTTCACGGGAATCTATTGTATCCACGGTCTTGTATCAAACGCCTCTACTTAGCCCTATATTCCTTGTAATCCACCTTCTTTCTATTTCCTGTTTGTGTTCACGGGAATCTATTGTATCCACGGGCTTATATCAAACGCCTCTACTTAGCCCTATATTCCTTGTAGTCCACCTTCTTTCTATTTCCCTATTTGTTCACGGGAATCTATTGTATCCACGATCTTGTATCAAACGCCTCTACTTAGACCTATATTCCTTGTAATCCACCTTCTTTCTATTTCCCTGTTTGTGTTCACGGGAATCTATTGTATCCACGGTCTTGTATCAAACGCCTCTACTTAGCCCTATATTCCTTGTAATCCACCTTCTTTCTATTTCCCTGTTTGTGTTCACGGGAATCTATTGTATCCACGATCTTGTATCAAACGCCTCTACTTAGCCCTATATTCCTTGTAATCCACCTTCTTTCTATTTCCCTGTTTGTGTTCACGGGAATCTATTGTATCCACGGTCTTGTATCAAACGCCTCTACTTAGCCCTATATTCCTTGTAATCCACCTTCTTTCTATTTCCCTGTTTGTGTTCACGGGAATCTATTGTATCCACGGGCTTGTATCAAACGCCTCTACTTAGCCCTATATTCCTTGTAATCCACCTTCTTTCTATTTCCCTGTTTGTGTTCACGGGAATCTATTGTATCCACGGTCTTGTATCAAACGCCTCTACTTAGCCCTATATTCCTTGTAATCCACCTTCTTTCTATTTCCCTGTTTGTGTTCACGGGAATCTATTGTATCCACGGTCTTGTATCAAACGCCTCTACTTAGCCCTATATTCCTTGTAATCCACCTTCTTTCTATTTCCCTGTTTGTGTTCACGGGAATCTATTGTATCCACGGTCTTGTATCAAACGCCTCTACTTAGCCCTATATTCCTTGTAATCCACCTTCTTTCTATTTCCCTGTTTGTGTTCACGGGAATCTATTGTATCCACGGGCTTATATCAAACGCCTCTACTTAGCCCTATATTCCTTGTAGTCCACCTTCTTTCTATTTCCCTATTTGTTCACGGGAATCTATTGTATCCACGATCTTGTATCAAACGCCTCTACTTAGACCTATATTCCTTGTAATCCACCTTCTTTCTATTTCCCTGTTTGTGTTCACGGGAATCTATTGTATCCACGGTCTTGTATCAAACGCCTCTACTTAGACCTATATTCCTTGTAATCCACCTTCTTTCTATTTCCCTGTTTGTGTTCACGGGAATCTATTGTATCCACGATCTTGTATCAAACGCCTCTACTTAGACCTATATTCCTTGTAATCCACCTTCTTTCTATTTCCCTGTTTGTGTTCACGGGAATCTATTGTATCCACGGTCTTGTATCAAAAACCTCTACTTAGCCCTATATTCCTTGTAGTCCACATTCTTTCTATTTCCCTGTTTGTGTTCACGGGAATCTATTGTATCCACGGTCTTGTATCAAAAACCTCTACTTAGACCTATATTCCTTGTAATCCACCTTCTTTCTATTTCCCTGTTTGTGTTCACAGGAATCTATTGTATCCACGGTCTTGTATCAAACGTCTCTACTTAGCCCTATATTCCTTGTAGTCCACCTTCTTTCTATTTCCCTGTTTGTGTTCACGGGAATCTATTGTATCCACGGTCTTGTATCAAACGCCTCTACTTAGCCCTATATTCCTTGTAGTCCACCTTCTTTCTATTTCCCTGTTTGTGTTCACGGGAATCTATTGTATCCACGGTCTTGTATCAAACGCCTCTACTTAGCCCTATATTCCTTGTAATCCACCTTCTTTCTATTTCCCTGTTTGTGTTCACGGGAATCTATTGTATCCACGGTCTTGTATCAAACGCCTCTACTTAGCCCTATATACCTTGTAATCCACCTTCTTTCTATTTCCCTTTTTGTGTTCACGGGAATCTAATGTATCCACGGTCTTGTATCAAACGCCTCTACTTAGGCCTATATTCCTTGTAGTCCACCTTCTTTCTATTTCCCTGTTTGTGTTCACGGGAATCTATTGTATCCACGGTCTTGTATCAAACGCCTCTACTTAGCCCTATATTCCTTGTAGTCCACCTTCTTTCTATTTCCCTGTTTGCGTTCACGGGAATCTATTGTATCCGCGGTCTTGTATCAAACGCCTCTACTTAGACCTATATTCCTTGTAGTCCACCTTCTTTCTATTTCCCTGTTTGTGTTCACGGGAATCTATTGTATCCGCGGTCTTGTATCAAACGCCTCTACTTAGACCTATATTCCTTGTAGTCCACCTTCTTTCTATTTCCCTGTTTGTGTTCACGGGAATCTATTGTATCCACGGGCTTATATCAAACGCCTCTACTTAGCCCTATATTCCTTGTAGTCCATCTTCTTTCTATTTCCCTGTTTGTGTTCACGGGGATCTATTGTATCCACGGTCTTGTATCAAACGCCTCTACTTAGCCCTATATTCCTTGTAATCCAACTTCTTTCTATTTCCCTGTTTGTGTTCACGGGAATCTATTGTATCCACGGCCTTATATCAAACGCCTCTACTTAGCCCTATATTCCTTGTAATCCACCTTCTTTCTATTTCCCTGTTTGTGTTCACGGGAATCTATTGTATCCACGGTCTTGTATCAAACGCCTCTACTTAGCCCTATATTCCTTGTAGTCCACCTTCTTTCTATTTCCCTGTTTGTGTTCACGGGAATCTATTGTATTCACGGTCTTGTATCAAACGCCTCTACTTAGCCCTATATTCCTTGTAATCCAACTTCTTTCTATTTCCCTGTTTGTGTTCACGGGAATCTATTGTATCCACGGTCTTGTATCAAACGCCTCTACTTAGCCCTATATTCCTTGTAATCTACCTTCTTTCTATTTCCCTGTTTGTGTTCACGGGAATCTATTGTATCCACGGTCTTGTATCAAAAGCCTCTACTTAGCCCTATATTCCTTGTAATCCAACTTCTTTCTATTTCCCTGTTTGTGTTCACGGGAATCTATTGTATCCACGGTCTTATATCAAACGCCTCTACTTAGCCCTATATTCCTTGTAGTCCACCTTCTTTCTATTTCCCTGTTTGTGTTCACGGGAATCTATTGTATCCACGATCTTGTATCAAACGCCTCTACTTAGCCCTATATTCCTTGTAGTCCATCTTCTTTCTATTTCCCTGTTTGTGTTCACGGGAATCTATTGTATCCACGGTGTTGTATCATACGCCTCTACTTAGCCCTATATTCCTTGTAGTCCACCTTCTTTCTATTTCCCTGTTTGTGTTCACGGGAATCTATTGTATCCACGGTCTTATATCAAACGCCTCTACTTAGCCCTATATTCCTTGTAATCCACCTTCTTTCTATTTCCCTGTTTGTGTTCACGGGAATCTATTGTATCCACGGTCTTATATCAAACGCCTCTACTTAGCCCTATATTCCTTGTAGTCCACCTTCTTTCTATTTCCCTGTTTGTGTTCACGGGAATCTATTGTATCCACGGTCTTATATCAAACGCCTCTACTTAGCCCTATATTCCTTGTAGTCCACCTTCTTTCTATTTCCCTGTTTGTGTTCACGGGAATCTATTGTATCCACGGTCTTATATCAAACGCCTCTACTTAGCCCTATATTCCTTGTAATCCACCTTCTTTCTATTTCCCTGTTTGTGTTCACGGGAATCTATTGTATCCACGGTCTTGTATCAAACGCCTCTACTTAGCCCTATATTCCTTCTAATCCACCTTCTTTCTATTTCCCTGTTTGTGTTCACGGGAATCTATTGTATCCACGGCCTTATATCAAACGCCTCTACTTAGCCCTATATTCCTTGTAATCCACCTTCTTTCTATTTCCCTGTTTGTGTTCACGGGAATCTATTGTATCCACGGGCTTATATCAAACGCCTCTACTTAGCCCTATATTCCTTGTAGTCCATCTTTTTTCTATTTCCTGTTTGTGTTCACGGGGATCTATTGTATCCACGGTCTTGTATCAAACGCCTCTACTTAGCCCTATATTCCTTGTAGTCCACCTTCTTTCTATTTCCCTGTTTTTTGTTCCTGGGAATCTATTGTATCCACGGTCTTATATCAAACGTCTCTACTTAGCCCTATATTCCTTGTAGTCCACCTTCTTTCTATTTCCCTGTTTGTGTTCACGGGAATCTATTGTATTCACGGTCTTGTATCAAACGCCTCTACTTAGCCCTATATTCCTTGTAATCCAACTTCTTTCTATTTCCCTGTTTGTGTTCACGGGAATCTATTGTATCCACGGTCTTGTATCAAACGCCTCTACTTAGCCCTATATTCCTTGTAATCTACCTTCTTTCTATTTCCCTGTTTGTGTTCACGGGAATCTATTGTATCCACGGTCTTGTATCAAAAGCCTCTACTTAGCCCTATATTCCTTGTAATCCAACTTCTTTCTATTTCCCTGTTTGTGTTCACGGGAATCTATTGTATCCACGGTCTTGTATCAAACGCCTCTATTTAGCCCTATATTCCTTGTAATCCACCTTCTTTCTATTTCCCTGTTTGTGTTCACGGGAATCTATTGTATCCACGGCCTTATATCAAACGCCTCTACTTAGCCCTATATTCCTTGTAATCCACCTTCTTTCTATTTCCCTGTTTGTGTTCACGGGAATCTATTGTATCCACGGTCTTGTATCAAACGCCTCTACTTAGCCCTATATTCCTTGTAATCCACCTTCTTTCTATTTCCCTGTTTGTGTTCACGGGAATCTATTGTATCCACGGCCTTATATCAAACGCCTCTACTTAGCCCTATATTCCTTGTAATCCACCTTCTTTCTATTTACCTGTTTGTGTTCACGGGAATCTATTGTATCCACGGGCTTATATCAAACGCCTCTACTTAGCCCTATATTCCTTGTAGTCCATATTCTTTCTATTTCCCTGTTTGTGTTCACGGGGATCTATTGTATCCACGGTCTTGTATCAAACGCCTCTACTTAGCCCTATATTCCTTGTAATCCAACTTCTTTCTATTTCCCTGTTTGTGTTCACGGGAATCTATTGTATCCACGGCCTTATATCAAACGCCTCTACTTAGCCCTATATTCCTTGTAATCCACCTTCTTTCTATTTCCCTGTTTGTGTTCACGGGAATCTATTGTATCCACGGTCTTGTATCAAACGCCTCTACTTAGCCCTATATTCCTTGTAGTCCACCTTCTTTCTATTTCCCTGTTTGTGTTCACGGGAATCTATTGTATTCACGGTCTTGTATCAAACGCCTCTACTTAGCCCTATATTCCTTGTAATCCAACTTCTTTCTATTTCCCTGTTTGTGTTCACGGGAATCTATTGTATCCACGGTCTTGTATCAAACGCCTCTACTTAGCCCTATATTCCTTGTAATCTACCTTCTTTCTATTTCCCTGTTTGTGTTCACGGGAATCTATTGTATCCACGGTCTTGTATCAAAAGCCTCTACTTAGCCCTATATTCCTTGTAATCCAACTTCTTTCTATTTCCCTGTTTGTGTTCACGGGAATCTATTGTATCCACGGTCTTATATCAAACGCCTCTACTTAGCCCTATATTCCTTGTAATCCACCTTCTTTCTATTTCCCTGTTTGTGTTCACGGGAATCTATTGTATCCACGGTCTTGTATCAAACGCCTCTACTTAGCCCTATATTCCTTGTAATCCACCTTCTTTCTATTTCCCTGTTTGTGTTCACGGGAATCTATTGTATCCACGATCTTGTATCAAACGCCTCTACTTAGCCCTATATTCCTTGTAATCCACCTTCTTTCTATTTCCCTGTTTGTGTTCACGGGAATCTATTGTATCCACGGTCTTGTATCAAACGCCTCTACTTAGCTCTATATTCCTTGTAATCCACCTTCTTTCTATTTCCCTGTTTGTGTTCACGGGAATCTATTGTATCCACGGCCTTATATCAAACGCCTCTACTTAGCCCTATATTCCTTGTAATCCACCTTCTTTCTATTTCCCTGTTTGTGTTCACGGGAATCTATTGTATCCACGGTCTTGTATCAAACGCCTCTACTTAGCCCTATATTCCTTGTAATCCACCTTCTTTCTATTTCCCTGTTTGTGTTCACGGGAATCTATTGTATCCACGATCTTGTATCAAACGCCTCTACTTAGCCCTATATTCCTTGTAATCCACCTTCTTTCTATTTCCCTGTTTGTGTTCACGGGAATCTATTGTATCCACGGTCTTGTATCAAACGCCTCTACTTAGCTCTATATTCCTTGTAATCCACCTTCTTTCTATTTCCCTGTTTGTGTTCACGGGAATCTATTGTATCCACGGCCTTATATCAAACGCCTCTACTTAGCCCTATATTCCTTGTAATCCACCTTCTTTCTATTTCCCTGTTTGTGTTCACGGGAATCTATTGTATCCACGGTCTTGTATCAAACGCCTCTACTTAGCCCTATATTCCTTGTAATCCACCTTCTTTCTATTTCCCTGTTTGTGTTCACGGGAATCTATTGTATCCACGATCTTGTATCAAACGCCTCTACTTAGCCCTATATTCCTTGTAATCCACCTTCTTTCTATTTCCCTGTTTGTGTTCACGGGAATCTATTGTATCCACGATCTTGTATCAAACGCCTCTACTTAGCCCTATATTCCTTGTAATCCACCTTCTTTCTATTTCCCTGTTTGTGTTCACGGGAATCTATTGTATCCACGGTCTTGTATCAAACGCCTCTACTTAGCTCTATATTCCTTGTAATCCACCTTCTTTCTATTTCCCTGTTTGTGTTCACGGGAATCTATTGTATCCACGGTCTTGTATCAAAAGCCTCTACTTAGCCCTATATTCCTTGTAATCCAACTTCTTTCTATTTCCCTGTTTGTGTTCACGGGAATCTATTGTATCCACGATCTTGTATCAAACGCCTCTACTTAGCCCTATATTCCTTGTAATCCACCTTCTTTCTATTTCCCTGTTTGTGTTCACGGGAATCTATTGTATCCACGGTCTTGTATCAAACGCCTCTACTTAGCTCTATATTCCTTGTAATCCACCTTCTTTCTATTTCCCTGTTTGTGTTCACGGGAATCTATTGTATCCACGGCCTTATATCAAACGCCTCTACTTAGCCCTATATTCCTTGTAATCCACCTTCTTTCTATTTCCCTGTTTGTGTTCACGGGAATCTATTGTATCCACGGTCTTGTATCAAACGCCTCTACTTAGCCCTATATTCCTTGTAATCCACCTTCTTTCTATTTCCCTGTTTGTGTTCACGGGAATCTATTGTATCCACGGTCTTGTATCAAACGCCTCTACTTAGCCCTATATTCCTTGTAATCCAACTTCTTTCTATTTCCCTGTTTGTGTTCACGGGAATCTATTGTATCCACGGTCTTATATCAAACGCCTCTACTTAGCCCTATATTCCTTGTAATCCACCTTCTTTCTATTTCCCTGTTTGTGTTCACGGGAATCTATTGTATCCACGGTCTTGTATCAAACGCCTCTACTTAGCCCTATATTCCTTGTAATCCACCTTCTTTCTATTTCCCTGTTTGTGTTCACGGGAATCTATTGTATCCACGATCTTGTATCAAACGCCTCTACTTAGCCCTATATTCCTTGTAATCCACCTTCTTTCTATTTCCCTGTTTGTGTTCACGGGAATCTATTGTATCCACGGTCTTGTATCAAACGCCTCTACTTAGCTCTATATTCCTTGTAATCCACCTTCTTTCTATTTCCCTGTTTGTGTTCACGGGAATCTATTGTATCCACGGTCTTGTATCAAAAGCCTCTACTTAGCCCTATATTCCTTGTAATCCAACTTCTTTCTATTTCCCTGTTTGTGTTCACGGGAATCTATTGTATCCACGGTCTTGTATCAAACGCCTCTACTTAGCCCTATATTCCTTGTAATCCACCTTCTTTCTATTTCCCTGTTTGTGTTCACGGGAATCTATTGTATCCACGGTCTTGTATCAAACGCCTCTACTTAGCCCTATATTCCTTGTAATCCACCTTCTTTCTATTTCCCTGTTTGTGTTCACGGGAATCTATTGTATCCACGGTCTTGTATCAAACGCCTCTACTTAGCTCTATATTCCTTGTAATCCACCTTCTTTCTATTTCCCTGTTTGTGTTCACGGGAATCTATTGTATCCACGGTCTTGTATCAAAAGCCTCTACTTAGCCCTATATTCCTTGTAATCCAACTTCTTTCTATTTCCCTGTTTGTGTTCACGGGAATCTATTGTATCCACGGTCTTATATCAAACGCCTCTACTTAGCCCTATATTCCTTGTAATCCACCTTCTTTCTATTTCCCTGTTTGTGTTCACGGGAATCTATTGTATCCACGGTCTTGTATCAAACGCCTCTACTTAGCCCTATATTCCTTGTAATCCACCTTCTTTCTATTTCCCTGTTTGTGTTCACGGGAATCTATTGTATCCACGATCTTGTATCAAACGCCTCTACTTAGCCCTATATTCCTTGTAATCCACCTTCTTTCTATTTCCCTGTTTGTGTTCACGGGAATCTATTGTATCCACGGTCTTGTATCAAACGCCTCTACTTAGCTCTATATTCCTTGTAATCCACCTTCTTTCTATTTCCCTGTTTGTGTTCACGGGAATCTATTGTATCCACGGCCTTATATCAAACGCCTCTACTTAGCCCTATATTCCTTGTAATCCACCTTCTTTCTATTTCCCTGTTTGTGTTCACGGGAATCTATTGTATCCACGGTCTTGTATCAAACGCCTCTACTTAGCCCTATATTCCTTGTAATCCACCTTCTTTCTATTTCCCTGTTTGTGTTCACGGGAATCTATTGTATCCACGGT
The DNA here is from genome assembly GCA_036971475.1 of Prosapia bicincta. Lineage (NCBI taxonomy): Eukaryota > Metazoa > Arthropoda > Insecta > Hemiptera > Cercopidae > Prosapia > Prosapia bicincta. Next base: position 60,902,413 of record JBAIZL010000007.1, on the reverse strand, counting down.
CTTGTATCAAACGCCTCTACTTAGCCCTATATTCCTTGTAATCCACCTTCTTCTATTTCCTTGTTTGTGTTCACGGGAATCTATTGTATCCACGGCCTTATATCAAACGCCTCTACTTAGCCATATATTCCTTGTAATCCACCTTCTTTCTATTTCCCTGTTTGTGTTCACCGGAATCTATTGTACCCACGGTCTTGTATCAAACGCCTCTACTTAGCCCTATATTCCTTGTAGTCCACCTTCTTTCTATTTCCCTGTTTGTGTTCACGGGAATCTATTGTATCCACGGTCTTGTATCAAACGCCTCTACTTAGCCATATATTCCTTGTAATCCACCTTCTTTCTATTTCCCTGTTTGTGTTCACGGGAATCTATTGTATCCACGGTCTTGTATCAAACGCCTCTACTTAGCCCTATATTCCTTGTAATCCACCTTCTTTCTATTTCCCTGTTTGTGTTCACGTTAATCTATTGTATCCACGGTCTTGTATCAAACGCCTCTACTTAGCCCTATATTCCTTGTAATCCACCTTCTTTCTATTTCCCTGTTTGTGTTCACGTTAATCTATTGTATCCACGGTCTTGTATCAAACGCCTCTACTTAGCCCTATATTCCTTGTAATCCACCTTCTTTCTATTTCCCTGTTTGTGTTCACGTTAATCTATTGTATCCACGGTCTTGTATCAAACGCCTCTACTTAGCCATATATTCCTTGTAATCCACCTTCTTTCTATTTCCCTGTTTGTGTTCACGGGAATCTATTGTATCCACGGTCTTGTATCAAACGCCTCTACTTAGCCCTATATTCCTTGTAATCCACCTTCTTTCTATTTCCCTGTTTGTGTTCACGTTAATCTATTGTATCCACGGTCTTGTATCAAACGCCTCTACTTAGCCCTATATTCCTTGTAATCCACCTTCTTTCTATTTCCCTGTTTGTGTTCACGTTAATCTATTGTATCCACGGTCTTGTATCAAACGCCTCTACTTAGCCATATATTCCTTGTAATCCACCTTCTTTCTATTTCCCTGTTTGTGTTCACGGGAATCTATTGTATCCACGGTCTTGTATCAAACGCCTCTACTTAGCCCTATATTCCTTGTAATCCACCTTCTTTCTATTTCCCTGTTTGTGTTCACGTTAATCTATTGTATCCACGGTCTTGTATCAAACGCCTCTACTTAGCCCTATATTCCTTGTAATCCACCTTCTTTCTATTTCCCTGTTTGTGTTCACGTTAATCTATTGTATCCACGGTCTTGTATCAAACGCCTCTACTTAGCCCTATATTCCTTGTAATCCACCTTCTTTCTATTTCCCTGTTTGTGTTCACGTTAATCTATTGTATCCACGGTCTTGTATCAAACGCCTCTACTTAGCCATATATTCCTTGTAATCCACCTTCTTTCTATTTCCCTGTTTGTGTTCACGGGAATCTATTGTATCCACGGTCTTGTATCAAACGCCTCTACTTAGCCCTATATTCCTTGTAATCCACCTTCTTTCTATTTCCCTGTTTGTGTTCACGTTAATCTATTGTATCCACGGTCTTGTATCAAACGCCTCTACTTAGCCCTATATTCCTTGTAGTCCACCTTCTTTCTATTTCCCTGTTTGTGTTCACGGGAATCTATTATATTCACGGCCTTGTATCAAACGCCTCTACTTAGGCCTATATTCCTTGTAGTCCACCTTCTTTCTATTTCCCTGTTTGTGTTCACGGGAATCTATTGTATTCACGGCCTTGTATCAAACGCCTCTACTTAGGCCTATATTCCCTTTATTTCTTCTCTTTAGTAAGATCTGCCATCTTCTTCTTATACTTCTTTTTTAATGTTGTTCAATGCAAATCGTTTCCCTCACTTTCACTAAAATGCATTCTTATCGTACAACAAACCTCACAAAGCTCTGGCATCGATCTCAAGCAAAATCCTTTAAAGTCTTCCTTTGAAATTCTTTCTAGAATCATATAAACAATACTTTTAAGATTTCCATTTATTGAAGCAATCCAACACTAAGCTAATTAAAGTTTGCAGTTTCCTATTCCAGTTGTTATACAAACTCTCTATCTAAATGTTTTAACGATAAAACAAAGTTCTGTCCTTTAGTTTCCCCCTTCTACTTTTAGCTCTCGATTACGTTTTAAAATAGAATAAAAAGGTTTTATATCCCTGTTACCGACTTTATCCAACTTCTGTCTAAACTGAATTAAATTCACATCTAGATATCATATTAATTAAAAGTAGGCAAGTTTTAATTCCTCTGAAATCATCTCTCCCGTTACAACAAATCTCCATCATAATTGTGAAGAGAGTAATAGGTCTGAATTAAACTCTAAAGATTTAGTGAATCCTTGAGTATCTCGACGTAGAACTTGAAACCTGTATTTACGTTTTGTAATTGGAGAAGAAATTATACGAAAGTTGTAACATGCTTCTATGGCGTTATATTATCGTCTCAATGTTGTCAAAGTTACATTGTCGGGTCTCTCGTTACACAACACCGCAAGCTTAATTAAGTGGGTGCTGAGCATTCAATTACCCACGTGTGGGGGGAGAGAGTGTGTGTGAGAGAGTATGTTAAAGAAGATTGTTTGTAGAGAGAGAGGGGACAAAGAAAGATTGAAAAAGAGTGTTTGTGTGTGAGAGAGAAACAGAGAGATAGATTAAAAGGGGAATGTATATGTAGAGGAGAATGAGAAGAGGAAAAATATTGAATGAGAGAGTGCTTATATGTGAGAGATATGACGAGAGAGAGAGCGCGATTAATGTAACAAGAGACGGAGGGTGGAGAAAGAGAATGATAAAGACAACATAAATTATAAAAAGTAAATAAAATATGTTGCGTGAAAAACGGAAAGATCAATAATTTAGTTATGAACATTCTAATATGGAAAAGAGGACAAAAAAACAAAAAATTTGAAAGAGACCGAATTTACTGAAATTTTTGAAGATATATTGAAAAACGTCTGTGTGAAAGAGATAGCGAGGGAGAGGGAGAGAGAGAGAGGGAGAGATGAATTTAAAAAGAGAAGTTTGAAAAAGATAGTGATAAAAAAACAAACAAATTATAAAAAGTAAATCAGATAGAAAAATGTACTAATAGAAATACAGAAAGATCAATAATATAATTATGAACACTATAATACGGACAAGAAGACGAAGAAAGTTAATAAAAACAGGAAAAAAGAGACCGAACTAATTAATTCTTTGTTTTTCACTTTCGCATTACTTTCTCGATTATGTTTTGTGTTTCTCTCGATTTATTTTATTTAAATCTAACTCCAAAGTATGTTTTAATAAAGAGTAATTTATTTGCATAAGGAACCCGGCATTACAGAACAGTAAACCTTCTGACGAGTAAAGTGCATTATTGTTGAGGTCACATGAGCTCACTATTTTAAATGCATGCGCAGCACAAGTACTCGGCAAACATTTCTTCCGTCTGCTGTAACAAGTGTTTGCCCGCAACTCTGAAAAGCTAACATGAGTCGGGTTAGGTCGAATGGAGATGCTTCATAAAGAGTTAACAATAAGATTTTATAGAATATACAGTTTAAATAAACTCTTTCTACCACGTTAATACACGTTTGCAAAAGTGTCTAGGTTTGTAGATGAGCTAACGTAATAGAGGAATAAATAAAGAATAAACATTTTCGTTCTCTGTAATTTTTCAGTTTGCAAGAACGGTGTAAAGCTATGATCATTACAAGAGATACGAAAGCATATCTGAGACTGTTTACAAATGAAGGAGAAATTAGTCTGGTAAGAAAGGAAACATTTCTAGTGCAATTACAAGCCAAATAGTTTGATGCTAACATTTAGAATACTTTGTCACTTAGAAAGAAAAGACGAAAGGAAAATACCGATTGTCAATTCACGGGTTCATCATCTAATCTCATACACTGGTGTATTAGTATAGTCTGCTACTAAGTAGGGCAGCGGTAAACTACTGAATAGGTTTACTTCAGGAAACTACTACTACCCGCATGAACCATGATTCCCTGCATTGTCAATACTAATATTCCTTCTCAAAAAAAATCCTGAACATCCTTACAAATTACTTCATTACACCGATAGTAGGAAGACACTGGCTAAGATAAGCAACCTTATGCGCGCCCGCACGCACGTCGTTTAATTTCTCATCGTTTGCCACATATTGAAATAAAACCAAATATCCGTGTGCTTCGAAGGGACGATCTACCATTAATGCTACTACTTCCCGCCGAGTGGAGCTGATGTCATATTCAAGCTGATTTTGTACTTATGCAGATTTTGTAATAATACGAACGGACTTATCTAAAAGATGGACAAAAACTGTTCGTGTTAAAATATAATCACAGTAACTAAATGCCTTGTCACGGGAGTTGTTCTACCTTTGTAAAGTCAATACGGCAGAGCTCTGTATTATTGATTTGACTTTCAACAGGTGATTTCGTATTTAACCGGAGATGCCGGCATGAAAGTACGCAAAATAAACAAAATGACCCACTTCACTTAGACTTTCTCTGTTTATTCTTTTACTTTATTACGTGAAAACTTGGATTTAAAAACGATTTACTCTTAAAATTTAAAATGTTTTTTAAAATATTTTTTTACCGCTCCATACTTATTTATTTACTATATCAATATTTATTTACCATACCAGTTCATGTTTGACAAAGGTTGACTACAGCCATTCAAAATATCATTATCCAACCGACCGCACGGAAAGTTTTCGTTTGTTGTTTTAAGAGATATCCGATCATATTTTTGTGTTTCTTTAGTCAACCATTTCAGGGTCCTTCCAGCCCACTGGTTTTACTTTGACACTATTGGTTTCTAGTTTGTTTGACTTTATTTTTTTCTTATAATTTCATATCACGTAATTTAGTTTTAATTATTTCAATTATATTATATTTAATTATAATTGATTTTTATTATACTAAATGGTTTTATTATAAATAGAACCTATTATTTAGATACTGATGACGTCTTGTACTGCATCTTTCAAAACCGGCAAAACTATGTTGCTATGGCTGATAATAGACAACCTGTTTGATTAACATTATTTGAAAGAGCCAAACTATGACTCGTGCAGAGGCTGCATGCAACCGTCTCTTTTCCAATCCGAAAAGGTATTTCTTAGTCAGTAAAAAGTACAAAAGATAGAGTCTATAATATTTCTCCTGTTGATTTTTCACAAATTTGATTTATTTTTAAATTTGGCTGACGCTGATAATCATCAAGAAATTAATTATTTTTTAAATTTAACTGTCTAAAATTTAAATGCTTAGATTTAAATATAGGTGCTTAAATGGGTAAAATTATTTTTTAAATTTAAAAACAATCCCCACGTGACAAGAGTTATAACGTTTTCATCGCATAAAATCTTTTCATATTACGAAATAAAATAGAATGAAATCTTACAACTGTTCCAGTACTGTTTATATTTGGCGCGTTCAGTATAGAAATCATAATGATTAGGAACAGATGTAAACAATTTAATATGACACATCCTGAGATTAGGCCATACTGGCTTGTAGGCCTACACAGTAAACACTTTGAGCGAAATATAAAGCATGATATTTAGTAGGCCTACATATAGTTAACTAAGGAAAGAGAATAGGGGAAATGCTAGAAGAAGTGTATTATACGGACGCAAGAAGTTTGATTCTTTATCTAAACTAATGCTTCTGGTCAACTTATGTTCGAATTTATGAAAGCTAGAAAAACATAACTTTTTATGACACAGCAACGTTGTCGATCATTTGACACTATGGCGTGTTATTGCTCCACATCTTGCAAAAGGACATTAAGCCCTTGACCAATAAATAGATTTGGATTAAACTTAAGTTCTTTCTAATAAATTAAAACTCATGCTTGTGTACATTCAAAACGCGAGATTGAAAAAGAGAGAGTTGACTCAACAACTTTAATGAACTAGCACTCAGTAGACACCCGAGGCTAGAGTCTGAAGATGGCGGAAGGAGAGGAAACTACATTTTCCTTTCTACTGCCCTCAAGGACTAGTTGGCTGGTGATGGCTGATGCCTGTCCTACCTAAGTCCGAGTCTCCCATTCTGAAAATCCCCTGGGGTAAGACACCCTAAGGATGGATTAAGAACCTATGCCCTACTTGGACTGAATCCATCAGAGGGATATTCTGACGCACAGGAAAAATTACCTCTCTCCCTCTTTGGGAAAACGTTTTACACTATTTTAATTCGGCTTCGGGACCTGAGTGTGGAAGTGGAAACTACTAACACAAGTTTGAGAATTATCGGAAAGCACTTGCAAGCAAAACATTTTGCATGCAAAACCAAACTAAATGCAACCCGTTCACTGTTTATTCATCCCGAGGGAGGCGTTATCTGCAGAAGCGTGGCACCGGAATAAGAATTAGTTAATTGCGTATTGCCACATATGTGATAAAGTGAGGTGGGAAAACCCAGTAAACCTTATGGACTATATTATAAAGGTTATCATCGATGCAATTTGTCTTCTTTTAACCCTAATTTCAGAATCTTCCATCTTCGAGCAGATGATTGATATACGATCTCCCACTTCTTTGTGCGCTCCCCGAACTTTAATGTCCTTGATCTAGTTTTGCGATCGGATATTCTCTTGCAATTATATTTCCCTCAATGTTTTTATACTTATATTGCCATCGATGAATTGCTCTTCTTCCCAAGCGTTTTAGTTTCACATTGCACATTATTAACGTTCTTTATAGTCCTGAAGCAATAACTAGACGAGGAGCCTCGCTGCATGAAGTTACTTCTAACCACTTAAACAGGTCAGTTCAAGACAGTACCTTATAAAAGGACATTACTTCAATTACTTGCATTCGTCTAAATATCCCTTCTCAACTTAATAAAGTTTGCAAAGCCTCTGATCGTGAAATCTCTTCAATATCCCATGTTTAGGTTAAATGATTTCTCATATAACATCTCACATGCGTCTCTAAAGTTCTATAAACTATCATACTGTTAATGTTACTAGGTATATATAATCTTACAAATATTTCACTGTCTTCTACAAATGGCGTAAATGGAGTCCCAATCAAATGTCCTAACAAATACTTAGGGTTAAAGGTTCTTACACTTTAATATGAATAATTCACGTATCCTGAGGACATGCGCCTCTTGGTCTGTCATACAATCCCACAAAATTTTCATTAGCATTTATAAATATATAAAGATAACAGTGAGAATGGTTTCGACATTGAAACAGACGTTCTTATAATGTCCGAATACTAATTTGTTTTTGTATGTCTTGACACTGTATTATAATCTACCAGCCACTCCATTACTTAACATAACCCCTTTAGGAGTCGGGCTCAAAACTGTTTCTCACGCCTTCATTTCATTATTCTAAACAATTTAATTTGTTATTCTGTTGTTTTTCTTTCAAGAACGAAAAATTCCAATTTTCTGGAGTTATTTTTTATGTATATTTCTATTTTGCCGCACATTAAGACTTGACAAGTTATTACATAAATTCCCTTCGCAAAAGAGAGGGAAATATTATGCCCCTAGTGAGGCGTTGGTAGAAATGTTAGTTTCCCGCCTAAGCGTTTACATTAAACTACCTCACTCTCTCAGCCAGAGGGACATTACATCTTTATTTAAAATATTATTTATAATGTTAAATTCTACCCAATATACTTAGATATAAATATATTTAACCTCAATCCAAAGAATTTAATAATTTCAGTATTTTCAACAAAAATTACTAAACATATTTTTTTAACAGTTTTAAAACCTACAAAATATGTAAAGCTAGTCAACGACTGAAAATAAAAAAAATATTTCTAAATATAAATTACTAAAGTTCATTAATTGTACACTATTTGTAAGTTTCGATTCTTCAGTTACCATCTTTACAGGTACTTAGATATTTTGTTTAGGAAAATGTATGTAACTGATGGTCCTAATTAACTTTATACCTGGTAAGACCCAGGTCTAGTGTATAGTAGTAGCAAGGGGTCATATCTTTCACTTCTTGCAGTAGTTACATTAAATGGCTAAAGTCTTATTCAATATATACTTAAAGCATGCATATATATATATATATATATATATATATATATATATATATATATATATATATGTATATATATATATATATATATATATATATATATATATATATATATATCCTCTGTTTCAGGAAAGTGTGTGGAATGTCATTGTAGAATTTAAATACGTATAATTTCCTTTTATGTTTTTATTATTACTAATAAATTATAAAAATAAATTTAGATGTTTTCAAATTTTATAATCAATTAACATTTCTGGTAATATTTTTTACAGCAATGTAAACTTTTTATACGGTCAAAATTTAGTCTTTAAAATACACCAAATATTGTTTCAAATATTTATTATAAAAGTTAAGAAACCATTTTGAAACTTTTTTAAAAATCCCAGAAAATTGAAATTATTTTTTATACTCCGTTTGACTTATTTTTTATGACAATTTCAAGTCTTTTATTAACTATAGAATGTATATAAATTAAAGTATAAAAATTGTTTTTTAATTTACTCCTCTTCATTATTTTTTTCATATTAAAGATCAATAACCCCAAACCCCTCTATTTAATCAAAATTTTTGAAATCCTTCAAAGGGAATAAATATTTTGTAATAACTTCATCTAAATAATTTTATCCAAGAGTTTATTTTTGTCTGCGAAATGTTCCAAGGGTACTGAATGTTACTTATAACGGCGGGGGCCTTAAATCTGCCTCTAAAAGAATTTTATCTGACTTTAAAGGCTAAACTAAGCAAAACAAATCTCGATCACCGCCTTCCGTTATGATATAAAAAAATTCTCTACTCTTCTTATTGAACGGATTAAAGTCTCCAGTTACAATTGTTTCTAAAAATGAATAAAGCTAAATCCTAAATTGGTTTTTCGCCATGAAACCAGTCCTTTATATGGTGTTCGTTATTTGAATTTTTCTGCATGTTAGTATGCAAATTTGTCAGTCATTTTATACTCATTGCGTTCAAAGAATTGATATTTTCATTTTAAGATCGTATGTTCCAAGCTTTTCATCAATGTAATAAACTGATAGCATCAAAAGCTCCGTACACTGTCAACAGCTAAAACATTACTATAGAAATGAAAACTACTTCATCTAAAATTCTAGAATAAAAGTTATTTTTATTTATTCTGAGAAGTAGTTGCCTAAGGTATTATCATATATTTTGGTTTCGATGGAAACCTAACCTAATAAAGTTTGTTGTATTTTATTTTTCCATGCCAAAGTGTAAAAAGTGAACTGATGTCATTTACCGGAAAGTTATTTAAAGAGCTTACGATTTTAAGGGATGTTTCTGCAAGACACAAGTGCACGGAATAGCAAACATATTTACATTAAATTTGTCCAAACTTCCGCCTTACAGACGTCTCGACAAAAGCTGTGTTTGACAGATTGCCTGCAATTACCATAGTCAAATTTCCCCACCCACCCGTGCTCCTCCCCTCCTCACTAGTCATCTGTTACAAGAGACAAATACCGTAAAACTTCTTGAACTAAAGGCGAACTTATCACTATGACAGTTACAGGCAATGTGACCACTGATAAAGTGCAAAACCATTTTATGCCCATTGTGACAGGGGGGATTCAAAAATTTTGAAAGTTATTAGCAAGTAACTTATGGGTAGATAACCTGAGATAACTACTAAAGTCTGGTTTGTATACTTTTTTTGCTCATAACATGTAGGCCTACCACTTACTATCGTCAATTGCTATTGTTTCCTCATATGCGCATATTTTGCAAGACTATTACGTGTAGTATTTAAACCTAACATTAGTTATGTCTTGCCTTTTCTTCGAGGTAGTTTTATGCATGATTAACACATTCCTAGACCATGTATGCTATTCTAAAATTACATGTAAGGGTTTTTGTAAATCAATTCCGCTTGGTTGCATTTTAATAGCACTACATTGCATAATCTAAATGGTATATATTGGATGACGTCAGAACACGTTAAGACCTGCTCAACAAAAAGGAGCAGCTAATGGGCCGTGAAACGTTGAGAATATTAATTATACAAGACGAGGAGACTGTCTTTCGCAGATACATCTTGTTACGGAAGGAGATAAAAGCTGAACCCTGCGTTCAAGTTATTTGTTAGTATCTTGCAGCGCATTAAAATCCCTTTAAATCTCTACATTATGTATATTTCTATTCTGTATTACAGTGGACTACCTATTGCAATACACTTCAGGAGATGGAAGTATTGCTTTCAAGTAAATATTTAAGTTGATTACATATATAAGCAGCACGTATTACACTTTTACAAAGTTTGCTTCCAGGTATCGTCTAGAGCATTTACCTACGGATCACCATTTGTCTCTAATATTTCCGCTTTGTAATGGATACTAAGGTCTATTGTTACAGACGAATGTCATTACCGGAAAGTTATTTAAAGAGTTTACGATTTTAAGGTATGTTTCTGCAAGACACAAGTGCACGGAATAGCAAACATATTTACATTAAAACTTGTCCAAACTTCCGCCTTACAGACGTCTCGACTAGAGCTGTGTTTGACAGATTGCCTGCAATTACCATAGTCAAATTTCCCCACCCACCCGTGCTCCTCCCCTCCTCACTAGTCATCTGTTAGAAGAGACAAGTTCGGGGTGGATTGTAATGAGCTGACGTACACCGTAGAACCTCTTGAACTAAAGGCATTAACAAGCATTGCATAGTCAAGGAAGAGAGTGTATTAACAGAAATATATGTTTACACACCGAGTGTAAACTTCACAAAAAAGTGTTTACATTTTTCGACTTGTGTGTAATGTGTTACCTTAATGCTACAACTGGTGTCTCCTATATCTTTAGGTACAATTCAGAGCCGACATATAATTCCATGACGTTTTCCTGGATAACAACAACTTATGAACTTATAGGATTAATGGGATATATCAGGCGATGGTTACGTTAGTAAGGATTGTAATATAGTAATACAATATTCACCAGAGGACGACACATCCTGTAGGGTTACATCAGCCCCTCCTTCTGCTTCTAGAGAATCCTAATGGTCTATCTGTCTTACACCTCCCGAAGCCAAACGGATAGATCGTACAAACGATTACTCGAAAGATGCGTCCAAAGGAGGAAGGGTACACGGATCTTTTAAAATCATTGTGCTACATAAATGAGTTTACCTCTGCGCTAACCAAAGATGTCGCTTAGTTTCTCGGGGCTGAAGATCCTTCAAACCTTTGCCAATACTTTTTCCATGCTTTGGATTGGCAAAATTATGTTGGTTTCCCCTTAGTAGTAAAAGTCCCCTCCATATTCCCTAAACACAAAACACACTTAAGTGAAGAATAAATCGAGTCTATACCTATGACCGTTACAGGCAAAGTGACCACTGGCAACGTGAAAACCCAATTTTCTACGCATTTTCACAGGGAAAATCCAAAATCTTGAAAGTTATTAGCAAATATTTTATGGGTTACATAAACAGAAATGACTACGAAAGTCTAGTTTTTATTTTATTATTTTTTTTGCTCATCGATTTTATCACTCACTCTCGTCACTTGATATTGTTTCCTTGTGTACGGATATTTAATGTACGCACCACCGTAAAGGCTGCCTACAGGCTCTCAGACTTAATTTTGCCCACCGTAATATTTAATATATTGGCACTACTCACTGACTGATATCATGTCACACAACAACATTTATCGCCAAAAACATTATGCCTTTACTCACCCTATTAGTTTAACATACAACAATAAAATAGTTCGAGGGAAGCATTCAGTTTATTGTTGGCAAAATCTTATCTCATAAGTAGCCCATTGCGGTGGGTTCTTCTTTAAATACCACTTCCATCGAGTCACTATTCACTACAAATTGAAACAATTCACCTTGCTAAATAATAGTACGCAACATAAAAGCAAGACTATTACATGTGGTATCTAAACCTAACATAAGTTATCTCTTGCCTTCTCTTCGGGGTAGTTTTATGCATATTTAACACATTCCTAGAGCAGGTATGCTTTTGTAAAATTACATTTAAGGGTTTTTGTGAATCAATTCCCCTTGGTTGCATTTTAATAGCGCTACAATGCATAATCTAAATAATATATTGATTGCTGTCATAACACTTTACGACCTGCTAGAGCGTGAAGGAGCAGCTAATGGGCCGTGAAACTCCGAGAATATTAATTATACATGACGAGGGGACTATCTTTGCCAGATAAATCTAGTTAAAGAACGAGATAAAAGCTGAACCCCGCGTTCAAGTTATTTGTATAGCAACTTGTAGTGCATTAAAATCCCTTTAAATCTCTACAATATTCGTTTCATAATTCTACCTTTTCAGTATTGCAATAGACTGCCTTCTTTATACATATTATTCATATGCTTTGATTATAGAGAAGTTTAATACAGCAAATACACTTCAGGAGATGGAAATATTGCTTTCAAGTAAATATTTATGTTGATTACATATATAAGAAGCACATATTGCACATTTACAAAGTTTGTTTCCAGCTATCGTCTCCTTTAAGGATATACATTTGTCTCTAATATAAAGGCTTTGTTATGGATACTAAGGTCTATTGTTACAGACGGATGCCATTAGATCATACGAGAACAAGATTTTTAACAAATTATTCTCAGAATAACTTTCCAATTCTACATTCGAATTTGTAGAAGGGTTGTAAGGTGTGTGCAGCGGGAAATCTGGGGGATGTAGAAAATTCCTATTAAAATATACATTAGGTCGATTAGGTCCAAATTTACTACAACTTAAAGCAATGGAAAAACTCACAACCTTGAAAAAAAGTTCAAATTATAAAGGTTCATTAAAAGGTACGCTCGAAGATGTGACACTAAGTACCGCGTAAAGTCACTACCCGCCCCTAACCCACGACAAGAGTAGGATGCCATCTCACCTACTTTCATACGTTGTATTTATTTACAAAAGTATACTGCAAAAGTATACCTACTTTCATACATTGTATTTATTTACTCCAAACGTAGACGTCTTTAGAATAGCGTTTTTATCTCACTGTAAGTAAGCTCTGGCCACACTTCAATATCCGCTGGAATATTCTTATAGTAAGAGCTTATTTTATCTCACTTTGTCCCGCGATTGTGAGTTACACGTACTCAACATGTAAGCAGCACATAATGCACTTTTACAAAGTTTGCTTTCAGCTATGGTCCACCGCATTTATCTGTGGATATCGATTTGTCTCTAATATATCGGCTTTGTAATGGATACTAAGGTCTATATTTACAATTCTACTGTGTGTGCAGCGGGGATTCTGGGGGACGTAGTAAATTTCCATTAAAATATACACTCCCATTAGCTCGAAATTTACTACAAAAATAAACAATGAAAAATACACACACCCTACAAAAAGGGTTCAAATTACATAGCTTCATTTTAAAGGTAAACCTAAGATGTGACACCAAGTACCCAGAAAAGTCTCGACCATATACCCACCCCTAGCCCCACGACTAGGGTAGTATGCTGACATCTCACCGCTTTATTAAATTGGTAAATTAGATAGGGAGAATAGGCTACTCTGAAATGGGCTTTCCAAAGGCTTAACGCGTTTAATGTTTATTTCAATATTTTTGAAATATTTTGAAATATTTTATTGAAACGATAGTTTACAATGCCGAATTATTCAAATAAAGAAGCTGATTGGCCAAAGAACACTTAATGAGTCAAATTATAAAGAAAATAACAGACTGGAAAGAATGGGAAAGCGAAATTTTGATACGATAAACAAAATGAGCTAAAAGTAGATAAAAAAATGTAGATTAAAATAAGCTAAAGGTAGAATAAGAATAATTGAGGAAAATAAAATGAAAAGGGATGTGAAAGATGGTAATTTTAAATTACTTCCGTTTTTTTAACATAATTTTAGGTGGTTTTACGTGGAGAAAACATATTTAAGTGTGAATCTCAAAAACATACTTTTAAATTTAAAAACGTAGATAGATATTTGATGACTGTTATCTACATCAAACAATGAAATAACCTTCCTTTTTATGTTATACGCCAGAAAGTGAAAATCGAAAAAAATGGTTGATACCGGATTTTTGAAACATGGCATTCATTTATTACGATAATGTAATATTTTATAATTTAAAGGAAACACATTTAAAACTAAAACCAATGTCGATGTAATGACATTCAAATTTTAAAAATGTATAATAATAGAATGGAATATATTTACGGAAAAGTTTAATTGAATTAAAACAAATACAACGATCGAATCAAGTAGGCTAAACAAGATATTTCAATTAGGACTCGGAAATGCTTGATTAAAGATAAATAAAAATATGCCCGAGGCCTCTGCGCTTCCCTTTCCTGTCGCTAGAATTGGTTTAGCTTTGTGTTATATTGGGCTTTGTGTTGTATTGGAGTCACTCTGTCAGTCGACATGGAAACTATTATTCCAACAATTAATTTCTATTAAAAAACAATAAACTTTTCAAAGATCAAACCTTTCAATTTCCGAACAAGCAGGGATTAAGTTCAATCTAAAATTAGCTTTGTTTATTCACTGACTATTTCTTAAAGAATAATCAATCCCTTACAAGCGAGTCAAACAAACTTTTTTATTACAATACAGATGCTTCAGCAACTGAGTTTTATCATCATCAAGTCTGTTTACTACATAAATCACAGTCTTTATATGAAATACTAATATGATTGAAGGCAAAATACCGCCTTTCCCATACTTCTTTTTATACTTAATCCAGCTTAGTGTTGGCTCATAAAACCACAGCCAGCCAAACATGGTTTCTACGAAGAGAAAACTAGAATATGAAGACTGTTAGTGAAAAAAAAGGTATTTGGCAACGAGTATATAGAAATCTGAAAACTGTTAACTGCCTGAGGTAGTGACTAAACGTGGGTATTTTAGACATGGCAGGGGTAAGGGGGTTAGATAGGAAGGGGGTTAGTGAAAAAAAAGGGGGTTAGATAGGATGACGAGATAAGGAGGAGGTTAGGGAGTAAGAGGTAGGGAGGAGGAGAAAAGGGAATGAGCTACGTTGGAGAAGATGAGGAGGACGTAAGGATGATGTGTAGGGAGGAGGTAAGAGGGAGGGAGGGGTAGGAAGATTAAGTAAATATGAGGAGGAAGTAGGAATGAGGAGGTAGAGAGGATGGCAAATGCATGAAAACCTGGACGTCTTGATGGATACACCTCAAGATAGGCTTGACATACTCTACAAATGCTCTTGAGATATAATAAAATATTTTTCTTACAACTAATCCAATTCTAATACATTTCGTACATTAGTCGTACTTGCTGAAAATGCAATGTAGGTTAGTGCTTAAGGGCGGGCTTGTTAGCCTTTCTGCATGCAGACTGTTTTCCTTTCAAGGATAATCCGAACAAAGTTCTATCATTGGTTTCCACCAACTATAAATGTATCAAGTTTGGTATTTATATAGTGAAGCTTTGTAATGTATATCTAATACAAGAATAAACTAAGCAATTGTAGAAGCTCGACCTGACAAACTACGGTGTCTCTAATGCAACATCTGACTGCCCTTCCCTTGCCTTCGTCACACTAATGGCCCTCTCCACGTGATAAGACCATAAAGTTATTTAAGTGGAAGCTGATATTCGTTGACCAACCCTCACCCCTAACTCTGGATAATCCCAAGTGTTTTACAATCAATAACAGACGTATAAAGAGATACGAAAAAGCAAAATAGAATTTAAAAAGGCAAACATAAAACAAAGAGAGACTGGGAACAGAGAGATATGAAAAAATTGAGAGAGAAAGAGAGCCATGCGGAGAGATATAGGTGAGACGAATGTTTTGACATTCAGCCAATGTCTGTTGATATGGATGCATTTAAAGTTATAGATTTTGTTTCTCGGTAACATATGTTTTATTTTGTTATTAAATTATTGTTTCTATGAAAGCTGTCGTCTTCTCACTTGCTTTCCTGTCCTACTCAACTTATAGCAATATTTGTTGAAGAATATAGTAATTTATTATACGTCATTGAAAATAAAAATTTCCCAAAAGTAATAATATTGTATAGCCGTTTCCAATATTATTCCAATACATAAAGTTAAATTCAATTCTCTTTCTCTCCTTCTCACTTTATATCCCTCTGTGTAACGTTAAAGTGTCCCTAATGCCATACAAAGACATCTGCATCTATCACTAAAGAAGTAATTTTGTATAAAGACCAACAAGAAAAGGGTTTAGTAGACTAAGGGTGAGGAATGTGCTCAGAGACAAAATGTCGGACTTATAGGATCAGCGTGACAAGTTGAGGTATTATTTCGATGAATGCGATCTTGTCAGACACAATTGTTTTTATTAGCGTGCAATATTTGGAAAGAAAATTTGCTTACATGGTTTCCAAAATATATTCTTTCCCAAGCACCTGAATATTTCAAACTAACAAAAAGTAACGTTTATGTAATATAAAAAACTGCGTTGGTTTTCCTTCTTTTTAATTAAAAATAACCAATTTTTTCCCAATTCTATTTGCGTTGCAATAAACAACAGAAAGAATAAAAGTTTCTGACAAACTAACTGGAAAGTGTGGTTTCTTCGAAATGTTTCTATTGCCTTGTGCGACATAAATTAGCTTTCCTTAAATAATACCAAAAATAAAATGTAAATATTCTTGCAAGGGAGTTTTACTTAAGCACTTACTTGGAATAACCCTTACTCAGCCCTCCCCATAATGTATTCTTTTTATTTAGGATCTCTAAAACCTAAACTTTCTCGTCTCCATTAAGCAACTTCAAAAACACACTTTAATACCTCGGGTACTTTTATCAAAATACTTGGAGTGAATTTAATTGGGGTCTCGTAGCATGAATAATTCCTCATAATTCATTTAACAGCATAATTTTATACCACATATTGCCAAACACAGCCCCTACCATCTACCTTGAAGCCCTCTGTATAGCATTAGAAGAATTCGCCCAAACCGATGCAGAAAGATAAAACAAAGAGACGTTTTATTGCCTGAGTTTGATGCATGTGGTAAGATAAAGTACTGGATACTTTAGCGATTTGTAAAGTTAGTCATAATGAGTGAATTCCAACCATATTATTCATCAAGAAAGTAGCTAGAGCATTTATTAACAAATTTAGAAAAGGCCAGGACTCACGCCAAGGTAATGGAGGAGGACTGAGGTACAAGAATGTAGGAATACCGAAGGATTGTTGTAAAATAATCTCTTGAAAAATAACAAATAAACATTTGTCATGGCTTGATAACTATTTGGTATATACGTCGAGCATATTGCAACAAAATGAATCTAACATACAGTACGTCCCAAAATAAACAGTACTGAAACTGAATCAGCTGTAGGAGAATGGCCGATATAGGGTCGTACTTGGTCGTTTTATAGGAGATTTCAGGGGATTTTGTTGTGAGCGAAACCTGCCTTTTCGTTCACAATGGTTCCAGAAAGATGTCCTGTCTTATAAAACATTTCTTTGCTTAAAGAAACATTTGGCAACCGCCTCATCTCCCTTGAAACAAACTTTCCTTTTCCAGCCCAATCCCCGATCTTAGACCACATGGCGCCTACGTCTGGGGAATAATGGAAGACTAGATTTTCCGCGATGACTCGCCAATCTTCTTCATCCTACTGCATGAAACAATAACCATTTCTATAACGAGGTTGAAACCAGCCCCCATAACCAGAATGATGTGAAAACTTTAAAAACTGTATGTGTGGGGGAGCAAATACAAGTCCCACGGTGCTTAATATCATGAATAAATATTTCAATCAAAAAACAATAAAAGAAATATTAACAGTACTATCAAATCCATATAATCACCTGAAGTTATTATATATTATAACGGCATTGTACGGAAGTATTCCAGGTAGCATTCACAAAAGTGAGACGCTTGTCCAGGGCCAAAAGAATTGTTGCCTTATTTTACAAAAAAACAAATTGTTATTATAAAAACATTAGTTTAAGTAAAATTATGCAAGACAACAGTTTTATGCAGAAGGAACACATTTATCAGGTCTATGGAGGGAAACTCGAAAACATCCTAATATTAATATGGTGAGAGGGTGGAGCCCAGGACACCCAACACAGAAACACATGTGGTTACGCAGAAGAAGTTTTTAAAACCGAATAAAGGTCGACCACTAACAGTTTTCCTATTTTATAAATGTTTACAGGATACAAACTGTCACACTACGATATGTCCCCTTACAGTCGCCGTTTTATTAAAACGATTGTACTTTTTACGTCTTACTATAAAACCGCCCCATATAGCAATAACTACTGAAACAAGGGAAGTACAAAATGGCGCCATTACAACCGAGCAATAAAGTGGTGCGATATAAGGTGTTAGATTTGTAGTTTTGTGCAAGGTATTAGTGTTGCTGTAATTCCAGCTAAACGGTAAACAACAAGTGTGTGTGTGTGTGTGTGTGTGTGTGTGTTTGTGTGTGTGTGTGTGTGTGTGTGTGTGTGTGTGTGTGTGTGTGTGTGTGTGTGTGTGTGTGTGTGTGTGTGTGTGTGTGTGTGTGTGTGTGTGTGTATCTGTGTGTGTGTGTGTGTCTGAGTGTGTGTGTGTGTGTGTGTGCCTGTGTGTGTGTGTGTGTGTGTGTGTGTGTGTGTGTGTGTGTGTGTGTGTAAACTTTTACAAATATACGTCTTTAAATTTATCTTATTTTTCAAGATTTATTAAGACCTCAAGGTGTATAAATCTAAAGAGGACAGACACTTTATTATGCTCTTTGAATAAGTTTGTCATGATAAAGGGATGAGATCTCACAAAATGACGTATAAAATACAGACACAAACCTCATGACTTATGATTTATTGCGTTTTTAGTTGTCTCATGTAATGTATTCTAGGCATGTTTTCATAACGAAAAGTAAAATATGTTGTTAAAGAAATACTCTTTGTTACAAAATTCCTCAGTATACTTTATCTAAAGGGTACGAGAAAGAAAGCCCCTCTAGTTCCCTTGGCTATAACGTAGTTGGTTTTTCCATTTAGAAGTGTAAACGTTATGATTTCACTTAAAACCTCTCGTAGTCTGTAAGACATTAAATATTTGATATATTATAGTTTATATATTGTGGTACAACGGCTATCCCAATTGATAGCTTTTACCCTTGGGTATAGGCTACAACAAATGGATTGAAAGTTTAAATGAGTTTTATCTTTTGGTTTAAAACTAAATTTGAAATTGGCCACTAAAACAATCTACGGGATGAGTGTTTCATGCAATTAAGTAGGAACCCATCATACCGCGAGTATAGGAGCCTGCCATAGTTGGCGGACACGTCACCGAGTGGTGTAGTGTCATATATTGCACTGCCATCTATTGTAATGTTTGTAACTATTTAACAGGCAAGGGTTTGAAACTTGCGTTTAACTGTAACGCCACCCTTTCCAAGTACCTATCCTCAGATTATTCACCTTAGCCTCTAGTACACGCCCCAGAATGTTTGTTTCGCGCTCTTTCAATAGGCCATGATTTCCCAACCAGCTACAACTTGTGACCAAATTCCTTAAATCTCACACTTAAATGTGCAATATAATAGTGTTAATAGTCGAATAGTAAATTCGGCCTTCCTAAACAATTTAGATTGAACAGTATCTTTACCGATACTCTTGAGATATAGTAATATATTCTGTTACAACTACTCATATTTTTCAAAGCTTCATACATTACTCGTACTTCGTGAAATATGCGATGTAAGTTAGTACTTGAGGACGGGCACGTTAGTGGTATAGACTTCAGTTTTACATTACACTTTCTGTATGCAGACTGTTTTCCTTTTAATGATAATCCCAACAAAGTCATATCATTGGTTTCCACCCTTCTGCAGTCACGTGGCGAGTCCGTAATAAAAGGGAATAAGCAGATTTTATTTCCCAATTTCCAGTTTTATTGGATTTCTTTCTCGCGGATTAAGTTTACATCTTGCGTCCATTTAACTAAAACATTTCGTGATAGAATCCCTCTTTCGCGTTGCAAATAGGCTGCGCTAAACATCTAAGCAGCTTGGTAATTTTATAGTGGGACTTTGCAAAGGAAAAGCAAAGATATTGTAGAAGAAGCTCGACCAGACAAACCAAGGGGTCTCTAGGGGAATTTTTTGTATTAAAAATAATCAAATTTCTCGCAATTTTATTTTTGCGTTGCAATAAACAAAAAGAAGAATAAAAGTTTCCGACAAACTAACTTGAGAATGAGGTTTCTTCAAAATGTATCTATTGCCCTGTGCGACATAAATTTGCTTTCCTAAGATAATACCAAACATAAAATGTAAACACTCTAGAAATGGAGTTTTCCTTAAGCACTTACTTGGAATAACCCTTACTCAGCTCTGCCCATAATGTGTTCGTTTTATTAAAATGCCCTGAAACCTAAACTTTCTCGTCTCCATTGAACAACAGCGAATTCTAAAACTATTCTTTATCAAACAGAGTTTGACAACAGTAGCGCCTTGTGTACCCAAGAGCTTGAGCATTTTACTTTACAAAAAGCCAGGACTCACGCGAAGCAATGTGAGGAGGACTGAGTTACGAGAAGGAAAGAATATCAAAGGGTTGTTGAAAAATAACTGTTGTCACTTGATAAATAACTGATAAACATTTGACTTGACTTGATAACTATTCGGTATATGCCTCGAGAATATTTCAACAAAATTAATCCAACATACAGTACGTCCCAAAATAAACGGGACTGAAACTAAATCAGCTGTAGGAGAATGACCGATATAGGGCCGTACTTGGTCGTTTTATAGGAGACACCAGGAGATTTTGTTGTGAGCAAAATCTGCCTTTTCGTTCACAATGATTCCAGAAAGATGGCCAACCTGCTTCACTGCCTTAAATAACATTTCTTTGTTTCAAGAAACATTTGGCAACCGCTTCACTCCCTTAAAACAAACGTTTCTTCCACAGCCCACTCCCCGATATTACACCACCTGGTGTCTACGTCTGAGGAGTGATGAAAGGGTAGATTTTCCGTCTACTCTTGACTTACCAGCAACCATCGTCCTACTTCAAGAAGAAATAACCATGTGTATAACGAGGTTGAAACAACCTCTTTAGCAATAAATATTTCAATCAAATAACAACAAAAGACAAAAAAACAAGAAAACTCTAAAGTAATATCATATGCATGTTATGACCTTGTAACGGGTAAAAAAAGATCACATTTTAAGTGAAATTAAATATTAAGCGGTTTTTCAGGCAAAAGAGCGAAGCCAAAACAAAATAAAATTGCCTTAGGCAAAACGTAAGTTTAGTTTACCGAGTTTAAGAGATAGAAATAAAGCCATTTTCGGGATATGGGGATTTTTTCCAGATTTGAAACGGGGGAAAAGTCTAAAATTCACCTAGATGGACCATCAACATTCAATGGGACGCAAAATGAACAAAGAAGGACAAAGTGACGAGACGAAAAACCAGATACGGAGCCTGCCAAAGGAGTTAAAGTAAAATTTAAAAATTAGTAAATATTTCGAAAACCGACGGAAAGAACGTGAGAAGATCAAGCAAGGAGGAAGTAGACCAGAGAGAGCTCCCGGTCACACGAACGGTGGGAAACTCGTTATTTGTTTAAAGCAGCCGGTAGGGGTTGAAAAGCCTGAGAACTAAACATTTTAGTGTATCTTGAGACCACGAAGGGATAGGTCGTGTGCGAGTGCGCTCCGGTTGGTAGAACGACGACCACGTTTTAAACTGTGAAGTAAATGGTGAAAATGCAGGCCTAAGAGGGAGATAGATTGTTGAAATGTAGTGCCGTATGTTTTAAAACCCTTTTGGGGAGGAAACTCTCCAAAAGTGGTTTGCATCGTTTAACAGCAATGTATTCGCTTTCTCCAGTAAATTGTTGAGAAACTTAGGTCGAATAAACTTTTTGAGTCAATGTTAATATAAAAAATTAACAGTGCAAAAAAAATGGTTAAACAATTAAGGGTAAAGGGTAAATAATTTCACCTATAAAATTTAAATTGGAACAGTGAAATAAAACAAAAACAAGTAGATCAAAACCGGGAGTAACATAAGGTTCGAAAATTCTAAAGACAGCGTTCAAGACGGGTTAAAAGACTAAATTCTTTAAAGACTCTAAACGAAAAACAGGTATATAAAAAAACATGTATAACTTCACGCAAAAGAAAAGCGCATTGTTTGTTTCGGATATCATGCCAACTTGGGAACAATGGGGAGCAGGAGACGCGAGTTTTGGGCGATTCCTACATCCAAGATTACCAGCTAAAGCGGACCAGGGAGGAAGTGACGCAGAAAAGGTGAGATTTTCTGACGCGTGCGCGTGCGTGCGTGCATGCGTGCGTGCGTGCGTGCGCGCGCGTGTGTGTGTGTGTGTGTGTGTGTATGTGTGTGTGTGTGTGTGTGTGTGTACAAACTTAAAATTTTGATAATTTTCAAAATCTATTAAGAACTCCAGGTGTATAAATCTAAAGAGGACAGACACTTTAATTTGCTCTCTGAATACGTTTGTCATGATAAAGGGATGACATCTCACAAAATGACGTCTAAAGCTCAAAGACAACCCCCAAAGATAATGCTGAAACAAACCCCATGACTTATTGCGTCTTTAGTCGTCTCGTCTGATGTAATATGTACATGTTTTCATAACGAAAAGTAAAATATGTTGTTAAAGAAATACTCTTTGTTACAAAATTCCTCAGTATACTTTATCTAAAGGGTACGAGAAAGAAAGCGTACATTTAGAGTGTAAACGTTATGATTTCACTTAAAACCTCTCGTAGTCTGTAAGACATTAAATATTTGATATATCATAGTTTATATATTGTGGTACAACGGCTATCCCAATTGATAGCTTTTACGCTTAGGATGTAGGTTACAACAAATAGATTAAAAGTTTAAATGAGTTTTATCTTTAGATTTAATACTAAATTTGAAATTGGCCACTAAAACAATCTACGGGATGAGTGTTTCATGCGATTAAGTATTAACCCTTCATACCGGGAGTATACTAGCCTGCGATAGTTGGCGGACACGTCACCGCGTGGTGTAGTGTCATATATTGCACTGCCATCTATTGTAATGTTTGTAACTATTTAACAGGCAAGGGTTTGAAACTTGCGTTTAACTGTAACGCCACCCTTTCCAAGTACCTATCCTCAGATTATTCACTCTAGCCTCTAGTACACGCCCCAGAATGTTTGTTTCGCGCTCTTTCAATAGGCCATGATTTCCCAACCAGCTACAACTTGTGACCAAATTCCTTAAATCTCACACTTAAATGTACAATATAATAGTGTTAATAGTCGACCAGTAAATTTGGCCTTCCTAAACAATTTAGATTGAACAGTGACATCTGTTTTCTAATTGTATTTCACTTAACTTGGAATTTTTCAAATGTGAACTAAAAGAGTAGTACTTAAGTAAACCTTAAGTAATCGTCAGTTTAATGACGTTCCGTAGCTTTCGAGATTTCCAATCCAAGTTAAAAAGTAGTTTTAGTAAGATTTAAATAACGAATTAAGGAACTCGATGAGAAATTAAAACTCGGATTCAAGAGTTATCAATCTTTCACAAAGTGAAAACATATAAAATAATCTCCCTACACATTGAAGTTTGTATTGTTTTGCACCAAGCGACAGTGGTAATACAAACAAACAATGTGTTTTTACAAAAGCAATAACCTTCAGTGAGTGTGTATATCATGTAACAGATGAGAAACTCTTCCATCCCACGCGAGGGAAGGGAAGTTTTCCCTTGGTAACAGATGCTGAAGCTTTCTCTATGAGTTACTGCTCAGGCTAGATTTACAATCTCCAAGTGACAAACAGCTTTTGCTTATGCCTATGTCAATGCATGGTAAGATACTTTTTGTTTCATTTAATTTTTGTATGTGCAATTTAATTTATTTATGGATTAAATCACTACAACGTATTTATTTTTCCAAATACATTTTTTGATAAAAAAATTTTCGAATAATTAAATTATTTGAAATAAGTCAACCATTTGCGTTCTATTGAAATAACACTGTAATTTTTTATCGCGTTAAGACACTACTGACCAGTTTTATTATTTTCATGGGATGTTTAATCTAAAATACTATATAGAAATGCGTCATTAAATTTATTATTAGTTACAAATTAATGAAAATAAATTATTAGAAACACGTGTAAATATTTTAAGACAAACAAGAAGAACTACGTAGGGAGGGAAAAGGAGAAGGATAGCGAAGAAGAAGAAGAATATGTAAAGGGAGAGGAGGTGAACATGAGGAATATTTCCATACGATGTTTACGTTAGGTTAGGTTAGGTTATGTATGAGAGTCAGTTGGTTAAGAAAGCAGAGAAAGTATCAGAAAAGCACAGTTCCTGCCGACGGCCTTTTCCTTACTCATAACCTTCTATGGCCGCTGTTTTAGACAGAATCACAATCACTAAATGTTTATTAGTTACAATTTAATGTAAATACAATACCTGAGACAAGAGGAACTCATTCAAGAGGGACAAGAGGAACGATGTATTGAAAAAAAAAGATATTTATGACTGGGTTGAGAAGCAACTGGAGATAATGTAAGGGTAAAAGAGGAGAACAGGGATAAGGAGAAAGAAGAAGGATAATAGAAAAGAAGGTTTATTATGAAAACGATGAAAAGAAAAAGAGATATATTCTACAATGATAAAATGTACGTTAAAAAATAAATTAATTCATATCATTCACATAAAACATTTCGTAGTGTATATATTTCAAAAGTAATGACTCGAAACAAAATAATTGTTTGTAATAAACAAAAACAATGCAATAGAATCAGTTCACGTAGTACATCTTTCTATAATCTTAAACAAAATAGTTTGAAAATCAAAACTACTATTTTATTCCTAACCTAAACTAATCCAACAAAAAAGCGAATATATTACTTCAGAACCAAACTCTATTTTGTTTTGCAATATCTCGCACAAATAAAATACGATTCCGCCTGTTTCATTTTCTAAATCTTGGAATATATACTTCCTATATAAGGCAATGTAGCAACACGAGGGATTTGCGAGGGTTGGCGGCTTATCTTCACCCGAGCACACCTCCTCAAGGAAAATGTTAATAGAGGCAGTAAAATCCGTTCTGTTGACTGTGCGATCAATCCCACAATTGTTTTTACAGAAAACGTGTTTACAAAAAATGTTCGATTATTCATTGTAATCGTACCCTTACACATACATTATATGAAACAGTGAATTCAATTTGTTATATTAAAAAAATAATAATAGCCTAAAAAATATATTTCAATGTCAAATCCCACTTAAGTCAAAAAAGAAAATTTTTATTTTAGGTACTAATTATTAATTTTACTAATTATTTACAGTAATTAACGACTGAAAATTTAATCCAGTTTTATATAAGTGGAGTGTGCTCTAATAGAAGGAAAGCATATCTGAAACACTACTGCGTGACATATATCTTTTATTGTTTTAGATTAATTATAAAAATATTGGAATATATAATATTCGTCCAATGAAATACGTCTGTTTAAGATATTAATCGATGTCCACGACTGGAGTTGAAATGAGGAATAGAAAATCAATAAAATTGAAATTGAAATCTATAAATGAATACACTGAATACGTGGGTTGTAATATCCAAATGCAAAAAATAAATACAGGAAGTGGTGCAAATGTGGAAACCATGTTTTATTTTTTTCCATATAAACTTTACTTACCACTGTAATTACTCCAAATTCTGGGAAAAACTTTACAGATATGTTATCAAAAATAATACCTTTTGTTTTTTTGCAAAAGTTACGTTTATACATAAATAAAAATTGTTTACTAAAACATTACACTTTGCTGGTAAGTGGAAACAGTGCTGGTAATGTGGAAACAGGGTGGTTCTGGTTAATAATGGGACAAAAAACAAACATGAGATCATTATTTTATTAGCATTGTAAAAATAAAAAAGGTACTAGTTTAGAAGTTACTTGTATAAGTCTCAGCCAAAGTCTATTGAAGTTTATTTGCAAAAATCACACACATAATTATCGTTTTCACAGCCAGCACAAAATGTGTGGCACCAACATTCACATAAAATGCATTTAATCCCCAATTCCTTTCGTACATCCTTTGAAAACTCCTCCCCACAGAAAATGCATGTTGCATCGTCTTCTTGAGATGGTAATTCACCATCAATTGTCTCCATTACTGATTTCCCAGACGATATGGATGAGATGTCTGATTCCTCATTTGTAGGAAGTTCCAGTTTTCTTTTGACGCTACGGTTGGGTGGTTTCTTCGGTTCTTTTTTCTGTTGAGGAGGTTTTTTCTTTTGGTTCTTCAAAAATTCTATCAACGAAGCTTTATAGGGCGAGCTCGTAATAACAGCAGCTGCTGCTGGTTTCCTTCCTCTATTGGAGGTTTTTCGCTTTGGCGCAGGTAGTGGCATTATTTCCCGAGGTGAAACAGAGGTATCAGGTCTTGAAGGGCCAGCTCCCAGTAAATCCATCCTAGACCTATCACGGTCGTCTTTTTTTCTAGCAGGATGTAGACTATTAGGTCTAGGTGTAGTAGGTCTAGGTGCTGGCTTAGGTGCACATGAGGATGCACTAACCTCAACGGTGGAAGAAGGAACTACGAGAAAGGTTGGTAGACTACCTGATAAACGAGATTTCAAAACTTACCTAAAAAACCTTTGGAAAACTGGAAAAACGTTTAACACTGTCTTTACTGACAACCACTCAATGACTACCAGCGCTCCTAAAGGCTTTATAAGGCAACAGAGCAAGAAGTTTATGTGTTCGCCACTAGACTACAGCAAATCTCAAGCCATACAAGGCATGCTTCCACATTACCAACATGCTTCCAAATTTGCACCTTTCCCTGTACTGTGAAATGGAATATGTAAATGAAAGTTGGTCACTTATATAGAAAATTATTTTCTCATGGCTCTCGCTACTACCCTCTACACGGATTACTGTTAGGTCCCACCTTCATTCCCTATCCTTCTCTTGACTTCCTACTAGACACACAGGCTGGTCGCAAATAAACTCGTTCTTCTACACCCGTTACTTCTATTCCTCCCCCTCTTGCACACTTCTTATGCTTCGTATTCCCTGGTTTTCCAGGGTCATAAAGTGTATGTTGCAGAGTTAATGCAGCTTCCGAACGGAAAGTCTCCTCTCAGACACCCGGATCAAATTTTGTACACAGCAAGGTGAGATCCCATCAGACATTCCCGTCAGCTGTAAATTCTTTATTTGATAAAATTCATTATCATTATTTGCATCCAGCAAATATCTAATGGGGTGGTAGAATGTATTGTATCAGAAGTTGCAAAGAATACTTAGCAACAGTTTCACCGCAATAACGTCAATAGAAAGCTTCGATACTTGTTTAATTTAGTTTGGAAAGGAATCCAATAAAATGGGACTCGGAACTTAAAATCGTTCATTTGACCCTAATACGTTCCGTGTAGAACTTTGCGGGTTTTATGTTGGAATCAATAACAGTGCTTTGAGAAGTTTGTAATAGAATCTGCTTCGCCACAGAGGATTGGTTACTTTAAGGAACGACGACAGTTAGATCAACAGAGTTTCAATAACACCGAAAGCTTTGTAGACTTGTAAGGATTCTCTACAAATAGTTTAATTAAATCTTATGGATCGTTTTAATCAATAATATTTTCTAATTCAATATTTTTCGTTTCTTCTCAGGCGTTAAATTCGGTATTAAAAACAGATTTGTCTAATACAATATTTTTTAAAACAACTTACTTTCCTAATGTAAATTCACAAATTACCCGACAGTCCTATAAATAACCGGTTCCGGGTTTGTTATATGAGTTTGGCTAACAATTAAGGTAAATATTCATACAGGCTATACTGGTTTTAATTACATACTTTAATAAATCTCTGCCAGGTATTTCAATCTATTCTTTAGAAACACCTGTTTCACAAATTTTGTAATCTTGTTCTGTTTATGAATGATAACTCCTGCTAAACCTGAATGTGTTACACAGTTACTCGTAATGTGCCACTGATGTTCCTTTTTAAAGCTTTAAAGTTCCGGATTTGTGTACAAATACCCATTTATCTGTCACTGTGAGAAACAAATTTCTTACTAAGACAAACATGAAAGGTTTCGCAAGAATAATGTAAGGGGAAAGGGTCTAGAGACAAACTGCCGGCCTTATTGGATCAGGGGCCTATCTGTGTGACAAGTATGGATCATTTCTATTTGCGTGAAATCTAGCAACGTTGCAAAACATAGAATCAACTAAATCTACTGACATTTTGCATAATAATAAATAATGTTCAAATTGTAATTGTGATACTCAAAAAATAAATCTATACTATTACAACAGTATTATTTCATATCGAAAATGTTTCTTTTTTACCTTCTAGTTGACACCCTGCATGACAAACTGGCACGTCTTCTAATAAAGTTGCAAGTGTTTGAAATTTTTCTCCTTGAAGTACCTGAAAAACCAATAAATAGCCCATTTACAATTTTATTATTGAAGTGAAATCTTTTATAACGACGCCTAAGTTTGTACTATTGGAGTTGATACAGTGTTTTCAAATACTTATTCAATAATTAAATTATAAAAATTTGAAGGGTCTTGGTCGGATTCGAAGTGAATATCTTCATGTTTAAAGTCTAGCACTTTTTGTCACTGAGCAAACTTTTCATAGCTATAAATGAGCTTCTCTAATATCTATATGAAAACTTCTATTTTATAACCTTAAATTGTTGCCATAGTTACCACACAATGCCACAAATAATGTTCTAGGATTAAAAATGAATGAAAAGAATAAAATAAACAAACAAACTGGATTAACGGTATCGAACCTTGCTACACAAACGGAGAATGCGAAAGGAAAGCGAAAAAAAACTACAGCAAAATCCAAGCGACAAGAAAAAAGCGTATAAATAGTAACAAATAGAAATAACAGTCCAACACCATTGGAAAAAAGGAAAATGGAAATTTGCAAGGATATTCGCTTTCTGTTTTGCCACTTAATACTGTTATGCTGACATATCTATATACATATTTATATTAGTTGTAATTATAAAATAAAAAGAAACTAACATAAATTTTGCTATGGTTTATGAAGTAGGAATTGATTTCTTTAAAATAACTATATAATAGATTATTCTCTAAGCAAACACAGTTTAAAAACTAAAAGGAAACATTGATGCTTTATTACAAACTAGCTGACCCGGAGAATTCCGTATCACCTACAAGTCAATGAATGGCGTGTTAGCAGTAGCTACACTTAATATAGTATTCATTAACATCATAATAGTTGCACTTATAGCAGTCGATCGGGAAAAGTGTGACAGTAAAGGTTCTGGATTTAATGTTATTTATTGAAGTGCACTCGGATGTATATTTATGTATATTGTTGGAAAATATGCATATCTATTAGAAAATAATTTTAAATTGTTGAGTGTTGCCTAGCAACCAAAATTTGGAATGAATTCAATGAAATGTTTTAGGATAGGATAAGAAATCATATTTTATGTTATTTTAGTATTTAAAAATTGGTATGTTGAAAATTTTGTTACATGGTATAAAAGCTTTTTTGCTAAAAACCCTAGTGCCGTTTTGCATGTTAATTTTTTCTTCTAAAATGTATTAGTTTGGGGGTCACACCTTCCCCCTAGGCTACGCCCTTGAGACATACTATGCCAGAAACCTTCCCAGGAATGTACTCAACAATTTGCCAAAGTTTCATGGAGATCGAATCAGTAGTTTAGTAATGCTCATACAGACGTACCTAGAAACATTCATTTTATATATACAAATATAATATAACATAATATACCAGATAGCCGTAGAAAATGGTTACAAAAAGAAAACAGTAGATCAATTAAATTATAATATATTACAAAAACAAATAAAAAATAATATTCATTACAATAGTAATAATAATAATAATACTGTATGGAGTACTTTTACTTACACTGGTTTTGAAATAAAAAATATTTCTAAATTATTTACTAATAAAAACATAAAGATTGCATATAGAACTAATAATAGAATAATAATATATAATTAACCATAATAATAATATAAAGTAATAATATAGTACGCCTATACATGAGACAAATGCAGTTTATAAATTAGAATGTGATTTTTGTAATAAAGTTTATATAGGACAAACAAAGAAAAAATTGAAAGAAAGGTATAAAGAACATTTTAATGCTTTTTTAAAACCAAATATTTATAAGTCTAATTTCGCTACCCATTGTATTAATAATAATCATATGTTTCCTAATATAAATATTATGAAAATTATAAAAGAAATAAATAAAGGGTTAAAAATGAACGTATGTGAAGCTTTTGAAATTTATAAGCATAATATTGATAACAAATTGATAGATGAACAAATTCAAATACGTTCTAAATTCCATACTATATTCAATGTATATAATGTTGTGGCAGCAGTGGAATAGGTTTGGCAATATTGTAATAGATTTGGCAACTGTGTATGCTTTATCTAGTAACTTCATATTTATTTGTTAGACAGTTCTTTTGCCATTCTTAGTATTGAATTGTAAATTCAAATATAATTCTTGTATTTGTATTTTGACTTTTGTTCTTTATTAATACACAAGAATACATATTACGACATTTATATATATATATATATATATATATATATATATATATATATATATAGTACACTTTTGATGACAAACAATCACAAATAATGAAACATTGCAATATAAAGCTTTATTGCCTTACTTATTTCTTAAATCAACTTAAGCTGAGAGATAAAAGAAGTGTGTACTTTAAAATTACATTTCTTATTTTAAACTGTAATGGCACAAAGTGTTTATTTTAGCTCCGTTTAATTAGAGAAGCTCTAAAAATTTAGACTGCACTTAAGTAACAGAATAAAAGCAAAAAGCTTTTATATTTTTTCCCGCTTTTAGTTGTAAAATTTCTATTTAGTTTGAAGTCTTTAAAGGAGGATCCCATCTCCGCAGCACTCTAGCATCAGTCTCTATAACCTCCTGTATACAGCGAATACTAAAAATGTAAAGGCCTGCATTGTATATTAGCCTAAGTGAATTCTCCAGTAATACTTCTAATGCCTTGATTTGTTTGCCAGATAACCACACAGTGGTTACCGTGTGAACATAATGCATGACAGTAGAGAATGCGTGGGTTGAGATGGGCCACTTGAGTCGTGGGGGAAAACCCAGCCTTCAGGCGGTCTTACGTCATTAACCCTTTCAACCCTTTTAATCCTTTTAGTTAACCCTTTCCCTTTCAAGACTGGTGCCGTCGATTCTGAAAAAAATCTTTTTACCTGAGTCGTATTCGAACCCCGTATGTTTGTGTTTAGAACCATCAACGCTAACCTCTCGGCTAACTTGTCCAAACAATAGAGACGCTTTTATTTGTGCTATATGACCAGTATTGTCGTTAGTCTTCTTGCATGATAGGATGTCATTGATCCTTTCTCAAGGGTTGAAAGGGTTGAAAGGGTTGAAAGGGTTAAAAGGGTTGAAAGGGTTAAAAGGGTTAAAAGGGTTGAAAGGGTTAAAAGGGTTAAAAGGGTTGAAAGGGTTAAAGGGGTTAAAAGGGTTAAAAGGGTTGAAAGGGTTAAAAGGGTTGAAAGGGTTAAAAGGGTTGACACGGTTGAAAGGGTTAAAAGGGTTGAAAGGGTTGAAAGGGTTGAAAGGGTTAAAACGGTTAAAACGGTTAAAAGGGTTAAAAAGGGTTAAAAGGGGTTAAAAGGGTTAAAAGGGTTGAAAGGGTTAAAAGGGTTGAAATGGTTAAAAGGGTTAAAAGGGTTGAAATGATTAAAAGGGTCAAAAGGGTTGAAAGGGTTGAAAGGGTTAAAAGGGTTGAAAGGGTTAAAAGGGTTAAACGGGGTAAAAGGGTTGAAAGGGTTAAAAGGGTTAAAAGGGCTGAAAGGGTTAAAAGGGTTAAAAAGGTTGAAAAAGGGTAAAAGAGTTAAAAGGGGTTAAAAGGGTTGAAATGGTTAAAAGGGTTGAAAGGATTAAAAGGGTTAAAAGGGTTGAAAGGGTTGAAAGGGTTAAAAGGGTTGAAAGGGTTGAACGGGTTAAACGAAAGGGTTGAAAGGGTTAAAAGCGTTGGGTTGAAAGGGCTTGAAGTCCAAGTTGTCCTGATGTCAAAAATCGTCGTATTCGTACCTTCTGCGCCCCGTCTTGAGGAAATAATGACTTTAGGCGTAATCAACATGTTAGTACTGTATGAACTTGTTTACTTCCAAGCTTAATTGTTTTCTTTATTATTTATAATTCTTATAAATCAAATGAATATAAATAGAATATTGGAGTTTTATTATTTTATTTTTCTAAAACAAGACGTTTGGCTCGTTATATGAAATATATTCTTGTTTAAAAGACAGTAAGTTATACACTGTGTATAAACACTGATATTTCAACACGAAAATATAAATGACATTATTTGCAAGTAAAACACATAGTACAGGAGTATGTTACATCTAAGTATAAATTAAATGGTCATTAAGTTTTAATCATTCAATTAGCATATATAGTATTATATTTTTTTAATTAAAGAAATTAAACTTTATAAATAGAATATAAGAAAAGTCAATTACAATATACGTGATTCTTTGTTGATAAAGTATGTGACAATTCCTAATCCAGAGGTATCCGACAGAGGGTGGTGGAGTGGTGCCTTAGCCTATATTAATTTACCCGATGACGCCGTATTCGAAACCCTTTAAAAAATCTGGTACCTCCCAAACGCCTTAGGTCTTGTCACTGCCTCCCAAACGCCTCAGGTCTTGTCACTGCCTCCCAAACGCCTCAGGTCTTGCCACTGCCTCCCAAACGCCTCAGGTCTTGTTATTACTGTATTCAACAGATACTGATTCTGTACCTCCCTTATCCAAACGCCTCAAGTCTTGTCCGATACCTTCCTGGTCATTGACTCAACCCTGTACCTCCCTTATCCAAATGCCTCAGAGCAGGTCTTATCATTATCCGTACTCTGTAAATTAATTATTGGTTTTACATAGGCTAATGACAGATCACAGACAATTAATTCATGCTCTAAACGTTTTACATTTCTTTCTGAAATTCTTTTCCCAGAGCTCGTTTTTATCACCAATATACAACGTGATTTACAATTTTAAAATTCATAACATTACAAAAAAAAACATAATAAAAAAATCAACAATACCGAACTTTTAATAAATAATCTTATTTACAAGTCATTTTAGTTAATTGTCTGTGATCTGTCATTAGTCTATATAACAGCATTTACAAAATCAAAGTCGTTTATCAGATTTACTGTCGCTTCGTTTCTAGATTATTTTTGTCAATAAATGCGTAGATGCTGACTTGTTTCGTAAATTACTTTTGTCGTGATTGTTACTTTTGCCTTTGGCAGAGAAAACGAATTGAAATATCTCAAACTGTTCTAGTTTCAGTAGAGAAAACGAAACTGAAATTGCTCAAACTGTTTATTCTAGTTTTACTATATAATTAGGAATTTCCTACTTCAACACAATAGCAGTTGATTGTTGGTTCAGTTGTTTGCTAGACTTTCTTAGAGGTAAGTCAAGGTTTTGTTATTGTCAATATTTTAACCAATAACCACAAAATAACTTTATTTATTCACTTCTTGAGCTACTGTAGCCTATGTTATAATATCTTAAATTATAAACCCAAAAACAGAGGATATCAACCTTAATTCTAGACATGTTCGTGTTATTCTTCTTATGCAAAATACTATACAAAGTAAGTTTAAAAACATGTAAAGAATCCCTTTGTCGTAATTCTTAACTATGTATTTACACATTAATTTCTACTACAATTAATTTTAATACGTTAATTACTACCGCATCTACTCTATGACTTTATTCCCATACAAACACTCAAATGCTTTTTGAGTTAAGTGATAAAGTTTTCGATTACCTATTGAACTCTTTCAAATCCTTCTATTAGTTCATACCATCGTTACATATAACTTGTTTAAATTTTCAACCGTTAATAAAATACTTAATAAGTTAAATACACATTATTACAAGTAATATAAACAAACATGTTTAAAACCAATTCCCACTTAGGTCAACAAAGAAATATTTTATGTTAATTAATATTTTTTATTAAATAATCACAATTAATATTAATAAAGTAACATAACCAATGTGTTAAAACATCTGTTCTACAACATGGCCTACAATTTAAATCAGCTGTTTTATGAAATTATATGTTATCATTTGTTTTAGGTCAAGTGGGAAGAAAAAACTATATTAAATACCTTGCCCCTTTTGTGAAACATTTTTCTAAAATATAAATCTAAAATATTTGAGAAACTGTATTACCATGAAGTGCTATCTACTACAAGTTTAAAAATGTTGAATAAATGAATTTACTATGGTGCTTTTAATAATTCTACTTATTTGTTTTCATATTTTGCGATTACATTTTTATAAATATTGTATATTTAATATTTTATATTTTTGTTCTCAGTTTATTAGTGTATTATAAATTGTTAAATTGGCTTTCATGTTAAATAAAGAGTCAAATACACAATATTACAAGTAATATAAACAAACATGCTTAAAAACAAATTTCCACTTTGATCAACAAAGAAATATTGTATGTTAATTAATTTTTTATTGAATAATTACAATTAATATTAATAAAGTAACATAACCATTGTGTTAAAACACCTGTTCTACAACATGGCCTACAATTTAAATCAGCTGTTTTATGAAATTATATGTTATCACTTGTTTTAGGTCAAGTGGAAAGAAAAAACTATATTAAATACCTTGCCCATTTTGTGAAACATTTTTCTAAAATATAAATCTAAAATATTCACAACATTCCGACTCTCATGACATTCCTGTTAAACATTAATCTTATATTAAAGTTAAAATAATATATACTCCAAACATGATGTAAAATCTTAACCTATTTAAAAGTAATTTCTGTGATATCAACACAGTTGATGAAGTGTTATAAGGAATTGAAAGAAAATAATGTAAAGCATATAAAAACTTAAAGAGAGTTCAAACTATTAAATGATGGTACAGTCAGATCCAGAAGATTTACTGATGAATCGAATTTGTAGTTATTACAGGGTATAAACGAAAATTTACGAAATTATTACCAACTAAAAAATATATTATGTGTTACATGTTCATATTCTTAGTGTATAAAAGAAATATTTTATATTGATTGTTGTTTATAAAGAAAATTAGTATTAAATAATTCTTATGGCCTTTTCGAACAATTTGCATGGAATAATGTTTTTTCAATTATGTGATAAAAAAGGTTTTGACAATTTAAGAGTATTTCTTAGCTAGTAGCAATTTATCAAGCAATAATTATAAACTATTAATAAAATAATACTTTGTATTTACAAAGTATTTTCATTTACATTAATTTTGTCAGTTTAAATTCTAAAGTTAACAGGTTTTCATTGAAAAATATATAGTCTACATAGGTTAAACACAATATTAGCAATTTCTAATGTTGCATATTGACATTATAAAATAAATCTGTAACAAATGTTTAAATTTATATAAAATATATTTATAAGCTGCATTAATTAGTTGCTATTTGTTGTTTCATGCTACGTCAATGGAAGGGTTGGTGATCTATACGGAGGTAACCATTCCTTAACCAAATTGACCTGATGATGTCAAAAATAGTCGTACCTTGTGTGTCCTGTCTTGAGGAAATACTCAACCCGATACGGACTTGCTACCCATTTCCTACCCTTATTCGAACCGTGGATGGCAAAGATCTTGCTCGGTTATTTACGTAGTCCTGCCTTTATACTAAAAATTAAAATATGAAAAGAAAGGATAGTGTTAAATGAGTTTTCAGTCCCATTTAGTAAAAAGCTTGGGGCAGTGTTCATGAGGAAGCATAGTGAATTCTGATTTTAGTACATCTTATTGATACAATTAATTACATCGAGTATATGGCTAAATTACACAACTGTCTTCTATCTCTATGCCTGCAGCTAACCCGAAATCAGTAACTTTATTAAGTGTCATAAAAAAATAACCTGGGTAAAGTAATGCATAACTGTTTGTTATATAATGTAAATAGTTGACTAATTTTTAAAAGGTTTCAAAATATTGCTTATTTTATGTTATTGGTCTAATGCATCAATTAACACAATAGGGTGATTTGTTTACTGTGTCTAGGAGCGTCCAGATTAGGAACAAAATTTAATGTTGAACCTGAAAGTGCTTGCGTGTGTTTTGATCATAACCTTTGCTAACAATAGAAAACTGTCTACAATTTAGAAGTACAGGCGTTGAAGGCTGAGGGAAAGTTTTAAATACTTAACTATTGCCTTGAAGGTATAGTCTACATTTAGTAAACATGTTTGTCACATACTACTGTTTTGCTAATAGTTTTCATTAGTGCTACGACTGTCTCACAAGTAAGTTCTAATTTAGTATTTCATTTGAAAAAAAAATGTTTGTCTAAACTATGGCATAATATTTAAAGCTAAGTAAAACCAATTTTATTTTGTTATATACCACAAGACATGTGTTTACAAAATATTTTAAGTTTAGTTTATAACGATGACCTTGGAAAATTAAATGGTCTTTCTCTTCAATTTAGATTGTCACACAAGACGACAGTATTATATTTTCTATAATCAAATATAAATATTTTTTAGAATTATTCTTTTAGAAAGATTTTATGCCGCTTATGTTAACTTTGTGCTTAGTTTAGATCACCTATATTTTAAATCACTGCAACCTATATGTACAGTGCTTTTCAGAGATGAATCTAGACATGCTTAATGCATGTTTTGTCTAAGTAACAGTTTTGGCAAGTTGATATTTTACTCGTATTTTAATCGTATAGATTATTCTCTAACAAAGGGCCCATACCTTATTTATAATCATGTTCTATTCTTCTTATGCATATAGATACGATTCTGTTCCGAAATATATAATTTGACATTTTAAAATAACATTAAATAAGTCGTACATATCATCCTGTAACAGATCTTATGGATGCCTAAACGGCTGAACAGAAGTTAAATTTAAAGAGTTTTTTTAACCTAGGATGGTTCTTGTGAGGTTTGGTATAGGTCTAGGGGCGTTCATAAACCGATGTATCTTATGAATGCCTAAGCCGATGTTAATTTGGACGGTTTACATTAACCATAAACAATGCACCAATCATTGACAAACATACTTGATAGTCACACGAATAACTATACGTTGAGATAAACTTTGTATGTTAACCACTTAATGAAATGAAACATTGTCTATCCTATTGCAGTAAATGAAATGAATTATTTAAGTGTTTGATTTTCTTATTGTTTTAGGTCAAGTGGAAAGAAAAAACTATATTAAATACCTTGCCCCTTTTGTGAAACATTTTTCTAAAATATAAATCTAAAATATTTGAGAAACTGTATTACCATGAAGTGCTATCTACTACAAGTTTAAAAATGTTGATAAATGAATTTACTATGGTGCTTTTAATAATTCTACTTATTTGTTTTCATATTTTGCGATTACATTTTTATAAATATTGTATATTTAATATTTTATATTTTTTGTTCTCAGTTTATTAGTGTATTATAAATTGTTAAATTGGCTTTCATGTTAAATAAAGAGTCAAATACACAATATTACAAGTAATATAAACAAACATGCATCTTAATAGAAAAAACTGCACTTTTATAATTTAATTCTATAAACTTCTCTAATTAAAAACAATATTATTTTCTGTGTAATTTAAGTGAATAGAAAACAATTGTATTTTTTGACTGACATGTATTTTTATTGAAATAATTAGTCTTTTAAAAATGGAAAGAAGCTAAATTACAAATAATATTGTGAATTTGATTCACGTAGTGGGTAAAATAAATATTATGTATTGTAATAATACATAAATCGTTTGTAATAGACTTTTCTAGTATTGTATTTTTAAAGTTCAAGCATTGTACTATCGCATTGTAATAGAAGGAATATTCATTTTAAAGGAAATGGAGGAATCGTTTTCAAATGCCAAGTTGGACAAAACACAGTGTAAGTATATTTTTAACAGGTACATACATGCATACTTACATACATACATAAATACATACATATATACATAAGTACTTGATTTTCTGTCTGAGTTCCGAACGATAATTGTTCATATTAGCATTTTTCATTATTATAATTTTCATTAATGTTATTTCATTGCGTTAATACCGTTTCAAAGTTAATTAACAAAAGAGTACCTATGTTCTTCATCTAAGCATTGTTTCTTCACTTCTAAGCATTGTTATCTTTATTTTTATTGATATCTAAATTTTTACTGTGTGTAAAATGACAAGTTTAATAGAATTTAAATGATAAGAGTAAAATTCTTGAGAATTCATCTATGTGTGACTAAAATTCACCAGATATCTTGAATTTTGAAACAGACAAGTCAATTGTTCCATTAACAAGTGAAAATGCTTTAAAAGAAGCTCTCACAGATATCATTCAAAATTTGTTGCACTAATCTTTAAAAACAGAGAAACATAAGTATTTAGAATAGATAGGAGTTATAAATATTTGATTTTGCTACAAAAGAAACAATTTTGTACATTTGTCTACAAAAACTTGTTGACATAAATGCAACAATGGTTGCCGTATTTAAAGACAATGCTATTTTTGCTCTGTAGATCTCATTAGGAACGATCGATTAAACGGGCATTTCTACTATCCTGAGCAACTATCTTCAATTATCTTTATACACGAATACTTCACATAGTGGGTAATAGAATTGTTTGTATCATTTCTTTAATTTATAATAAATATTATGTATTGTAATAATACATAAATCGTTTTTAATAGACTTTTCTAGTATTGTATTTTTAAAAAAATCAATCATTGTACTAATGCATTGAAATAGAAGGAATATTCTTCTTTTTTTTTTTTTTTTTTTTTTAAATGAAATGGAGGAATCTTTTTCAAATGCCAAATTGGACAAAACACAGTGTAAGTATATTTTTTAACAGGTACATACATGCATACATACATACATACATATTTAATCACTATACTAATGCATTGTAATAGAAGATATATTCTGTTTTAATGAAATGGAGGAATCGTTTTCAAATACCAAATTGGACAAAACACAGTGTAAGTATATTTTTAACAGGTACATACATGCATACATACATACATACATATATACATAAGTACATAAAAATATTTTTCGATGTTTCGATTGCAGATTTAAAAGTATTCTTATCTGTGTAAGCTTTCTTGACAATAGTTAACATTAGAAATAACCTAGGCTTTCTAGGCAGTATAATATAGAAAATATTTCAACTGAAAATGTCTAATAATGAAGTACAACTGCTGTATTCCTGAATAATAGGAAAATTAAGCCTATTATTAATTTCTAAGACAACTGTTGAGGATATTATTATAAAGTATTGAGAAAAGGGTTGAGGAAGGGGTTAAGAAATGATCAATGACCCTGGATAATGTCCACCTGAGACAATTCCGAGCTCTGTACAAACTATCACGTGACATGATTTTGTCAAGAAAGAAGACTCACAATACGCCCATGATTTTGTTAAGAACGGATTTAGGGGAAAAGGGTTAAGGAAAGGTATTTAATATAACTTTTGAAAGAAGTATTTAAATCATTTTAAATATTTAGTGTTGTAAATATATGTACAAATTATTATTATTATTTTTAATTCACCTACTAATCATTAAGCGTTATCAAAGACATACTATCATTATTGCTATCAAGTTAACAAATAGTCATTGCCACAGGTAGCTTCAGTAATCCAATATTTTTGTGTATTATTACAATACATAATATTTATTTTTAATTAAAGAAATTAATACAAACAATTCTGTTACACACTACGTAAAACTAGTTTATAACAATATTATTTTTAATTAAAATTCATTACATTTTTTAAATACTATTGTTTTCAATGAAAGAAATTATATATTATTAAATTGTTTTGCTCTTCAAACTTTGTATAAGTAATATCAAAACGAAAATTACATAATTACATTTAAAAAGTACAGTTTTTTTCAAAAGACTATGCAAATCATTTAATTAATAAATATTTTCATGTTAAAGTACCAAAGTATTTATAAAAAAGTATTCTGAAAAAAATCGTTTTACCTGAGCCGTCCAGATAAGAAACGACGGCACCAGATTAGAGTTGAAGGGGTTAAGCGGAAAAGGGGTGAAAGGGTTAAGGAAAAGGGTTAAATGAAAGGGTTGAAAGGGTTAAATGAAAGAGTTAAACGAAAGGATTAAATAAAAGGGTTAATGACGTAAGCTAATGCCCGCCTGAAGGCTTTTTTCCAAGGACTCAAGTGACTCATCTCAACCTTGAAAAACAACTTTGGAAATTTTGAGAAATTGCTAATAAACAAGTAGACAATTTTGAACGAACAGTTGAATTGGAACTAAGAGTGAAGAGAAATGGTTGAATTTCTTCGAAGAACGTAGATGATCTTTTTCTGAACACTAATACAGTGAGTATTTTTATTCATCAACTATAGTAGAATTGAATTATTAGTATTTTTACAAATATAGTATTTTGATATTGCATATGCAAATCATACAGTTTATAAATACTTTGGTACTTTAACATGAAAATATTTATTAATTAAATGATTTGCATAGTCTTTTGAAAAAAACTGTACTTTTTAAATGTAATTATGTAATTTTCGTTTTGATATTACTTATACAAAGTTTGAAGAGCAAAACAATTTAATAATATATAATTTCTTTCATTGAAAACAATAGTATTTAAAAAATGTAATGAATTTTAATTAAAAATAATATTGTTATAAACTAGTTTTACGTAGTGTGTAACAGAATTGTTTGTATTAATTTCTTTAATTAAAAATAAATATTATGTATTGTAATAATACACAAAAATATTGGATTACTGAAGCTACCTGTGGCAATGACTATTTGTTAACTTGATAGCAATAATGATAGTATGTCTTTGATAACGCTTAATGATTAGTAGGTGAATTAAAAATAATAATAATAATTTGTACATATATTTACAACACTAAATATTTAAAATGATTTAAATACTTCTTTCAAAAGTTATATTAAATACCTTTCCTTAACCCTTTTCCCCTAAATCCGTTCTTAACAAAATCATGGGCGTATTGTGAGTCTTCTTTCTTGACAAAATCATGTCACGTGATAGTTTGTACAGAGCTCGGAATTGTCTCAGGTGGACATTATCCAGGGTCATTGATCATTTCTTAACCCCTTCCTCAACCCTTTTCTCAATACTTTATAATAATATCCTCAACAGTTGTCTTAGAAATTAATAATAGGCTTAATTTTCCTATTATTCAGGAATACAGCAGTTGTACTTCATTATTAGACATTTTCAGTTGAAATATTTTCTATATTATACTGCCTAGAAAGCCTAGGTTATTTCTAATGTTAACTATTGTCAAGAAAGCTTACACAGATAAGAATACTTTTAAATCTGCAATCGAAACATCGAAAAATATTTTTATGTACTTATGTATATATGTATGTATATATGTATGTATGTATGTATGCATGTATGTACCTGTTAAAAATATACTTACACTGTGTTTTGTCCAATTTGGTATTTGAAAACGATTCCTCCATTTCATTAAAACAGAATATATCTTCTATTACAATGCATTAGTATAGTGATTAAATATGTATGTATGTATGTATGCATGTATGTACCTGTTAAAAAATATACTTACACTGTGTTTTGTCCAATTTGGCATTTGAAAAAGATTCCTCCATTTCATTTAAAAAAAAAAAAAAAAAAAAAAAGAAGAATATTCCTTCTATTTCAATGCATTAGTACAATGATTGATTTTTTTAAAAATACAATACTAGAAAAGTCTATTAAAAACGATTTATGTATTATTACAATACATAATATTTATTATAAATTAAAGAAATGATACAAACAATTCTATTACCCACTATGTGAAGTATTCGTGTATAAAGATAATTGAAGATAGTTGCTCAGGATAGTAGAAATGCCCGTTTAATCGATCGTTCCTAATGAGATCTACAGAGCAAAAATAGCATTGTCTTTAAATACGGCAACCATTGTTGCATTTATGTCAACAAGTTTTTGTAGACAAATGTACAAAATTGTTTCTTTTGTAGCAAAATCAAATATTTATAACTCCTATCTATTCTAAATACTTATGTTTCTCTGTTTTTAAAGATTAGTGCAACAAATTTTGAATGATATCTGTGAGAGCTTCTTTTAAAGCATTTTCACTTGTTAATGGAACAATTGACTTGTCTGTTTCAAAATTCAAGATATCTGGTGAATTTTAGTCACACATAGATGA
The DNA here is from genome assembly GCA_036971475.1 of Prosapia bicincta. NCBI lineage: Eukaryota > Metazoa > Arthropoda > Insecta > Hemiptera > Cercopidae > Prosapia > Prosapia bicincta. Next base: position 60,860,129 of record JBAIZL010000007.1, on the reverse strand, counting down.
ATTCTCAAGAATTTTACTCTTATCATTTAAATTCTATTAAACTTGTCATTTTACACACAGTAAAAATTTAGATATCAATAAAAATAAAGATAACAATGCTTAGAAGTGAAGAAACAATGCTTAGATGAAGAACATAGGTACTCTTTTGTTAATTAACTTTGAAACGGTATTAACGCAATGAAATAACATTAATGAAAATTATAATAATGAAAAATGCTAATATGAACAATTATCGTTCGGAACTCAGACAGAAAATCAAGTACTTATGTATATATGTATGTATTTATGTATGTATGTAAGTATGCATGTATGTACCTGTTAAAAATATACTTACACTGTGTTTTGTCCAACTTGGCATTTGAAAACGATTCCTCCATTTCCTTTAAAATGAATATTCCTTCTATTACAATGCGATAGTACAATGCTTGAACTTTAAAAATACAATACTAGAAAAGTCTATTACAAACGATTTATGTATTATTACAATACATAATATTTATTTTACCCACTACGTGAATCAAATTCACAATATTATTTGTAATTTAGCTTCTTTCCATTTTTAAAAGACTAATTATTTCAATAAAAATACATGTCAGTCAAAAAATACAATTGTTTTCTATTCACTTAAATTACACAGAAAATAATATTGTTTTTAATTAGAGAAGTTTATAGAATTAAATTATAAAAGTGCAGTTTTTTCTATTAAGATGCATGTTTGTTTATATTACTTGTAATATTGTGTATTTGACTCTTTATTTAACATGAAAGCCAATTTAACAATTTATAATACACTAATAAACTGAGAACAAAAAATATAAAATATTAAATATACAATATTTATAAAAATGTAATCGCAAAATATGAAAACAAATAAGTAGAATTATTAAAAGCACCATAGTAAATTCATTTATCAACATTTTTAAACTTGTAGTAGATAGCACTTCATGGTAATACAGTTTCTCAAATATTTTAGATTTATATTTTAGAAAAATGTTTCACAAAAGGGGCAAGGTATTTAATATAGTTTTTTCTTTCCACTTGACCTAAAACAATAAGAAAATCAAACACTTAAATAATTCATTTCATTTACTGCAATAGGATAGACAATGTTTCATTTCATTAAGTGGTTAACATACAAAGTTTATCTCAACGTATAGTTATTCGTGTGACTATCAAGTATGTTTGTCAATGATTGGTGCATTGTTTATGGTTAATGTAAACCGTCCAAATTAACATCGGCTTAGGCATTCATAAGATACATCGGTTTATGAACGCCCCTAGACCTATACCAAACCTCACAAGAACCATCCTAGGTTAAAAAAACTCTTTAAATTTAACTTCTGTTCAGCCGTTTAGGCATCCATAAGATCTGTTACAGGATGATATGTACGACTTATTTAATGTTATTTTAAAATGTCAAATTATATATTTCGGAACAGAATCGTATCTATATGCATAAGAAGAATAGAACATGATTATAAATAAGGTATGGGCCCTTTGTTAGAGAATAATCTATACGATTAAAATACGAGTAAAATATCAACTTGCCAAAACTGTTACTTAGACAAAACATGCATTAAGCATGTCTAGATTCATCTCTGAAAAGCACTGTACATATAGGTTGCAGTGATTTAAAATATAGGTGATCTAAACTAAGCACAAAGTTAACATAAGCGGCATAAAATCTTTCTAAAAGAATAATTCTAAAAAATATTTATATTTGATTATAGAAAATATAATACTGTCGTCTTGTGTGACAATCTAAATTGAAGAGAAAGACCATTTAATCTTCCAAGGTCATCGTTATAAACTAAACTTAAAATATTTTGTAAACACATGTCTTGTGGTATATAACAAAATAAAATTGGTTTTACTTAGCTTTAAATATTATGCCATAGTTTAGACAAACATTTTTTTTTCAAATGAAATACTAAATTAGAACTTACCTGTGAGACAGTCGTAGCACTAATGAAAACTATTAGCAAAACAGTAGTATGTGACAAACATGTTTACTAAATGTAGACTATACCTTCAAGGCAATAGTTAAGTATTTAAAACTTTCCCTCAGCCTTCAACGCCTGTACTTCTAAATTGTAGACAGTTTTCTATTGTTAGCAAAGGTTATGATCAAAACACACGCAAGCACTTTCAGGTTCAACATTAAATTTTGTTCCTAATCTGGACGCTCCTAGACACAGTAAACAAATCACCCTATTGTGTTAATTGATGCATTAGACCAATAACATAAAATAAGCAATATTTTGAAACCTTTTAAAAATTAGTCAACTATTTACATTATATAACAAACAGTTATGCATTACTTTACCCAGGTTATTTTTTTATGACACTTAATAAAGTTACTGATTTCGGGTTAGCTGCAGGCATAGAGATAGAAGACAGTTGTGTAATTTAGCCATATACTCGATGTAATTAATTGTATCAATAAGATGTACTAAAATCAGAATTCACTATGCTTCCTCATGAACACTGCCCCAAGCTTTTTACTAAATGGGACTGAAAACTCATTTAACACTATCCTTTCTTTTCATATTTTAATTTTTAGTATAAAGGCAGGACTACGTAAATAACCGAGCAAGATCTTTGCCATCCACGGTTCGAATAAGGGTAGGAAATGGGTAGCAAGTCCGTATCGGGTTGAGTATTTCCTCAAGACAGGACACACAAGGTACGACTATTTTTGACATCATCAGGTCAATTTGGTTAAGGAATGGTTACCTCCGTATAGATCACCAACCCTTCCATTGACGTAGCATGAAACAACAAATAGCAACTAATTAATGCAGCTTATAAATATATTTTATATAAATTTAAACATTTGTTACAGATTTATTTTATAATGTCAATATGCAACATTAGAAATTGCTAATATTGTGTTTAACCTATGTAGACTATATATTTTTCAATGAAAACCTGTTAACTTTAGAATTTAAACTGACAAAATTAATGTAAATGAAAATACTTTGTAAATACAAAGTATTATTTTATTAATAGTTTATAATTATTGCTTGATAAATTGCTACTAGCTAAGAAATACTCTTAAATTGTCAAAACCTTTTTTATCACATAATTGAAAAAACATTATTCCATGCAAATTGTTCGAAAAGGCCATAAGAATTATTTAATACTAATTTTCTTTATAAACAACAATCAATATAAAATATTTCTTTTATACACTAAGAATATGAACATGTAACACATAATATATTTTTTAGTTGGTAATAATTTCGTAAATTTTCGTTTATACCCTGTAATAACTACAAATTCGATTCATCAGTAAATCTTCTGGATCTGACTGTACCATCATTTAATAGTTTGAACTCTCTTTAAGTTTTTATATGCTTTACATTATTTTCTTTCAATTCCTTATAACACTTCATCAACTGTGTTGATATCACAGAAATTACTTTTAAATAGGTTAAGATTTTACATCATGTTTGGAGTATATATTATTTTAACTTTAATATAAGATTAATGTTTAACAGGAATGTCATGAGAGTCGGAATGTTGTGAATATTTTAGATTTATATTTTAGAAAAATGTTTCACAAAATGGGCAAGGTATTTAATATAGTTTTTTCTTTCCACTTGACCTAAAACAAGTGATAACATATAATTTCATAAAACAGCTGATTTAAATTGTAGGCCATGTTGTAGAACAGGTGTTTTAACACAATGGTTATGTTACTTTATTAATATTAATTGTAATTATTCAATAAAAAATTAATTAACATACAATATTTCTTTGTTGATCAAAGTGGAAATTTGTTTTTAAGCATGTTTGTTTATATTACTTGTAATATTGTGTATTTGACTCTTTATTTAACATGAAAGCCAATTTAACAATTTATAATACACTAATAAACTGAGAACAAAAATATAAAATATTAAATATACAATATTTATAAAAATGTAATCGCAAAATATGAAAACAAATAAGTAGAATTATTAAAAGCACCATAGTAAATTCATTTATTCAACATTTTTAAACTTGTAGTAGATAGCACTTCATGGTAATACAGTTTCTCAAATATTTTAGATTTATATTTTAGAAAAATGTTTCACAAAAGGGGCAAGGTATTTAATATAGTTTTTTCTTCCCACTTGACCTAAAACAAATGATAACATATAATTTCATAAAACAGCTGATTTAAATTGTAGGCCATGTTGTAGAACAGATGTTTTAACACATTGGTTATGTTACTTTATTAATATTAATTGTGATTATTTAATAAAAAATATTAATTAACATAAAATATTTCTTTGTTGACCTAAGTGGGAATTGGTTTTAAACATGTTTGTTTATATTACTTGTAATAATGTGTATTTAACTTATTAAGTATTTTATTAACGGTTGAAAATTTAAACAAGTTATATGTAACGATGGTATGAACTAATAGAAGGATTTGAAAGAGTTCAATAGGTAATCGAAAACTTTATCACTTAACTCAAAAAGCATTTGAGTGTTTGTATGGGAATAAAGTCATAGAGTAGATGCGGTAGTAATTAACGTATTAAAATTAATTGTAGTAGAAATTAATGTGTAAATACATAGTTAAGAATTACGACAAAGGGATTCTTTACATGTTTTTAAACTTACTTTGTATAGTATTTTGCATAAGAAGAATAACACGAACATGTCTAGAATTAAGGTTGATATCCTCTGTTTTTGGGTTTATAATTTAAGATATTATAACATAGGCTACAGTAGCTCAAGAAGTGAATAAATAAAGTTATTTTGTGGTTATTGGTTAAAATATTGACAATAACAAAACCTTGACTTACCTCTAAGAAAGTCTAGCAAACAACTGAACCAACAATCAACTGCTATTGTGTTGATATATCCCTGTTTCTGACTTTATCCAACTTCTGTCTAAACTGAATTAAATTCACATCTAGATATCATATTAATTAAAAGTAGGCAAGTTTTAATTCCTCTGAAATCATCCCGTTACAACAAATCTCCATCATATTTGTGAAGAGAGTAATAGGTCTGAATTAAACTCTAAAGATTTAGTGAATCCTTGAGTATCTCGAAGTAAAACTTGAAACCTGTATTTAAGCTTTGTAATTGGAGAAGAAATTATACGAAAGTTGTAACATGCTTCTATGGCGTTATATTATCGTCTCAATGTTGTCAAAGTTACATTGTCGGGTCTCTCGTTACACAATAACACCGCAAGCTTAATTAAGTGGGTGCTGAGCATTCAATTACCCACGAGTGTGTGTGAGAGAATATGTTAAAGAAGATTGTTTGTCGGGAGAGAGAGAGTGAGAAGAAAGATTGGAAAAGAGTGTTTGTGTGTGAGAGAGAAAGAAAGAGATTAAAAGGAGATTGTGAATGTGGCGGAGGAAAAAATATTGAAGAGCTCTTCTTTGTGAAAGATATGACGAGAAAGAGATAAATTTAAAAAGAGACGGAGGATAGCGGAAAAGAATGATAAAGACAATATAAATTATAAAAAGTAAATAAAATAGCGAAATATAGAGTGAAGAAGAGAAAGATCAATAATATAATTACGAACACTCTAATATAGAAAAAAAGACGAAGAAAGATTTTAAAAACATGGAAGAGACAGAATCTACTAATATTAAAAACTGTCTGTGTTAAAGAGATAGCGAGAGAGAGAAAGAGAGAGACGAATTTAAAAAGAGAGACTTAGACTAGAAAAGATTGATAGAAAACAGATGTAAATTGTAAAAAGTAAATAAGATAGCAAAATGTGCTAAATGAAGAACAGAACTATCAATAATATAATTATGAACACAATAAATACGGAGAAGAAGAAAAAAATAATAAAACAGGAAAAAAGAGACCGAACTAATAATTTTTTTTCTCTTTCACTTTCATATTACTTTGTCGAATATGTTTTGTGTTTCTCTCGATTTGTTTATTTAAATATAACTTTAAAGTGTGTTTTAATAAAAAGTAATTCCTTTTTATAAAGAACCCGGCATTACAGAACAGTAAACCTTCTCTGACGAGTAAAGTGCATTAGTGTTGAGGTCACATGAGGTCACTATTTTAAATGCATGCGCGGCACAAGTACTCGGCAAACATTTCTTCCGTCTGCTGTAACAAGTGTTTGCCCGCAACTCTGAAAAGCTAACATGAGTCTGGTTAGGTCGAATGGAGATGCTTCATAAAGAGATAACAAGAAGATTTTATAGAATATACAGTTTAAATAAACTCCTTCTACCACGTTAATACACGTTTGCAAAAGTGTCTAGGTTTGTAGATGAGCTAACGTAACAGAGGAATAAATAAAGAATAAACATTTTCGTTCTCTGTAATTTTCCAATTTGCAAGAACGGTGTAAAGCTATGATCATTACAAGAGATACGAAGGCGTGTCTGAGACTGTTTACAAATAAAGAAGAAATTAGTCTGGTAAGAAAGGAAACATTTCTAGTGCAATTACAAGCCAATATTTGTTGCAAACTTTTAGAATACTTTGTCACTTAGAAAGAAAAGACGAAAGAAAAATACCGGTTGTCAATTCACGGGTTCATCATCTAATCTCATACACTGGTGTATTAGTATAGTCTGCTACTAAGTAGGACAGCGGTAAACTACTGAATAGGTTTACTTCAGGAAACTACTACTACCCGCATGAACCATGATTCCCTGCATTGTCAATACTAATTTTCCTAATCAAAAAAAATCCTGAACATCCTTACAAATTACTTCATTACACCGATAGTAGGAAGACACTGGCTAAGAAAAGCAACCTTATGCGCGCCCGCACGCACGTCGTTTAATTTCTCATCGTTTGCCACATATTGAAATAAAACCAAATATCCGTGTGCTTCGAAGGACGATCTACCATTAAAGCTACTACTTCCCGCCGAGTGGATGTTAATGCCAACAGCTGATTTCATATTCAAGCTGATTTTGTACTTATGCAGATTTTGTAATAATACGAACGGACTTATCTAAAAGAAGGACAAAAACTGTTCGTGTTAAAATATAATCACAGTAACTAAATGCCTTATCACGGGAGTTGTTCTACCTTTGTAAAGTCAATACGGCAGACCTCTGTATTATTGATTTGACTTTCAACAGGTGATTTCGTATTTAACCGCCGATGCCGGCATGAAAGTACGCAAAATAAACAAAATGACCGACTTCACTTAGACTTTCTCTGTTTATTCTTTTACTTTATTACGTGAAAACTTGGATTTAAAAACGATTTACTCTTAAAATTTAAAATGTTTTTTAAAATATTTTTTTACCGCTCCATATTTATTTATTTACTATATCAATATTTATTTACCATACCAGTTCATGTTTGACAAAGGTTGACTACAGCCATTCAAAATATCATTAGCCAACCGACCGCACGGAAAGTTTTCATTTGTTGTTTTAAGAGATATCCGATCATATTTTTGTGTTTCTTTAGTCAACCATTTCAGGGTTCCTTCCAGCCCACTGGTTTTACTTTGACACTATTGGTTTCTAGTTTGTTTGACTTTATTGTTTTCTTATAATTTCATATCACGTAATTTAGTTTTAATTATTTCAATTATATTATATTTAATTATAATTGGTTTTTATTATACTAAATGGTTTTATTATAAATAGAACCTATTATTTAGATACTGATGACGTCTTGTACTGCATCTTTCAAAACCGGCAAAACTATGTTGCTATGGCTGATAATAGACAACCTGTTTGATTAACATTATTTGAAAGAGCCAAACTATGACTCGTGCAGAGGCTGCATGCAACCGTCTCCTTTCCAATCCGAAAAGGTATTTCTTAGTCAGTAAAAAGTACAAAATCCCAATTAAAATTATATAGGCATGTATTTTTTACAATTTTTGTAATTGCAGTTTCGTTGCTGGTATTATTACAAAAATAAGTTGAATATATTTAAATGAAGAGATATAGATAGGGTTTATTAGAGAAAGGGAGAGTTGACCGACTGTGCATGAGAGATAAAGAGAGGGGAGTGAGGGAGGTGAAGAGAGAGAGAGGGGGGAGAGGGTGAGGATTGAAGAGTGGTAAAAGCAAGCATAAACTTTAAAAAATAAATAAAATCATAACAGTTTTACAAATAACTTTGTTGTTTGCATATTTTTATTTCATTCAACTTGAGTTTTATTAGGCTAGAGAGCTTAAGAAACCAGACAAATATTTATAAGTATTACTTGATCTAGTTTAGCGATCGGATATTCTCTTGCAATTATATTTCCCTCAATGTTTTTATACTTATATCGTCATCGATGAATTGCTCTTCTTCCCAAGCGTTTTAGTTTCACATTGCACATTATTAACGTTCTTTATAGTCCTGAAGCAATAACTAGACGAGGAGTCTCGCTGCATGATGTTATTTCTAACCACTTAAACAGGTCAGTTCAAGACAGTACCTTATAAAAGAACATTACTTCAATTACTTGCATTCGTCTAAATATCCCTTCTCAACTTAATAAAGTTTGCACAACCTATGGTCGTGAAATCTCTTCAATGTCCCATGTTTAGGTTAAATGATTTCTCATATAACATCTCACATGCGTCTCTAAAGATCTATAAACTATCATACTATTAATGTTACCAGGTTTATATAATCTTACAAATATTTCACTGTCTTTTACAAATGGCGTAAATGGAGTCCCAATCAAATGTCCTAACAAATACTTAGGGTTAAAGGTTCTTTCACTTTAATATGAATAATTCACGTATCCTGAGGACATGCACCTCTTGGTCTGTCATACAATCCCACAATATTTTCATTAGCACTTACAAATATATAAAGATAACAGTGAGAATGGTTTCGACATTGAAACAGACGTTCTTATAATGTTCGTATACTCATTTGTTTTTGTATGTCTTGCCACTGTATTATAATCTACCAGCCACTCCATTATTTAACATAACCCCTTTAGGAGTCGGGCTCAAAACTGTTTCTCACGCCTTCATTTCATTATTCTAAACAATTTAACTTGTTATTCTGTTGTTTTTCTTTCAAGAACGAAAAATTCCAATTTTCTGGAGTTATTTTTTATGTATATTTCTATTTGGCCGCACATTAAGACTTGACAAGTTATTACATAAATTCCCTTCGCAAAAGAGAGGGAAATATTATGCCCCCAGTGAGGCGTTGGTAGAAATGTTAGTTTCCCGCCTAAGCGTTTACATTAAACTACCTCACTCTCTCAGCCAGAGGGACATTACATCTTTATTTAAAATATTATTTATAATGTTAAATTCTACCCAATATACTTAGATATAAATATATTTAACCTCAATCCAAAGAATTTAATAATTTCAGTATTTTCAACAAAAATGTCTAAACATATTTTTTTAACAGTTTTAAAACCTACAAATATGTAAAGCTAGTCAACGCCTGAAAATAAAAAGATATTTCTAAATATAAATTACTAAAGTTCATTATTTGTACACTATTTGAAAGTTTCGATTCTTCAGTTACCATCTTTACAGGTACGCAGAAATTTTGTTTAGGAAAATGTATGTAACTGATGGTCCTAATTAACCCTATACCTGGTAAAGACCCAGGTCTAGTGTATAGTAGCAAGGGGTCATATCTTTCACTTCTTGCAGTAGTTACATTAAATGGCCAAAGACTTATTCAATATATACTTAAAGTATGCATATGTATATATATATATATATATATATATATATATATATATATATATATATATATATCCTCTGTTTCAGGAAAGTGTGTGGAATGTCATTGTAGAATTTAAATACGTATAATTTCCTTTTTTATGTTTTTATTATTACTAATAAATTATAAACATAAATTTAGACGTTTTCAAATTTTAAAATCAATTAACATTTCTGGTAATATTTTTTACAGCAATGTAAACTTTTTATACGGTCAAAATTTAGTCTTTAAAATACACAAAATATTGTTTCAAATATTTATTATAAAAGTTAAGAAACCATTTTGAAACTTTTTTTAAAAATCCCAGAAAATTTAAATTATTTTTTATACTCCGTTTGACTTATTTTTTATAACAATTTCAAGTCTTTTATTAACTATAGAATGTATATAAATTAAAGTATAATTTTTTTTTATTAATTTACTCCTCTTCATTATTTTTTTCATATTAAAGATCAATAACCCCAAACCCCTCTATTTAATCAAAATTTTTGAAATCCTTCAAAGGGAATAAATATTTTGTAATAACTTCATCTAAATAATTTTATCCAAGAGTTTATTTTTGTCTGCGAAATGTTCCAAAGGTACTGAATGTTACTTATAACGGCGGGGGCCTTAAATCTGCCTCTAAAAGAATTTGATCTGACTTTAAAGGCTAAACTAAGCAAAACAAATCTCGATCACCGCCTTCCGTTATAATATAAAAAAAGGCTCTACTCTTCTTATTGAACGGATTAAAGTCTCCAGTTACCCTTGTTTCTAAAAATGAATAAAGCTAAATCCTAAATTGGTTTTTCGCCATGAAACCAGTCCTTTATATGGTGTTCGTTATTTGAATTTTTCTGCATGTTAGTATGCAAATTTGTCAGTCATTTTAGACTCATTGCGTTCAAAGAATTGATATTTTCGTTTTCTTAATAAGGGTATTTATAAGATCGTATGTTCCAAGCTTTTCATCAATGTAATAAACTGATAGCATCAAAAGCTCCGTACACTGTCAACAGCTAAAACATTACTATAGAAATGAAAACAACTTCATCTAAAATTCTAGAATAAAAGTTATTTTTATTTATTCTGAGAAGTAGTTGCCTAAGGTATTATCATATATTTTGGTTTCGCTGGAAACCTAACCTAATAAAGTTTGTTGCATTTTATTTTTCCATGCCAAAGTGTAAAAAGTGAACTGATGTCATTTACCGGAAAGTTATTTAAAGAGCTTACGATTTTAAGGGATGTTTCTGCAAGACACAAGTGCACGGAATAGCAAACATATTAACATTAAAACTTGTCCAAACTTCCGCCTTACAGACGTCTCGACTAGAGCTGTGTTTGACAGATTGCCTGCAATTACCATAGTCAAATTTCCCCAGCCACCCTTGCTCCTCCCCTCCCCACTAGTCATCTGTTACAAGAGACAAGTTTGGGGTGCATTGTAATGAGCCGTCGTACACCGTAGAACTTCTTGAACTAAAGGCATTAACAAGTATTGCATAGTCAAGGAAGAGAGTGTAGTAACAGAAATATATGTTTACACACCGAGTGTAAACTTCACAAAAAAGTGTTTATATTTTTCGACTTGTGTGTAATGTGTTACCTTAATGCTACAACTGGTGTCTCCTATATCTTTAGGTACAATTCAGAGCCGACATATAATTCCATGACATTTTCCCGGATAACAACAACTTATGAACTTATAGGATTAATGGGATATATCAGGCGATGGTTACGTTAGTAAGAATTGTAATATAGTAATACAATATTCACCATAAGACGACACATCCTGTTAGGGTTACATCAGTCCCTCCTTCTGCTTCTAGAGAATCCTAATCGTCTATCTGTCTTACACCTCCCGAAGCCAAACGGATAGATCGTACAAACGATTACACGAAAGATGCGTCCAAAGGAGGAAGGGTACACGGATCTTTTAAAATCATTGTGCTACATAAATGAGTTTACCTCTGCGCTAACCAAAGATGTCGCTTAGTTTCTCGGGGCTGAAAATCCTTCAAACCTTTGCCAATACTTTTTCCATGCTTTGGATTGGCAAAATTATGTTGGTTTCCCCTTAGTAGTAAAAGTCCCCTCCATATTCCCTAAACACAAAACACACTCAAGTGAAGAATAAATCGAGTCTATACCTATGACCGTTACAGGCAAAGTGACCACTGGCAACGTGGAAACCCACTTTTCTACGCATTTTCACAGGGAAAATCCAAAATCTTAAAAGTTATTAGCAAATAGTTTATGGGTTACATAAACAGAAATGACTACTAAAGTCTGGTTTTTATTTTATTATTTTTTTTTGCTCATCAATTTTACCACTCACTCTCGTCACTTGATATTGTTTCCTTGTGTACGGATATTTAATGTACGCACCACCGTAAAGGCTGCCTACAGGCTCTCAGACTTAATTTTGCCCACCGTAATATTTAATATATTGATACTACTCACTGACTGATATCATGTCACACAACACCATTTATCGCCAAAAACATTATGCCTTTACTCACCCTATTAGTTTAACTTACAGCAATAAAATAGTTCGAGGGAAGCATTCAGTTTATTGTTGGCAAATTCTTATCTCATAAGTAGTCCATTGCGGTGGATTCTTCTTTAAATATCACTTTTCCATACAAATGCAAACTTGGGAAAACTTTAAATAAAGCACCTCGCTAAATATAGTACGCAATATAAAAGCAAGACTATTGAATGTGGTATCTAAACCTAACATAAGTTATCTCTTGCCTTCTCTTCGGGGTAGTTGTATGCAAATTTAACACATTCCTAGAGCAGGTATGTTTTTGTAAAATTACATGTAAAGGTTTTTGTTCATCACTTCCCCTTGGTTGCATTTTAATAGCGCTACATTGCACAATCTAAATAGTACATTGGATGACGACAGAATACTTACGACCTGCCCGAGCGTGAAGGAGCAGCTAATGGACTGTGAAACTCTGAGAATATTAATTATACGAGACGAGGAGACTGTCTTTGCCAGATAAATCTTGTTACAGAACGAGATAAAAGCTGAACCCCGCGTTCAAGTTATTTGTATAGCAACTTGTAGTGCATTAAAATCCCTTTAAATCTCTACACTAAACGTTTCTACCTACACTACACAATGATTCTACCTTTTCAGTATTGCAATAGCCGACCTTCTTTATACATATTATTCATATGCTTTGATTATAGAGAAGTGTAATACAGCAAATACACTTCAGGAGATGGAAATATTGCTTTCAAGTAAATATTAGGGTTGATTACATATATAAGCTGCACGTATTGCACTTTTACAAAGCTTGCTTCCTGGTATCGTCTAGAGCATTTACCTACGAATATACATTTGTCTCTAATATAAAGGCTTATATATTTACAGACGGATGCCATTAGATCATACGAGAACAAGATATAACAAATTATTCTCAGAATAACTTTCCAATTCTACATTTGAATGTGTAGAAGGGTTGTAAGATGTGTGCAGAGGGAAATCTGGGGGATGTAGAAAATTCCTATTAAAATATACATTAGATCGATTAGGTCCAAATTTACTACAAATTAAAGCGATGGAAAACTCACAACCTTGAAAATAAGTTCAAATTATAAAGGTTCATTTTAAAGGTATGCCCGAAGATGTGACACTAAGTACCGCGTAAAGTCACTACCCGCCCCTAACCCACGACAAGAGTAGGATGCCATCTCACCTACTTTCATACGTTGTATTTATTTACAAAAGTATACTGCAAAAGTATACCTACTTTCATACATTGTATTTATTTACTCCAAACGTAGACCTCTTTAGAATAGCGTTTTTATCTCACTGTAAGTAAGCTCTGGTCACACTTCATAGTAGAAAGTCTTACTTCCATTGTGATTAATTAAGCCAGCCATTGCAAATCGAACATGTGTTTATTCTTAAAAATTATTGAAGTTTTAAGACTTGATACAGACGTTTGTCCTTGAACTCTACAAATAATTTTTAAACACAATATCCGCTGGAATATTCTTATAGTTAGAGCTTATTGTATCTCACTTTGTCCTGCGATTGTGAGTTACACATACTTAACATGTAAGCAGCACATAATGCACTTTTACAAAGTTTGCTTTCAGCTATGGTCTACAGCATTTATCTGTGGATATCCATTTGTCTCCAATATATCGGCTTTGTAATGGATACTAAGGTCTATATTTACAATTCTACATTTGGTTCTATAGAAAGGGTTGTATAGGCTTTGAAGCGGGGATTCTGGGGGACGTAGTAAATTTCCATTAAAATATACATTCCCATTAGCTCGAAATTTACTACAAAAAAAACAGTGAAAAATACTCACACCCTAAAAAAAGGGTTCAAATTATATAGCTTCATTTTAAAGGTAAACCAAAGATGTGACACCAAGTACCCAGAAAAGTCTCGACCATATACCCACCCCTAACCCCACGACTAGGGTAGTATGCTGACATCTCACCGCTTTATTAAATTGGTAAATTAGATAGGGAGAATAGGCTACTCTGAAATGGGTTTTCCAAAGGTTTAACGCGTTTAATATTTATTTCAATATTTCTGAAATATTTTGAAATATATTATTAAAACGATAGTTTACAATGCCGAATTATTCAAATAAAGAAGCTGATTGGTCAAAGAACACTTAATGAGTCAAATTATAAAGAAAATAACAGCCTGGAAAGAATGGGAAAGCGAAATTTTGATACGATAAACAAAATGAGCTAAAAGTAGATAAAAAAATGTAGATTAAAAATAAGCTAAAGGTAGAATAAGAAGAATTGAGGAAATTAAAATGAAAAGGGATGTGAAAGATCGTAATTTTAAATTACTTCCGTTTTTTTAACATAATTTTAGGTGGTTTTACGTAGAGAAAACATATTTAAGTGTGAATTTCAAAAATATACTCTTAAATTTAAAAACGTAGATAGATATTTGATGACTGTTATCTACATCAAACAATGAGGTAACCTTCCTTTTGATGTTATACGCCAGAAGGTGAAAATCGAAAAAAATGGTTGATACCGGATTTTTGAAACATGGCATTCATTTATTACGATAATGTAATATTTTATAATTTAAAGGAAACACATTTAAAACTAAAACAAATGTTGATATAATGACATTCAAATTTTAAAAATGTATAATAATAGAATGGAATATATTTACGGAAAAGTTTAATTGAATTAAAACAAATACAACGATCGAATCAAGTAGGCTAAACAAGATATTTCAATTAGGACTCGGAAATGCTTGATTAAAGATAAATAAAAATATGCCCGAGGCCTCTGCGCTTCCCTTTCCTGTCGCTATAATTGGTTTAGCTTTGTGTTATATTGGTCTTTGTGTTGTATTGGAGTCACTCTGTCAGTCGACATGGAAACTATTATTCCAACAATTTTTATTAAAAAACTATAAACTTTTCAAAGATCAAACCTTTCAATTTCCGAACAAGCAGGGATTAAGTTCAATCTAAAATTAGCTTTGTTTATTCACTGACTATTTCTTAAAGAATAATCAATCCCTTGCAAGCGAGCCAAACAAACGTTTTTATTACAATACAGATGCTTCAGCAACTGCATTTTATCATCATCAAGTCTGTTTACTACATAAATCCTTATATGAAATACTAATATAACTGTAGGAAACATACCTCCTTTCCCATACTTCTTTCTATACTTAATCCAGCTTAGTGTTGGCTCATAAAACCACAGCCAGCCAAACACGGTTTCTACGAAGAGAAAACTAGAATATGAAGACTGTTAGTGAAAAAAAAGGGAGTTAGATAGGATGGGGAGATAGGGAGGAGGGTAGGGAGTAAGAGGTAGGGAGGAGGAAAAAAGGGAATAAGCTACGTTGGAGAAGATAAGGAGGAGGACGTAAGGAGGATGTGTAGGGAGGAGGTAAGAGGGAGGGAGGGGTAGGAAGATTAAGTAAGTATGAGGAGGAAGGTAGAAGGAGGAAGTAGGAATGAGGAGGTAGAGAGGATGGCGAATGCATGAAAACCTGGACGTCTTGATGGATACACCTCAAGAGAGGCTTGAAATACTCTACAGATGCTCTTGAGATATAATAAAATATTTTTCTTACAACTAATCCAATTCTAATACATTTCGTACATTACTCGTACTTGCTGAAATATGCAATGTAGATTAGTGCTTAAGGGCGGGCTTGTTAGCCTTTCTGCATGCAGACTGTTTTCCTTTCAAGGATAATCCCAACAAAGTTCTATGATTGGTTCCCACCAACTATAAATGTATCAAGTTTGGTATTTATATAGTGGAGCTTTGTAATGTATATCTAATACAAGAATAAACTAAGCAATTGTAGAAGCTCGACCTGACAAACTACGGTGTCTCTAATGCAACATCTGACTGCCCTTCCCTTGCCTTCGTCACACTAATGCACCTCTCCACGTGATAAGACCATAAAGTTATTTAAGTGGAAGCTGATATTCGTTGACCAACCCACACCCCCTAACTCTGGATAATCCCAAGTGTTTTACAATCAATAACAGACGTATAAAGAGATACGAAAAAGCAAAATAGAATTTAAAAAGGCAAACATAAAACAAAGAGAGACTGGGAACAGAGAGATATGAAAAAATTGAGAGAGAAAGAGAGCCATGCGGAGAGATATAGGTGAGACGAATGTTTTGACATTCAGCCAATGTCTGTTGATATGGATGCATTTAAAGTTATAGATTTTGTTTCTCGGTAACATATGTTTTATTTTGTTATTAAATTATTGTTTCTATGAAAGCTGTCGTCTTCTCACTTGCTTTCCTGTCCTACTCAACTTATAGCAATATTTGTTGAAGAATATAGTAATTTATTATACGTCATTGAAAATAATAATTTCCCAAAAGTAATAATATTGTATAGCCGTTTCCAATATTATTCCAATACATAAAGTTAAATTCAATTCTCTTTCTCTCCTTCTCACTTTATATCCCTCTGTGTAACGTTAAAGTGTCCCTAATGCCATACAAAGACATCTGCATCTATCACTAAAGAAGTAATTTTGTATAAAGACCAACAAGAAAAGGGTTTAGTAGACTAAGGGTGAGGAATGTGCTCAGAGACAAAATGTCGGACTTATAGGATCAGCGTGACAAGTTGAGGTATTATTTCGATGAATGCGATCTTGTCAGACACAATTGTTTTTATTAGCGTGCAATATTTGGAAAGAAAATTTGCTTACATGGTTTCCAAAATATATTCTTTCCCAAGCACCTGAATATTTCAAACTAACAAAAAGTAACGTTTATGTAATATAAAAAACTGCGTTGGTCTTCCTTCTTTTTAATTAAAAATAACCAAATTTTTCCCAATTCTATTTGCGTTGCAATAAACAACAGAAAGAATAAAAGTTTCTGACAAACTAACTGGAAAATGTGGTTTCTTCGAAATGTTTCTATTGCCTTGTGCGACATAAATTTGCTTTCCTTAAATAATACCAAAAATAAAATGTAAATATTCTTGCAAGGGAGTTTTACTTAAGCACTTACTTGGAATAACCCTTACTCAGCTCTCCCCATAATGTATTCTTTTTATTTAGGATCTCTAAAACCTAAACTTTCTCGTCTCCATTAAGCAACTTCAAAAGCACACTTTAATACCTCGGGTACTTTTATCAAAATACTTGGAATGAATTTAATTGGGGTCTCGTAGCTTGAATAATTCCTCATAATTCATTTAAAAGCATAATTTTATATCACATATTGCCAAACACAACCCCTACCGTCTACCTTAGAGCCCTCTGTATAGCATTAGAAGAATTCGCCCAAGCCGATGCAGAAAGATAAAACAAAGAGACGTTTTATTGCCTGAGTTTGATGCATGTGGTAAGATACAGTACTGGATACTTTAGGGATTTGTAAAGTTAGTCATAATGAGTGAATTCCAACCATATTATTCATCAAAAAAGCAGCTAGAGCATTTATGAACAAATTTAGAAAAGGCCAGGACTCACGCCAAGGTAATGGAGGAGGACTGAGGTACGCGAATGTAGGAATACCGAAGGATTGTTGTAAAGGAATCTCTTGAAAAATAACAAATAAACATTTGCCATGGCTTGATAACTATTTGGTATATACGTCGAGCATATTGCAACAAAATGAATCTAACATACAGTACGTCCCAAAATAAACAGTACTGAAACTGAATCAGCTGTAGGAGAATGGCCGATATAGGGTCGTACTTGGTCGTTTTATAGGAGATTTCAGGAGATTTTGTTGTGAGCAAAACCTGCCTTTTCGTTCACAATGGTTCCAGAAAGATGTCCTGTCTTATAAAACATTTCTTTGCTTAAAGAAACATTTGGCAACCGCCTCATCTCCCTTGAAACAAACTTTCCATTCCCAGCCCAATCCCCGATCTTAGACCACATGGCGCCTACGTCTGGGGAATAATGGAAGACTAGATTTTCCGCGATGACCCACCAATCTTCTTCGTCCTACTGCATGAAACAATAACCATTTCTATAACGAGGTTTAAACCAGCCCCCATAACCAGAATGATGTGAAAACTTTAAAAACTGTATGTGTGGGGGAGCAAATACAAGTCCCACGGTGCTTAATATCAGGAATAAATATTTCAATCAAATAACAATAAAAGGCAAAAGAAAAACAAGAAACATTAACAGTACTATCAAATGCATATAATCACCTGAAGTTATGATATATATTATAACGACATTGTACGGAAGTGCTCCAGGTAGCATTCACAAAAGTGAGACCCATGTCCAGGGCCAAAAGAATTGTTGCCGTATTTTACAAAAAACAAATTGTTACTATAAAAACATTAGTTTAAGTAAAATTATGCAAGACAACAGTCTTATGCAGAAGGAACACATTTATCAGGTCTATGGAGGGAAACTCGAAAACATTATAATAATAATATGGTGAGAGAGGGCGGAGCCCAGGACACCCAACACAGAAACACATGTGGTTACGCAGAAGAAGTTTTTAAAACCGAATAAAGGTCGACCATTAACAGTTTTCCTATTTTATAAATGTTTACAGGATACAAACTGTCACACTACGATATGTTCCCTTACAGTCGCCGTTTTATATTAAAACGATTGTACTTTTTACGTCTTACTATAAAACCGCCCCATATAGCAATAACTACTGAAACAAGGGAAGTACAAAATGGCGCCATTACAACCGAGCAATAAAGTGGTGCGATATAAGGTAGTAGATTTGTAGTTTTGTGCAAGGTATTAGTGTTGCTGTAATTCCAGCTAAACTGTAAACAACAAGTGTGTGTGTGTGTGTGTGTGTGTGTGTGTGTGTGTGTGTGTGTGTGTGTGTGCCTGTGTGTGAGTGTGTGTGTATCTGTGTGTGTGTGTGTGTGTATGTGTGTGTGTGTGTGTGTGTCTGTGTGTGTCTGTGTGTCTGTGTGTGTCTGTGTGTGTGGCTGTGTGTGTGTTTGTGTCTGGGTGTCTGTGTCTGTATCTGTGTCTGTGTGTGTGTGTGTGTGTGTGTGTGTGTGTCTGTGTCTGTGTGTGTCTGTGTGTGTGTGTGTGTGTGCGTGTGTATGTGTGTGTCCGTCTGTGTCTGTGTCTGTGACTGTGTCTGTCTGTTTCTGTGTCTGTCTGTGTCTGTGTCTGTGTCTGTGTCTGTGACTGTGTCTGTGTCTGTCTCTGTGTATGTGACTGTGTCTGCGTCTGCGTCTGCGTCAGCGTCTGCGTGTGAGTGTGCGTGTGCGTGTTCGTGTGCGTTGCGTGTGCGTGTGTGTGTGTGTGTGTGTGTGTGTGTGTGTAAACTTTTACAAATATACGTCTTTAAATTTATCTTATTTTTCAAGATTTATTAAGACCTCAAGGTGTATAAATCTAAAGAGGACAAACGCTTTATTATGCTCTTTGAATAAGTTTGTCATGATAAAGGGATGAAATCTCACAAAATGACGTATAAAACTCAGAGACAAACCTCATGACTTATGATTTATTGCGTTTTTAGTTGTCTCATGTAATGTATTCTAGGCATGTTTTCATAACGAAAAGTTAAATATGTTGTTAAAGAAATACTCTTTGTTACAAAATTCCTCATTATACTTTATCTAAAGGGTACGAGAAAGAAAGCCCCTCTAGTTCCCTTGACTATAACGTAGTTGGTTTTTCCATTTAGAAGTGTAAACGTTATGCTTTCACTTAAAACCTCTCGTAGTCTGTTGGACATTAAATATTCGATATATATTATAGTTTATATATTGTGGTACAACGGCTATCCCAATTGATAACTTTTACGCTTAGGATGTAGGTTACAACAAATAGATTGAAAGTTTAAAAGAGTTTTATCTTTAGATTTAAAACTAAATTTGAAATTGGCCACTAAAACAATCTACGGGATGAGTGTTTCATGCGATTAAGTAGGAACCCTTCATACCGCGAGTATAGGAGCCTGCTATAGTTGGCGGACACGTCACCGCGTGGTGTAGTGTCATATATTGCACTGCCGTCTATTGTAATGTTTGTAACTATTTAACAGGCAAGGGTTTGAAACTTGCGTTTAACTGTAACGCCACCCTTACCAAGCACCTATCCTCAGATTATTCTACCTAGCCTCTAGTACACGCCCCAGAATGTTTGTTTCGCGCTCTTTCAATAGGCCATGATTTCCCAACCAGCTACAACTTGTGACCAAATTCCTTAAATCTCACACTTAAATGTGCAATATAATAGTGTTAATAGTCGAATAGTAAATTCGGCCTTCCTAAACAATTTAGATTGAACAGTGACATCTGTTTTCTAATTGTATTTCACTTAACTTGGAATTTTTCAAATGTGAACTAAAAGAGTAGTACTTAAGTAAACATTGAGCAATCGTCAGTTTAATGACGTTCCGTAGCTTTCGAGATTTCCAATCCAAGTTAAAAAGTAGTTTTAGTAACATTTAAATAACGAATTTACGAACACGATGAGAAATTAAAACTCGAATTCAAGAGATAACAATTTTTCACAAAGTGAAAACATATAAAATAATCTCCCTACACATTGAAGTTTGTATTGTTTTGCGCCAAGAGGCAGTGGTAATACGAACAAACGATATGTTTTTACAAAAGCAATAACCTTCAGTGAGTGTGTATATCATGTAACAGATGAGAAACTCTTCCATCCCACGCGAGGGAAGGGAAGTTTTCCTTTGGTAACAGATGCTGAAGTTTTCTCTATGAGTTACTGCTCAGGCTAGATTTACAATCTTCAAGTGACAAACAGTTTTTTCTTTTACCTATGCCAATGCATGGTAAGAAACTCTTTGTTTCTTTTAATTTTATTTGTGCAATTTATTTTATTTGTAGATTAAATCACTACACTTATTTATTATTTCAAATAGATTTTTTGTTGAAAATATCCGAATAATTAAAAGAATTTTTAAAAAGTCGACCTTTAGCGTTCTTTTAAAATGACAATGTACTTTTGTATCGCGTAAAGACACTATAGAGTTTTATTATTTCATTGGATTGTTTGACTACGTTAAAATTAGGGAACTGCGTGATTAAAATTATTAATAGATACAAATTAATGAAAATAAACTATTTGAAACACGTGAAAATCTTTTTAAGACTGAGAAGAAGAACTTTGTAAGGAAGGAAGAAAAAGGTAGTTAAAGAAGGATAGCGAAGAAGGAGAATATGTAAAGGGAGAGGAGGTGAACATAAGGAATATGCCCATATGATGGTTACGTTAGGTACTGAAGGTATCTGGCGACGACGTTTTCCTTTAATATCATCTTATTAATCATTTTATCGCCGTTGTTTCAGACGAAATCACTATCGCTAAAAGTTTAAGAACTACATATTAACGCAAACAAACTATTTGAGACAGTGGATTTCATTTAAGAAGGAAAGGAAGAACGAAGTAGGGAAGGAAAAAAGAGGTAGTTGATGAAGGACATAGGAGGAGGGGAAAATGTAGAGGGAGAGGAGATGAACATGTGTGAAAGAAGAGATACATTTAGTGGAACATAAGGAATATTTCCATATGAAGGTTATATTAGGTTAGATTATGTATGAAAGTCGGTTGGTTAAGAAAGCAGAAAAAGTATCAGAAAAGCACAGTTCCTGCCGACGGCCTTTTCCTTAAATATAACCTTCTATGGCCGCTGTATTAGACAGAAACACAATCACTAAATGCTTATTAATTACAGTTTAATGTAAATACATTACTTGAGACAAGAGGCAATCATTCAAGAAGGACAAGATGAAAGATTTGTTAAAACTGTTAAAAGATATTTACGACTGGGTTGAGAAGCAGGTGAAGATAACGTAAGGCTAGAAGAGGGGAACAGGGATAAGGAGGAAGAGGAACATCTAATAGAAAAGAAGGTTTATTATAAAAACGATGAAAAGAAAACTAAATATAATCTACAATGATAAACTGTACGTTAAAGAAATGTTAATTCATTCCACTCACATAAAACATTTCGTTGTGTTAATATTTCAGAGGTAAAGACTTTAAACAAAATAATTGTTCTTATAAACCAAAACAATCCAATAGAACCACTTCCCGTTGTACATCTTTCTATAATTTTATACAAAATAAGTATGAAAACTTAAAACTACCACTTTATTCCTAACCTAACCCAACCTAACCTATCCTAACCTAACTGAACCTAACCTAACCTAACTCAACCCAACCCAAACCAATTCAACCCAACGCAACCCAATCTAACCTAACCTAACCTAACCCAACCCAACCCAACGCAACCCAACCCAACCTAACCTAATCCAAAGTAACAAAAAAGCGATTATTGTAGTTCAGAGGCAAACTCTATTTCGTTTTGCAATATCTTACACAAGAAATAATACGATTCCGATTGTTTTATTTTCTAAATCTTGGAATATATACTTCCTACATAAGGCAATGTAGCAACGAGAGGGGTATGCGAGGTTGGGGGCTTATCTTCACCCGAGCACACCTCCTCAAGGAAAAGGTTTAATAGAGGCAGTAAAATGCGTTCAGCTGACTGTACGAATCAATCCCACAATTGTTTTTACAGAAAACGTGTTTACAAAAACCGATATTTGATTATACGGTACACTGTAATCGTACTCTTACACATACATTATATGAAACAGTGAATTCAATTTGTGATATTAAAAAAAATAGTATTAATGCCAACCTACCAAGTTAACAAAATCATTTTTATTTTAGTTACGTTTTACTGGATAATTGCAATTAATATAAATTAAATATCATACCCTATACGTTAAAAAAGCTACAATAAAAATATTGAAAAGAACCCCAATACCACAAAAATAATCAAAAATAACAAATAAAACAAGTTACTTAAGATTAAACCCTTATGTACATTTCGATGACCATGTCATCATCATCAGAGGGTCTTGTTACAAAACACAATCTAGCACACAAGAAGTTACAAACTAGAATGATACCAATCGTTCTCCGCGGTCGCTATATATAGGCGTGTGGTGAGCTCCGCCCCCTCTTCGCCCTCGACCGACAAATAACGATCGGCCATCAGGAACCCAATAGGTTATGTCAAAAATTACGTTATAATAATACATATGTAATATAAACTACAGCAATAACAATTAATAAACTAAAAGTAATTAGATTAAAACATCGTAATTTGAAGAAAGCTATTTAAGTAAAGTATATAATGGTGAGTAAGGAATAGGTCCTTTATCTGCATTCATTAATTTACAATTTGATTTGACTATAAAAACACTTTCATAACTATTAGGTAATTTTTTTGAGTTTATACATTTAGCTAAAATAACATTGTGTGTTAAAAAAGCTGTTCGGATATGGGCATAACTGGATAAAATGAATTAAAGACAATTCCCATGCGAGGAGGAAGTGTTCATCGAAAGTTCCAATTCATGAAGGCGTATCGAAAAGCATCAACAAAGATTATTGTGGCAAAAGTTAATGTGCCACTAAAAATATCAATAACTCATATTGCTTAGCATTACCGATAAATTTTATTATTTATTTACCAATTATTTATTAATTATTATGTAACCATAACAGTGCAAAAACATAATTTAGATCAGTAACAGTGTTTTTGAAAAAGCAAAGAGAAACAAAAACTGTAATAGTACAAAGATGACCTAATAATAAACCCGTTACAAACAAGGCGTGCAGCCTATACATGGGAACACGTATAGAGGGAAACTCACAGATTATTGCTTCCGTAACAAAAGAGAATCTGCTCATATTACTACTGCCACTAACACAAAACTATGCCGTACCGTTTATTAGATGGAAGACAATATGGCTGTCGGAGATTTTATGTTCCCACATTCTGAAACTTTATTATTAAATGTCTAGTTGTATAAGGCGGAAGCAATGAAATGCAACGTAGCAAGCAAAGTGCATAAGTCATTATTTTGCTCACAAAGTTAAAGAAATCATTCGTTTAGTGTTTGCATATAATATATAGTGTACATATTACAGAGTAATGTTAACACCTTAACCAAACTACATTAATAACTGTCACATGATATTATTTATTGTTTTCATCTTCATGATAATATTAATTTATTCTATAGAATGGTGCAAAACCTTCAAAATATTGAAAAAATAATATCGGGTAAAATTTCAATCTCAAACGATTTTCAAATTATAACAAATCATCTTCAAGCAGTTTATATTTATATAAAGAAAGTTCTGCTACATGTTTTATATGTAAAGCTAGTTGAGTTTGAATTAATTACTCACAGAAAATAACCCTGGAAAGCCTAAGAAAACCAAAAGTTTAAAGATTTCAGTGAGGAATCGGAATAAAATTGGATTTAGTAACAAAGTTGCTTGTTGTTTTGTTTGCAAGTAGTGTTGTATAGTTCTCACCGAATAGATTGACGCCTCTTTAGCGGACGCGCACAACACTTCTTCCACCACCAGCAGACACGATACAGTCTGGACTCGCACGAAGTAGCTCCACACTAGTTAGCCAGCATTATTTATGTTATTTATATCCTTTATATGGTCAATAAATTAAGTTTAACTGTGTAAAGTAGAAAAGAAGAATTGGGCTGTTAACACACAACTCAGACTGATAGGCTGCCCTCTTTTAAGACCCTTTAAATTCAATAATTCACCACTTTTTGAGTCTTTTTCTCTACCGCAAGTTGGAAGATTTTGACGATTTTTTATTTCAGTAACTTGAATAAAGTACTTTCATTACACCAGTTTAAAATATTATTGACTGAATTCGTAAAATGATTATATTTTACAAAAAAATCGAAATCTGAAGTACAAAGCGTTAATTGTAGGTTCAATATTTTTTTCAGCCTGTATTTTACTAATCTACTCTAGAAGCACGTTTTCCGCGGTCAAGGTCTAGAAAAAAAAATATTTTTATTACTCACCCTAATACTTAAGAACAATTTTATTTATATAACCTTCATAGAAAACTTTGATATTTATTTAATTTCGTTTAGAAAAGAATTCACTTATAATCTATAGGTTCAAACGAACAATACGTCCTTTCCTTTCCTCAGTAGTGACTGAATCCATGATAAATCATTCCAGCTACCCTTTTAAACATCCGCTCTTACAAGTGAGTTCTACTTCAGGCGGTGTCGTGATCTCCCAATTACCCTCTACAGAGGTTTACTGTTATGTCCCTACCTTCATTTTCAACCCTTCCCCTACTTTCCTACTAGACACACAGGCTGGTCGCAATAAGAACGATCCACTACACCCATTGCTTCTATTCCTCCCCCTCTTGCACTTCGTATTCCTTGATATTTCCAGGCTCATAAAGTGTATGTTGCGGAGTGATGCTCCTTCCGTACCGAAAGTCTCCACTCAGACACTAGGATCACATTTTGTACACAGCAAGGCAACACATTACTCTGAGATCCCATCAGACATTCCCGTCAGCTGTAAAACTCTTTATTTTATACAATTCTTTATCAATAACATCTATCAAGTCTCTGAGAGGGGGGTAGATTGTTTCGTAACAGTAGTTGCAAAGAATACTTAGCAACAGTTTTACCGCAAAAACTTCAATAAAAAGCTTCGATATTTGTTTTATTTAGTTTAAAAAGGAATTCAATAAAAACGGGAACTCGGAACTTAGAACCGTTCATTTGACCCTAATACGTTCCGTGCAGAGCTTTGCGGGTTTTATGTTGGAATAAATAACAGCGCTTTGAGAAGTTTGTTATAGAATCTGCTTCGCCACAGAGGATTGGTTGCTTTAAGGAACGACGGCATGTAGATCAACCGAGTTTTAATAACACCGAAAGCTTTATAGACTTGTAAGGATTCTCTACAAATAGTTTAATTAAATCTTATGGATCGTTTTAATCAATAATATTTTCTATTTCAATATATTTCGTTCTTCGCAGACATCAAATTCAGATGTTAAAAACAAGTCTTTTGCTTAATTTTTTTAAAACAACTTACTTTGTCTAATAAATATTTGTCTAATACTATATTTTTAAAACAACTTACTTTCCTAATGTAAATTCACAAATTACCCGACAGTCCTATAAATAACTGGTTTCGGGTTTGTTATATGAGTGATTTTATAAGCTTTACAGTTTGGCTAACAATTAAGGTAAACATTCATACTGCTTTTAACTAAATACTTTAATAAAACTCTGCCAGGTATTTCAATCTATTCTTTACAAACAACTGTTCCACAAATTGTGTAATCTTGTTCTGTGTATGAATGATAACTCCTGCTAAACCTGAATGTGTTATAAGTTACTCGTATTGTGTCACTGATGTTCCTTTTTAAAGCTTTAAAGTTCCGGATTTGTGTACAAATACCCATATATCTGTCACTGTGAAAAACAAATTTCTTACTAAGACAAACATGAAAGGTTGCGCAAGACTAATGTAAGGGAAAGGGTCCAGAGACAAACTGCCGGCCTTGTTGGATCAGGGGCCTGTCTGTGTGACAAGTATGGATCATTTCTATTTGCGTGAAGCCTAGCAACGTTGCAAAACATAGAATCAACTAAATCTACTGACATTTTGCATAATGATAAATAGTGTTCAAATTATAATTGTGAGATTCAAAACATAAATCTATACTATTACAGTATTAACACAAAGCGAAAATGTTTCTTTTTTACCTTCTAGTTGAGCCCCTGCACGACAAACTGGCACGTCTTCTAATAAAGTTGCAAGTGCTTAAAATTTTTCTCCTTGAAATACCTGAAAAACCAAGAAATAGAACATTTACAATTTTATATATATATATATATATATATATATAAAATTTTATATATATTATATTATATAAAATATATATAAAATATATTTAAAAATTTTTAATCGTTGTTCAAATACATTTTTATTCATTCAAGTTCAAATAAATTTTGTCTAGCCCTTAGTGGATGACAAATGGTGTTAATACAGTTTTTTAAATATTTGTTCAATAATTAAACTATAAAAATTTAATTATCTTGGTCGGATTCGAAGTGAATATTTTCAGGTTCAAAGTATAGCACTTTTTGGCAATGAGCAAACTTTCCATACCTGTAAATGAACTTCTCATACATCTATAGAGGAAAAGCCCCCATTTTATGACCTCAAATTGTTGCCATAGTTACCACAAAATGCCATAATTAATGCTCTAGGAATAAAAACGAATTAAAAGAATAAAATAAACAAACAAACTGGATTAACAGACAAACGTGCTTCACAAACGGACAATGTGACAAAATAGCTAAAAGAAACTACAACACAATGCAAGCGACGAAAAAAGCGTATAAAAAATAAAACAAACAAAAATACTAGTCCAACAGCATACATAGAAAAAAAATGGAAAACTGCAAGGAAATTCGTATTTTATTTTGCCACTTAATATTGTTATTCTGACATATCCGCATTATGTAATGGGTAATCAAAACCAAAAACGTGTCGTATTTCATCAGCTTCTAAAATTCAGCTCAAAAGCACTAATAACATTAAAAAATAGGATTAATATTTTACTTTAATATTTATTTTGTCTACGACTAAAGTTAGAACTAAATATAATTCTACAGATAAATAAGTTTAGGAAACGTTTCCTGAAAACACTTACAATTATAGATTTTGTTACCATGGACACAATATTTAGTGCCTTTATATGATTTGGGCGACATTATATAACATCACTTTATCGCCCGCAGTGTTTGTTTTTCTACGTTGTTTCCTTTTCATTAATACAGAACGAAAGTTTATTATTCACTCTTCAGCGGACGCAATTTTAAGAGTAAACTAAAGGGATGGTAATTACTGGGGGTGAAAATACCCGTGTAAAGTGAGGAAGTAGAGTAAGTTAATAACTATGGTGAGACCCAAACCCTAGCCTTAACCGCGGAAGTTAATTAGAAAGATTTATGAGATGGGGCGAGTTTCCTTTGCTACGTCCGATAGTTAATCACTCTTATTAAGGCCAATACAATGTGGAGCGTGATTTAATTAATGCAAACATCCACCGCCTTGAATAAACGTTCCTGTAGTGATTAAAACAAACGGTAAAGACAGATTCTCTGTATTGTGTAAATTTCTAGGTTAGGTTATCCTTCTTACGCCAGCCTAATCATTAGTGCCTTGCCCGTCTTGGGAAGGTGAGACATGTATTCTGGGCTTTTGACTCCTAACCATAGTCCAATTTCTTTTAAAGGAAATGACGTCATTGGAATTATGTAGGAGAGAAATTCTGCTCGGTGGGATAACTGAATGGTAAGAACAACATACAAGTCATTTTTTTCAATAAACACTGTATGTAGACTTCTCCTACCTGCTAGAGAAAAGAATATATATAAATATAAAGAGAAAAAGCGACAGGGTATTTTTGAACCAATATTTACTTACAAACATTTATTTATATATATATATATATATATATATATATATATATATATATATATATATATATAATGAGAGAGAGAGAGACAGACAGACAGAGACAGAGAGAGAGATAGAAGTTAGCGTCATTCTATAGGTTAATATTTTTATGCAAGCATTAATTGGTTTGAGGGGTTTCACGTAAAAATGGGTACTTAAAACTTACCATGCCAGACACCTTCCCAAAAATGTACTCAACAATTTCCCAAAGTTTCATGGCGATCGGATCAGTGGCTCAGTAACGTCAAAGACTAATACATACATACATACATACATTCGTACGTACATTTGTACATACATACATACATACATACATACATACATACATACTTACATACATACATACATACATACATACATACTTACATACATACATACATACTTACATACATACATACATACATACATACATACATACATACATACATACATACATACATACTTACATACATACATACATACATACATACATACATACATACTTACATACATACATACATACATACATACATACATACATACTTACATACATACATACATACATACATAAATACGTGATACATAGAAACATTCATTCTTATATATAGACCCTATAGACAAGACGTACGACACAGATGAAGGAGATATTATATAAAAATTGCATTTAGAAGCGTCATTGGTTGAAAAAGTGAAAGGACATCGATCCCGAAAAATTAATATTTAAAAAATTGGTTTAACATCTATGGTTCGTATTTATTTAGATGTAAACTTTAAAAATGAACACTTGATACACCAGTGGAAAGAGGAAGGCCCAAGTTTTTTTTAAAGCGGCCTCTACACAGGGGAACATGATTCGCCGATATCGGTTCCCCGGACCATCTTCGTGAGGCATTCTCTCCACACGCATGTATGATAGGTAACTAACTCAGGTCTGTCATTTCAAGTTATTTCTCTGCTGCGAGAAGATGAGCTCTTCAAAGTTTGCAGCAGCTGTGGTTATTTTAAACAAGTGTGGTGTTTTTAGAAGAAGTAAATGTCTATGTGATGCAAACATTGGTTGTGTGAATATGAACAATGATCTCACCTGAATCATCTAAGAGTCAATGAGAATGACCGATGTAGAATATCAGTATTTCCTGAAGCTTGTGTCACCACGTATAACTAAGAAAGATACTGACAACACTACCATGCCGAGCAGGACATGGCCTCTGCACAAAGCAATCTTCTAACGACGAAGCGAACAATCATTTCCTGTCCATTTTTATTCTTTACAGTCTTCTTTCTTACTATATCCCTGTTTGTGTTCACGGGAATCTATTGTATCCACGGCTTTATATCAAACGCCTCTACTTAGCCCTATATTCCTTGTAGTCCACCTTCTTTCTATTTCCCTGTTTGTGTTCACGGGAATCTATTGTATCCACGGTCTTGTATCAAACGCCTCTACTTAGCCCTATATTCCTTGTAGTCCACCTTCTTACTATTTCCCTGTTTGTGTTCACGGGAATCTATTGTATCCACGGTCTTGTATCAAACGCCTCTACTTCGCCCTATATTCCTTGTAGTCCACCTTCTTTCTATTTCCCTGTTTGTGTTCACGGGAATCTATTGTATCCACGGTCTTGTATCAAACGCCTCTACTTCGCCCTATATTCCTTGTAGTCCACCTTCTTTCTATTTCCCTGTTTGTGTTCACGGGAATCTATTGTATCCACGGTCTTGTATCAAACGCCTCTACTTCGCCCTATATTCCTTGTAGTCCACCTTCTTACTATTTCCCTGTTTGTGTTCACGGGAATCTATTGTATCCACGGTCTTGTATCAAACGCCTCTACTTCGCCCTATATTCCTTGTAGTCCACCTTCTTACTATTTCCCTGTTTGTGTTCACGGGAATCTATTGTATCCACGGTCTTGTATCAAACGCCTCTACTTCGCCCTATATTCCTTGTAGTCCACCTTCTTTCTATTTCCCTGTTTGTGTTCACGGGAATCTATTGTATCCACGGTCTTGTATCAAACGCCTCTACTTCGCCCTATATTCCTTGTAGTCCACCTTCTTTCTATTTCCCTGTTTGTGTTCACGGGAATCTATTGTATCCACGGTCTTGTATCAAACGCCTCTACTTCGCCCTATATTCCTTGTAGTCCACCTTCTTTCTATTTCCCTGTTTGTGTTCACGGGAATCTATTGTATCCACGGTCTTGTATCAAACGCCTCTACTTCGCCCTATATTCCTTTTGTCCACCTTCTTTCTATTTCCCTGTTTGTGTTCACGGGAATCTATTGTATCCACGGTCTTGTACCAAACGCCTCTACTTAGCCCTATATTCCTTGTAATCCACCTACTTTCTATTTCCCTGTTTGTGTTCACGGGAATCTATTGTATCCACGGTCTTGTATCAATCGCCTCTACTTAGCCCTATATTCCTTGTAGTCCACCTTCTTTCTATTTCCCTGTTTGTGTTCACGGGAATCTATTGTATCCACGGTCTTGTATCAAACGCCTCTACTTAGCCCTATATTCCTTGTAGTCCACCTTCTTTCTATTTCCCTGTTTGTGTTCACGGGAATCTATTGTATCCACGGTCTTGTATCAAACGCCTCTACTTAGCCCTATATTCCTTGTAATCCACATTCTTTCTATTTCCCTGTTTGTGTTCACGGGAATCTATTGTATCCACGGCCTTATATCAAACGCCTCTACTTAGCCATATATTCCTTGTAGTCCACCTTCTTTCTATTTCCCTGTTTGTGTTCACGGGAATCTATTGTATCCACGGCCTTATATAAAACGCCTCTACTTAGCCCTATATTCCTTGTAATCCACATTCTTTCTATTTCCCTGTTTGTGTTCACGGGAATCTATTGTATCCACGGTCTTGTATCAAACGCCTCTACTTAGCCCTATATTCCTTGTAATCCACATTCTTTCTATTTCCCTGTTTGTGTTCACGGGAATCTATTGTATCCACGGTCTTGTATCAAACGCCTCTACTTAGCCCTATATTCCTTGTAGTCCACCTTCTTTCTATTTCCCTGTTTGTGTTCACGGGAATCTATTGTATCCACGGCCTTATATCAAACGCCTCTACTTAGCCATATATTCCTTGTAGTCCACCTTCTTTCTATTTCCCTGTTTGTGTTCACCGGAATCTATTGTATCCACGGTCTTGTATCAAACGCCTCTACTTATCCCTATATTCCTTGTAATCCACATTCTTTCTATTTCCCTGTTTGTGTTCACGGGAATCTATTGTATCCACGGTCTTGTATCAAACGCCTCTACTTAGCCCTATATTCCTTGTAGTCCACCTTCTTTCTATTTCCCTGTTTGTGTTCACGGGAATCTATTGTATCCACGGTCTTGTATCAAACGCCTCTACTTAGCCCTATATTCCTTGTAATCCACATTCTTTCTATTTCCCTGTTTGTGTTCACGGGAATCTATTGTATCCACGGCCTTATATCAAACGCCTCTACTTAGCCCTATATTCCTTGTAGTCCACATTCTTTCTATTTCCCTGTTTGTGTTCACGGGAATCTATTGTATCCACGGTCTTGTATAAAACGCCTCTACTTAGCCCTATATTCCTTGTAGTCCACCTTCTTTCTATTTCCCTGTTTGTGTTCACGGGAATCTATTGTATCCACGGCCTTATATCAAACGCCTCTACTTAGCCCTATATTCCTTGTAGTCCACATTCTTTCTATTTCCCTGTTTGTGTTCACGGGAATCTATTGTATCCACGGTCTTGTATCAAACGCCTCTACTTAGCCCTATATTCCTTGTAATCCACATTCTTTCTATTTCCCTGTTTGTGTTCACGGGAATCTATTGTATGCACGGTCTTGTATCAAACGCCTCTACTTAGCCCTATATTCCTTGTAGTCCACCTTCTTTCTATTTCCCTGTTTGTGTTCACGGGAATCTATTGTATCCACGGTCTTGTATCAAACGCCTCTACTTAGCCCTATATTCCTTGTAATCCACATTCTTTCTATTTCCCTGTTTGTGTTCACGGGAATCTATTGTATCCACGGTCTTGTATCAAACGCCTCTACTTAGCCCTATATTCCTTGTAGTCCACCTTCTTTCTATTTCCCTGTTTGTGTTCACGGGAATCTATTGTATCCACGGTCTTGTATCAAACGCCTCTACTTAGCCCTATATTCCTTGTAATCCACATTCTTTCTATTTCCCTGTTTGTGTTCACGGGAATCTATTGTATCCACGGTCTTGTATCAAACGCCTCTACTTAGCCCTATATTCCTTGTAGTCAACCTTCTTTCTATTTCCCTGTTTGTGTTCACGGGAATCTATTGTATCCACGGCCTTATATCAAACGCCTCTACTTAGCCCTATATTCCTTGTAGTCCACCTTCTTTCTATTTCCCTGTTTGTGTTCACGGGAATCTATTGTATCCACGGCCTTATATCAAACGCCTCTACTTAGCCCTATATTCCTTGTAGTCCACCTTCTTTCTATTTCCCTGTTTGTGTTCACGGGAATCTATTGTATCCACGGCCTTATATCAAACGCCTCTACTTAGCCCTATATTCCTTGTAGTCCACCTTCTTTCTATTTCCCTGTTTGTGTTCACGGGAATCTATTGTATCCACGGTCTTGTATCAAACGCCTCTACTTCGCCCTATATTCCTTGTAGTCCACCTTCTTTCTATTACCCTGTTTGTGTTCACGGGAATCTATTGTATCCACGGCCTTATATCAAACGCCTCTACTTAGCCCTATATTCCTTGTAGTCCACCTTCTTTCTATTTCCCTGTTTGTGTTCACGGGAATCTATTGTATCCACGGCCTTATATCAAACGCCTCTACTTAGCCCTATATTCCTTGTAGTCCACCTTCTTTCTATTTCCCTGTTTGTGTTCACGGGAATCTATTGTATCCACGGCCTTATATCAAACGCCTCTACTTAGCCCTATATTCCTTGTAGTCCACCTTCTTTCTATTTCCCTGTTTGTGTTCACGGGAATCTATTGTATCCACGGCCTTATATCAAACGCCTCTACTTAGCCCTATATTCCTTGTAGTCCACCTTCTTTCTATTTCCCTGTTTGTGTTCACGGGAATCTATTGTATCCACGGTCTTGTATCAAACGCCTCTACTTAGCGCTATATTCCTTGTAGTCCACCTTCTTTCTATTTCCCTGTTTGTGTTCACGGGAATCTATTGTATCCACGGTCTTGTATCAAACGCCTCTACTTAGCCCTATATTCCTTGTAGTCCACCTTCTTTCTATTTCCCTGTTTGTGTTCACGGGAATCTATTGTATCCACGGCCTTATATCAAACGCCTCTACTTAGCCCTATATTCCTTGTAATCCACCTTCTTTCTATTTCCCTGTTTGTGTTCACGGGAATCTATTGTATCCACGGCCTTATATCAAACGCCTCTACTTAGCCCTATATTCCTTGTAGTCCACCTTCTTTCTATTTCCCTGTTTGTGTTCACGGGAATCTATTGTATCCACGGTCTTGTATCAAACGCCTCTACTTAGCCCTATATTCCTTGTAGTCCACCTTCTTTCTATTTCCCTGTTTGTGTTCACGGGAATCTATTGTATCCACGGCCTTATATCAAACGCCTCTACTTAGCCCTATATTGCTTGTAGTCCACCTTCTTTCTATTTCCCTGTTTGTGTTCACGGGAATCTATTGTATCCACGGTCTTGTATCAAACGCCTCTACTTAGCCCTATATTCCTTGTAGTCCACCTTCTTTCTATTTCCCTGTTTGTGTTCACGGGAATCTATTGTATCCACGGCCTTATATCAAACGCCTCTACTTAGCCCTATATTCCTTGTAGTCCACCTTCTTTCTATTTCCCTGTTTGTGTTCACGGGAATCTATTGTATCCACAGTCTTGTATCAAACGCCTCTACTTAGCCCTATATTCCTTGTAGTCCACCTTCTTTCTATTTCCCTGTTTGTGTTCACGGGAATCTATTGTATCCACGGTCTTGTATCAAACGCCTCTACTTAGCCCTATATTCCTTGTAGTCCACCTTCTTTCTATTTCCCTGTTTGTGTTCACGGGAATCTATTGTATCCACAGTCTTGTATCAAACGCCTCTACTTAGCCCTATATTCCTTGTAGTCCACCTTCTTTCTATTTCCCTATTTGTGTTCACGGGAATCTATTGTATCCACGGTCTTGTATCAAACGCCTCTACTTAGCCCTATATTCCTTGTAGTCCCCCTTCTTTCTATTTCCCTGTTTGTGTTCACGGGAATCTATTGTATCCACGGTCTTGTATCAAACGCCTCTACTTAGCCCTATATTCCTTGTAGTCCACCTTCTTTCTATTTCCCTGTTTGTGTTCACGGGAATCTATTGTATCCACGGTCTTGTATCAAACGCCTCTACTTAGCCCTATATTCCTTGTAGTCCACCTTCTTTCTATTTCCCTGTTTGTGTTCACGGGAATCTATTGTATCCACGGTCTTGTATCAAACGCCTCTACTTAGCCCTATATTCCTTGTAGTCCACCTTCTTTCTATTTCCCTGTTTGTGTTCACGGGAATCTATTGTATCCACGGTCTTGTATCAAACGCCTCTACTTAGCCCTATATTCCTTGTAGTCCACCTTCTTTCTATTTCCCTGTTTGTGTTCACGGGAATCTATTGTATCCACGGTCTTGTATCAAACGCCTCTACTTAGCCCTATATTCCTTGTAGTCCACCTTCTTTCTATTTCCCTGTTTGTGTTCACGGGAATCTATTGTATCCACGGTCTTGTATCAAACGCCTCTACTTAGCCCTATATTCCTTGTAGTCCACCTTCTTTCTATTTCCCTGTTTGTGTTCACGGGAATCTATTGTATCCACGGTCTTGTATCAAACGCCTCTACTTAGCCCTATATTCCTTGTAGTCCACCTTCTTTCTATTTCCCTGTTTGTGTTCACGGGAATCTATTGTATCCACGGCCTTATATCAAACGCCTCTACTTAGCCCTATATTCCCTTTATTTCTTCTCTTTAGTAAGATCTGTCATCTTCTTCCTATACTTCTTTTCTAATGTCCTTCAATCCAAGTCGTTTCCCTTACTTTCACTAAAATGCATTCTTATCGTACAACAAACCTCACAAAGCTCTGGCATCGATCTCAAGCAAAATCCTCCAAAGTCTTTCTTTGATATTCTTTATAAAATCATATAAACAATACCTTTAAGATTTCCATTTATTGAATCAATTCAACACTAAGCTAATTAAAGTTTGCTTTTAGATCCCGATTACGTTTTAAAAAAGAATAAAAATGTTTTATATCCCTGTTTCCGACTTTATCCCACTTGTGTCTAAACTGGATTAAATTCACATCTAGATATCATATTAATTAAAAGTAGGCAAGTTTTAATTCCTCTGAAATCATCTCTCCCGTTACAACCAATTTCCATCATAATTGTGAAGAGAGTAATAGGTCTGAATTAAACTCTAAAGATTTAGTGAATCCTTGAGTATCTCGACGTAGAACTTGAAACCTGTATTTACGTTTTGTAATTGGAGAAGAAATTATACGAAAGTTGTAACATGCTTCTATGGCGTTATATTATCGTCTCAATGTTGTCAAAGTTACATTGTCGGGTCTCTCGTTACACAATAACACCGCAAGCTTAATTAAGTGGGTGCTGAGCATTCAATTACCCACGAGTGTGTGTGAGAGAATATGTTAAAGAAGATTGTTTGTCGGGAGAGAGAGAGAGAGAGAGAGAGAGAGAGAGAGAGAGAGAGAGAGAGAGAGAGATTGGAAAAGAGTGTTTGTGTGTGAGAGAGAAAGAAATAGATTAAAAGGAGATTGTGTAGGTGGCGGAGGAAAAAATATTGAAGAGTTCTTCTTTGTAAAAGATATAACGAGAGAGAGATAAATTTAAAAAGAGACGGAGGATATTGAAAAAGAATGATAAAGACAATATAAATTATAAAAAGTAAATAAAATAGCTAAATATAGAGTGAAGAAGAGAAAGATCAATAATATATTTACGAACACTCTAATATAGAAAAAAAGACGAAGAATGATTTTTAAAACATGAAAGAGACAGAATCTACTAACATTTTTGAAGACATATTAAAAACTGTCTGTGTGAGAGAGATAGCGAGAGAGAGAGAGACGAATTTAAAAAGAGAGACTTAGACTAGAAAAAGATTGATAGAAAACAGATGTAAATTGTAAAAAGTAAATAAGATAGAAAAATGTGCTAACTGAAGAACAGAAATGTCAATAATATAATTATGAACACAATAAATACGGAGAAGGAGAAAAAATAATAAAACAGGAAAAAAGAGACCGAACTAATTAATTTTTTTCTTTCACTTTCATATTACTTTGTCGATTATGTTTTGTGTTTCTCTCGATTTGTTTATTTAAAGACAACTTCAAAGTGTGTTTTAATCAAGAGTAATTTATTTTCATAAGGAACCCGGCATTACAGAACAGTAAACCTTCTCACTATTTTAAATGCATGCGCAGCACAAGTACTCGGCAAACATTTCTTCCGTCTGCTATAACAAGTGTTTGCCCGCAACTCTGAAAAGCTAACAAGACTCGGGTTAGGTCGAATGGAGATGTTTGTTTTTTCAGAATGCTTCATAAAGGGGTAACAATAGAATATACAGTTTAAATAAACTCTTTCTACCACGTAAATATACGTTTGCAAAAGTATCTAGGTTTGTAGACGAGCTAACGTAATAGAGGTGTAAATAAAGAATAAACATTTTCTGTCTCTGTAATTTTCCAATTTGCAAGGACGATGTTGAGCTATGATCATTACAAGAGATACGAAGGCGTGTCTGAGACTGTTTACAAATAAAGGAGAAATTAGTCTGGTAAGAAAGGAAACATTTCTAGTGCAATTACAAGCCAAATAGTTTGATGCCAACATTTAGAATACTTGGCTACTTAGAAAGAAAAGACGAAGTAAGAACACCGCTTGTCAATTCACTGGTTCATCAGCTAATCTCATACACTGAGGTATTATTATAGTCTGCTACTTAGTAGGACAGCGGTATGCTATTGGATAGATTTACTTCAGGAAAACAATACTACCCGCATGAACCATGATTCCCTGCATTGTCAATACTAATTTTTCTTCTCAAAATAAATCCTGAACATCCTTACAAATTACTTCATGACACCGACAGTTGGAAGACACTGGACTTCAGACAAACAACCTTATGCACGTACACATACGCGCGCGCTAAACCCCTCATCTTTTAGTGCACTTGGACTCAGTATAATTTTATTACTTGAACTTTTATTGAGTGTAATATTATTGTGCATTAACTGAGTTAACATATTCTTTTTATGAAATGAGAAGAAACGAAAAGTGTCTAGTTAAAAAAAATACAAGTGAAATAATCGATTAACTAATTTTTCCAGGAATAGAAAAAAAAAGTAAAAGTTTTAAATAAGAACAAACAACGATTATATATGTTTTTAATGTTAAGGAGTTTTATAATAGAATATCTTTATTTAAATTAGTTACCTTTAAATTGTATTTGCATTAAAACAGTTTGTCTAGAGCCACAATCAATTTTGTCCAAGTCGCTTACAAATTGTATAGTCACATTGTATTTCGCTTGGTAACATGTGCTGAGAATACGAAAATGTGTACAAGGATATCGTAAACCCATAAGGAGAGACGCTCAGTTCTGTCGTATGTTATAAAGCGAGAAGAAGGATGCCTACAAACCGAAAGCACACGGCTCATGAAGGCTTTATAGCTTCACTCGTTTCATTCTAATGACAAAGTCTGTTTGTGATAAAATTTATTGAGAGTAGCTAAATGCCTTGTCACGGTAGTTTTTTTACCTTTTTAAAGTTAATAACTCACGGCAGATCTCTGTATTATTGATTTGACTTTCAACAGGTGATTTCGTATTCAAGCGTTGATGCCGACATTAAAGTACGCAAAATGAACAGGTTTTATGGTGTGTTGCAGGCGACGGTAAAACTGCTTCTAATTAAAAGCGGCAGGAACGTAAGACGTTTACGTCACTCGATCTTGGACTGACTTCACTTAAATTTTGTCTGTTTATTCGTTTACTTGATTACGTTAAAACTTGCATTTCAAAACGTTTTACTTTTAAAATTTAAAAAGTTTTTAATATATTTTTTTAATATATTTTTTCCATAACCTATACTAGCCCATGTTTAGACAAAGGTTTGGCGGCTGAATAAAGCTATTTAAAGTATCATTATCCAAGCGACCGCAAGGAAAGTTTCTTTTGTTGTTTTAGAAGACACCCCATCATATTTGTGTGTTTCTCAAGTCAACCATTTCAGTGTTCCTTCTAGCCACTGGTTTTACTTTCAAACACTATTGATTTCTAAGTCTGTTTGATTTGATTTTGTTTGTGATCTCATTACACTAACTTAGTTATAACTATTTTATTTATATTATATTTTTTTAATATTTATTAGTCTATTATAAATAATTACTTGGATCCTGATGATATTTTGTATTGCATCATTCAAAACCGGCAAAACTATGTTGCTATGGCAACAACAACAAGAAATCCATTCTGATTATAGACAACCTGTTTGATTAACATTATTTGGAAGAGTCCAACTATGACTCATGCAGAGGCTGCATGCAACAGACTCTTATCCGGTCTGAAAAGTTATTTCTTAGTCAGCAAAACGCACAAAATCCCACCACAAAATATTTTGGTCTACATTTTTTATTTTTATTTTAATTGCTGTTTCATCGCCGGTATTATTACAAAAAATAGTTAGATGTATTAAATGAAGAGAGAGATGGGAATTCAAAATGCATAGAAAACGGTTGTTTATGTGAGAAAAAGAAAGGGTGATTGACCAACTGTGTATGAGAGATAGAGATAAAAAGAAAGGGAGAAGGGGGTTTGCGGAGAGTGCCAAAAACAAGCTTAAACTATAAAAAGTAAGCAAAATTGTAACAACTTGAAAACTATCTTTGTTCTTTGCATACTTTTATTTCATTCAACTAAATCATTACTAGGCTAAATTGTATAATAAATCAGGGCAAATATTTATATGTATTACTTCTAAATATATATGTATATTTATAATTATATATGTAAATCTTAAATATAAAAATAAGGTTTATACTATTTCTCTTCTGTTAATTTTTTCCCAAAATATTTATTTTCAAATTTGATTCGCTGATAATCGTTAAGGAGTTTATTCACTTTTTAAATTTTATTCTCCTAAATTGTAATATTTAAATTGAAATATGTTATTAAATGGATCATTTTTTTTAATTAAAACAATTTTCCTACATGTCAAGCATCATAAAGTTTTCATCGCATAAAATCATTTCATATTTTACGCAAATAAAAAAAGCCTACTTATAATAATGGCAACAACATACTTCATAATTACTAGAAGTAGGCTACTAAAAGTGAGCTTTTTGTACACAGCCCGCTTTGCAAATTCCACAAAGCGCCAAAAAGCACTTTCGCTACTAGTCGTGGTATATTTTTCATCTGTATGTAAAAAAACACAATTGGCCTAATTTAAATAAATAAAACCTCTCAACCTGAAATAAAACTTTGATTTAAACTCTTATGTAGATTTCAACTGCAAATCAATCATCATTATGAAATATTATTAAATGAATAACAGCTATGTGTAAAATAAAATTTCTATTTATGGTTAAGTTTAATTATTTAAGTTATACAATTACGCCACAGTTGCTTCAAGTTATTACAATTGGCATAGGCTAAAAATATAAACTGTAAACATTTTCAACTAAGTAAACTTATTAAAATTACAATTCCGAGATTTCCCTGTAAGTATTTTGTGATTGTCTGAAGATTTTTTTAATAACTTACCTAAAGTATTAGACGTATGTACAGTATTTGTTTTTAAACTCATAAACACAACATTAAAATTTGCCTTTTTTATTTCAATATTAAATTTTCAACCATATAATACCAACTACTTCATACAAATGAATTGGGAAAAAGCACTAGTGCTCCTAGTGGGTGAAAACAAAACTAAATTATAACAATGGAAAGTCAGCTGATCTTTAGCAGTATTGTAACCATTTACTTAATATGCCAATTAGATTGGAATAGCATTAGCACGCCTGGTGGTGAAACTGGTAACTAAAAAAAGCATCTGATAGTCAGCTGATCGTTTTTATTTGATATTGAGAAAAAACTACTTTCGTTGCTATCTGCTGTTACGCAAATTTCTACTTTCATTTCAGAATTGCACAAATATATTTACGTCCCAAGAAACACAAAATTCTATTTCCAACCAGAATATTATTCTCTGTTTAACAAAACTTGTAAAATAATTTAAAATAGATTGCTCTTTCAATTATATTCCAAAAATATATTTAGGTTTATAGATTAAACAAGTTTTATTACTTTTATAAATATTTCAATGTTGAAGCGTTTTAATTTTTTACACAAAATTTGAAGAAATGAATAAAGTAAACAAACATTCTAGTAAAATTGCTTCAGTCGTTGTTTTCAATATATAGAAAATTGCAGTTTAAAATCGTCTTTCCTCATGAAATAATTTAATTCCCTAATTAAATTTGTAAGCCTATTCAGTTGTGTTTAATATGGTATTTCAGCGTAATAACTTGGAACAATTGTGGTGTAACTTTTACATATAAATTAATAAAGCCTCTTAAAACCTATTAATACATTAAAAAAATATTTGATTTCAAACGTTTTTCATGGTATATTGGTTATATCAATATAATAAACACAAAATGTTTTAATAAAATGATATCAGTATTTTTCAATTTATGTTACAACCGACAAATCGGGCGCTATGTATTCTGACTATATCGGACTACATGGGGATCCGAATATATAACAAGATTATTCTATTTGCATGCACATGTGTTGTAAATAATAATTAATGTTTACAGATTTATATAAGGGAATATAAAAGGAATCTGTTATGTTAAAAACACGTACTCTAATCATACACTCTTTCACAAAGTGTTTATAAATACAAACTGGAAAGCAAACTTTATTCCAGGAGATATAGTTTATGATACAAATTTGAGAACCTCATATCTTCTAGAGGTCTTGCTAGTTGTTTCTGGTGTGGAGGTTTTCCAAGTCTTTTTAATAAAGTAATGGCCAAGATTATCTAAAGTGCAAAAGCAGTTGAGTGTCCGGAGCTGCAGGCAGTAATTTACTATTAAGTAAGCATCCATTTACTACACAGCAAATACATAGATATTGTTTTATTCTAGTTCAATAACTAGCAATGCCTTCAATGCCTTGATTTAATAGATCGACAACTCCGTCTCTAGCTTGGTGGGGTACCTGGAATTTAGAGTTTTCCCTGGACCATCGGCTTGTTTTCCCCATAAGAAAACTCAGAGTTTGATGTTGCAAAGCCAACACTAATGTTATCAGCTGTGTAAAAGATAATGATGCTCATTCTTTTTTTTCTAACTGTTTGATGATTTTAAGGGTACCGTGTTTAATTCTGTCAGCTCTAATGCTGCCTTTTGCACAAATCCCTACTTCTGCTAAGTATTTATAAGGAGAACTAAGGTTAAGTAGTTATCGGTGAAGCAGCCATTCGTGAAGAAATATTAGGGGAGAAGAGCCATTAACTATGGAGTACTATGGTAACAATTCATATCGAAAGACAATAACCGACGCACAAAACCTATCCCATAACCGATAACAGCCAAGTATGGCAGTTGAAGCAGAAAAACGAGGAGACATTCATTGCTACCGAAATGGACTTTTGAAGGCGGTCAGCTGGAAAGCCCAGACTGGAGAGAACTACAGACAACAGAATAAGACAGATAATGATAGTACCAAATGCAATCGTAAATGGCACAAAAATAAAACAGCTAAAATGGTATGGACACGTACAAAGGATGGAGGAAAGTATAATACCGAAGCTAGTAATAAAATGGAGTCCTTATGGGAGAAGAAGAGAGGTTGGCCTAGAAGGAGTTAGCGAGAAGGCGTCAATAAAGCAATACAAGAAATAGTAATGCGGGAACAGAAGGGAATGGAAACTGGAAATCGAAAGATGGCTTAGAACGATGAATCGAAATACAGTATTTAAATTATATATATATATATATATATATATATATATATATATATATATATATATAATGCAGCATACTTACCTACTGGTACTGAATACACTTCGAAGCAGCAAATACAGTTGGGTGTGTATTGGAATGGCAACGAAATCTGAAAATATTTACCAAAACAATTTTTTATTTGTTAAAGATATATTATAAATGAAATTAAAAGTTAAAATACGTTAAGCCTACTACTTTTCGTAGTTGAGCTGTATGTGTGGGGGAGGGGATATGAGTAGTAATATGTAGATATACCGGCTGCTTCTAAATGAATATCAGCGTTTTAAGCCTTTATAGTATGACATACAATTGATTGTAAATTGTTCAGTTGTAAAATTCTGATTGTACTGCAAAAATTTACTTTATGATTTTTTAACTTTCTTTATTTTTTCAATTCCTTCTATTAGTTCACACTTTCCTTACATTTATGTATATATATATGCTGATACGTACTCTTTCACGGATGGAAAAGTATGATGAATATTTACAATCCGGAGTAGCCAACATCTGTTCATTTTGCAGTGCATAAAATCGCAGTTCCGACGTTTCGCTAGAATCTCATCTAGCATTGACGAGGTAAACCCAACAACAGTTGAAGTGTGCACAATAGCTTTGATAATTATTTATCCCAAATATATATTGTTCAAATCGTTCAGTCGATAATAAAATACTTTTTGTTCATCTACTCAAGTTTAAATACATTTTTTTAAATTGAAGTGGATGACACTTGATTAAATACAGTCATTTCAAATAATAATAATTAATTAAATTTCATTAATTATTCTAGTTTTATATGGGAAAAATACTTTTTTACAAGGCATGCAGTATAACTATTTCAGTATAACTATAATTTCATAAAACTGGTGATTTTAAATTTTAGTATATGTGTTAGATAAACAGATTAACGCATAGGTTATGTTACTTTATTTATAATAATTGTAATTATCTATTAATAAAAGTAACTAAAATAAAATTTTCTTTGTTGCCGTAAGTAGGAATTTGCTTTAAATAGTTTTGTTTATATTACTTATTATAGCTAAAGGTTTGTAATTGTTATCCAACTATGCCCACAAAGACATTTGTGCACATCTTGCTTAAGGAACCTAAAATCCCAAATGATAACCTATAATTGTCGATTGTGTATGCGCTAAAAGAAGATAGCCTACTTGAAATACATCAAAGAGTTACAAGACATTTTGACATGATTCACCCCTTAATTTCCCTGTTCGTCCCTTAAACACAGCTTGTGCAAAGAAACTTCATAAAGAGAAAGAGTGTTAGAAAGCAGACATTAAACTGATGCGAACATGAAAGAGATAATAAAAAAATACTTTTATCACATAAAACTCTGATTACAGGTTGAAGACGCCTCCACGTCTTTATAAAACTTTCCTTCCAATTACACTTCATCAACTTTAGAACTTTACGTGATTCTTAAACTTTTATATCTTTCTGTATAATTTCAGTTTTTCCGAAGCTGCTTCCTCAGCACGTCGAGACGTTTCACAAACTGCGATTGCCAAGTTCTCCTCTAAACACATCCAATTTTGTGAAACACTCGCGTGTAAGGTTTTTAATGAACTTATTTCTAAATTGATATAAACACAACTTTTAATTGACTTCAAATCATGTAAAGTCATTTACAAATCGTTTGAAATGGCAACTTTATGTCACTAACAAGTTTGTAAATTAGGTAAGTATTACCTTAAATATATTGAGAAATTTGTATTCCAAATACATTTTCTGCCTTTTCTATCATTACAATATTTTCCTTTATTGACGCGTGGTTGGACGGACTAACATTGTATAAAGACGAACTCGAGATTTGGGTGAACAGTAGGCCCTACTATTTAAGTTTTGAAAATGGAATCATTCCGAAACTCGTCAACAAAGAAAAATGTTGTAATGTAAGGCAGAAAAACGTACTCGAATATATACAAACGGGAGTGAAGATGAGTATATAAAAAAAAGTCTTGCTCTAAAAGAAATACGTTTATAAGTTTATATTTAATTAGAACTAACATTACTAATTGCTTTTTTTTAATTACACCTCCAATAAGGAATCTAATAACTTAATAAATGTTACATTTCAACTTAGGTCTAATGAACGTTATAGAACATAACCTTATAAACACAACTGTTGCATGAAATCATATTTCATTACAAAACTGAATTAAATATATTATATTCCTTAATATAAATAAAATATCTTTTAGAATTATATAATCGTAACCTATAAATGACGAGAAAACAGCTGTTA
This sequence comes from Prosapia bicincta, assembly GCA_036971475.1. Classification (NCBI taxonomy): domain Eukaryota; kingdom Metazoa; phylum Arthropoda; class Insecta; order Hemiptera; family Cercopidae; genus Prosapia; species Prosapia bicincta. The sequence continues at coordinate 60,815,323 of JBAIZL010000007.1, read as the reverse complement.
AATAAAATCATATGTTATCATTTATTTGAATTAAATGAACACAAGGGCTCGTAGTAGCTATTACTGGTTCTTATTACAATAAAATGAAATGAAATACTGTTAAATACTTTTTATTTAGAATATATATACTCTTTCTATATTTTTATATATTATTTAAATAAGCCTATAGTTTAAATACTATACTAAAAATGTGATTTATATTCCAATAGATTGTATGCTAGAATCACAATAGTATTTCTTTATAAACAATGTTTTTGTGTAACCATTTTCATCTTCGCCTACGAAAATAGGCATTCGGTCTTTCTCCATTAAGATTTATTTCAAAATTTTCATTTAAACAGAATACTAAACCAACAAACATAAATAATAAATTACGAAATGTTCTTTTAAATTATCCTTAACCATTGTTTCTACTGCACGCCATTCCCAAATATTTTTACACAAATTCGGAGCCTTCCCCTATTAGTTACATTTCAAATAAACAGAACAATAAAAATTAAATAAGTAATATTTTTTAAAAAATTGAAGTAAATTCCTATTTCAATCAACAAAGATTTTTTTTAATTTTAGTTACATTTTATTTTATAATTACAATTATTATAAATATGTATATACATATGTCAGAATAACAATATTATACTTACTTTACTTTACTTTATCCAACGCCTGCCCTTGGTAACTCGACCATTTGGCATCGTGCAGACCAGTAGAGCTTGGAGAGTCTGGTTTTTGGGTCGCTATTGTATGCTTCGAGCTGTGGGCAGGCAGGAAGGTGGTCTCCATCCATCTTTCCTGTTTGGCACAAGGGGCACCGATCCGTGTCCGCCAGCCCAATGCGATGAAGGTGCGCCTGAAGGTAGTCGTGTCCCGTGGTTAGACGGAACAGCGCAACACTGATAGGTCGAGGCAGGTTTTTTGGAATGGGGTTGGTGCAAAGTTCTTGCCATCTCTTTCCAACAGCCAGGTTGTCTTGTGATTTTTTTCAAGTACGTCTTAGCTGCTGCGTGGATCCTGGTGTAAGCAGAGCCTAGTGATATTTTGATTTGTGGCTGTGGTAGACGGCACCCACTCTTGGCGAGGTTGTCAGCTTTTTCGTTCCCTGTTGTGCCAACGTGGCTGGGAATCCACTGGAGCGCAATTCTGAAGCCTGCCTCTTGGCATAGTTGCATTTTTTCTCTACACGACACTGTCAAGGTGCAGTCAGTTGGTGTGTTAGAGGAAACTGCCAAAATCGCTGATTGTGAATCAATCAGGAATACAACCTGCCGCGGCGAAAGTCGCATGACGCATGATGCTGCTTCTCCTATGGCCACAACCTCACCATCAAAATTGCTGCAGCAGAGGCCCACAGCTACCGAGCCCTGAAATAATTTTGAAAAATATCCTGCTCCAGTTTCTCCACTTGAAGGGTTTGAAGATCCATCTGTGTAAATATGAAGCCAGTCACTTTCAGGGGGGTGAAGTTGATCGCCTGCACGTGGTGCCCCCTGCTCTCGACTGAACGATCAACAGTCTGCGCTATACTCGAGCAGACCACAAGAGCAATAAAGATTGCAACAAGAGCTAACAAATAACAATATTATGGGTCAAAACAGAAAGCGAATTCCCTTGCCATTTTCCATTTTCTTTTCTATGTATGGTGATGGACTATTATTTTTGCTTGTTACTTTTTATACGCTTTCTTTTTTTCGTCGCTTGTATTGTGTTTTAGTTTCTTTTCGGTTTCCTTTCGCATTGTCCATTTGTGAAGCATGGTTAGATACCGTTAATCCAGTTTGTTTGTTTATTTATTCTTTTCGTTCATTTTTTATCCATGAGCGTTTTTTATGATATTGTGTGGTAGGCTAACCATGGCAACAATTTAAGGTTGTGCAATGGAGGTTTCGACGATAACCAAATGGGGACAAAAAAACATTCATATACCTCTTTGAGAAATACACTTCTAGCTACGGAAAGTTGGCTCAATACCTAAAAGCGTTATACTTCAAACATGGAGATATTCAGTTCAAATCCGACCTAGACCCTAAATTTTTATAATTTATTTATTTAATAAATATTTGAAAACCCAATATTAACATCAATTGTCATCCACTATAGGTTAAAAAAAACTTCAACATGACTGGATCAATAAAAAGTGTTTTATTAGCGATTGAAAATCTGTACAAGATATATATCAGGAGAGTGTGAGCTAATAGAAGGAATATAAATTTTTTACAAAATTAACAATCAAAGTTACAACAGCTGAGTTTAACACCATCTGGTATATTTATTAATCACCATCTGGCTTATAGGGTTCACTTATTAATAAACCATTCAACTGATATTTCCATTACAAAATAATTGGATCTATCAAGGGCAGTGGGGCAAAGCCCAGGTAATTTGTGACATATCTGATAGTTTTCACTCTGTCTTTGGCCCTCAAGCTTTAAAATTAATATAATTAACTTGTCTTATCTTGTTCTTTGTTCGAGAAATTTCATGGGGACCAATTCATTTCCAGAATTAAATATACAGATATTTCTGAAATCTATAAAAACAGCTGTAGCATGAAATCCTATTTTATTGCATAATTGAATTAAATACATCTATTCTCGAATTATAGGGAAATTCTTTTGAAAATTCTATAAATCATAACCTATAAACCTGAAAAACAGCAGTTGCAAGAAATCACATGTTATCACTCAATTGAAAAGAATCCAAGATGTTATCGTTTAATTGAAAAGAATCCAACTGTTATAAACTTAAAAAACATATTTCCTTGTCAACGACCTATTAAATATTTCTACTGCTAATTATGAATTTAACGGTATTAGGCGATTTTTCAATCGTATGATGAGGCTATTTTGTTAGAGATTAAAAACTATGTTATATGTTAAGATGCGTTTCAACTAACTTAAATATTTGTTTACATCATATTTACTTCTACTTGCATTCAGGGGACTAGTTCCGTACTGTATATTTGAAGCAAAGTCTAAGAATGTGTAGTAGATAGCAGCACCTGACGTAGCTTGACAACATGTTTCAGCAAAAGGTTTGAAATATCATCCATAGATAGCAGTGCAATGGCTAAACATTGATTGTTAGCAGTACAGAACACTTAAAATAACTCATGTAGTTATCAGTAATTACTAGTTAACAATATTTACACATGTTCCTAATTTTAAAATAATCAGCTAGGAGTAAGTATTGTATTTTAAAACATTCATTTTTTACTTAAATTCTATATTGATGATTAGAGTTTTGTCAGAGGTTTTTTTAAAACACCATAATAATTTGTTTTTCAACAGTTTAGTATTGTTTAATCACATTAATATTTCATTTTTTTAAATTTTGTTTCAAAATAATTTTATGTGCATAATGTAAACAAAGAACCCAGATTTCATAAGCTACATAAGCTGTATTTGTATTTTTATTTTGTTTAGCATATGGGGGCTCCAAATAAGTCCTACTTGTCTAAGAACGTACACATTGACAGAGCTTTGAAACAATTATAAATTACTACTTTTTGTACCACTTGGCAAAAAAAACCACTACTTACTGATATTTTTCAGCAATATGCGTTTCATACTAGATCAGAGTGTCAATGCTGTTAGTCATGGACAAGACTCCTTTACTCACCACTCAACAATGCACTGATCTAGTCTTAAATGAGTCTGCTACCAAAAGCAGTAATTTTAAAAAATCTCAAGATGTACAACAAAAAACTTCAATAATTGTAGAGCTACATACTACTGTCAGTGGAATGTTATGTATAGTTCAAGTATTTAATCTAATATTTGATCAAGCTTTAATTCAAATATTTAAACTAGTAATTGAGAAAGCATAATCATTTATTTGAATACAACTCGACCTATCTTAAACTAAACAGTACAACTTCGCCATGGTAGTGCGGAAAAGTGTAGAATTAGAATGTGACAATTTATTATAACAAATTCACAGGCTTACAATTAATTTCAATCAGGCGTAATTTAAGTTACTCTTTAAATGTTTATTGCAAAAATAAATTGTCCACCATTTTTGATGAATATGTTTTTTTCAAATTTCCTATTTCTAAAAACGATAAATCCATTCTTTAATGTAAAAACTCGTCATTGTCAACATTCCACTATAGGTGCGCTGAGGTCTAGGATTCACTGTTAAGAGCATAAACCTGTCAAGCAATATCACTAACGTTCTTTCTGCAGTACTGAGTGTAAAAGTTAGAGATCCTGATATCAGTGGCATGTTGCCTCTGAAAAAATTCTTCATAAGAAAGAAGCAACAAAAAAAATTATGCAAAATTGGAAACCAAATGTGATGAAACAGAGTGTCTTTGTTTTTATTTCCAGTGCTACAAATGTTCAGGGAATGTTTTGTATGTGTACTGTACACTTTATCCCATAACGTATGTGATTATCTTGCTTAGTTTTTAATCTGTATAGTTTTCATCTAAACACCTTCAAGCTAGTTAAGGTTGTCAAATTTAAACTTTGCTCAAATGTTTTTTGCCTAATTAAAAATATATTTTTGAGAAAAGCATTATTTCCAGTTTTAAATTTTTTTTGAGCATTTAAATTGAGATTTAATCTATTATGTTTGAACTACTAATCAACAAATTGACACACAAAGCACTTTTTTATAAACTAACCATATTAGCATTTAAAAAAATATTTATTCTATTAAACTGTAAAAATTATCTTTCTGGTCTGAACCTCTAATGGATTTAACATTGTTATATTCTAATAGAAAGTATGTTGAATCTTGAACGAGTAAACATTGCAGCCAAATAGAGAAATACTAATAAAAGTGATTTTAAATATACCAAACCATTAACAGTACATAAAATTTGAAAAAACGTAAAACATAACTTCAACGTACCAACACGCACAAAATCTGTGTAAACTACAGGTTTATTTACAAACAGACATTTATTTTGCGGAACAATTAAATATAGCTATTTCACAAACTAGTTTCTATGTGTCATGTTTAGATAGGTGCATTTAAAAAATAATAAATTTACTAAAGGCAAAACTGAATTAAACAAATTACTTTATGGTATAAACATTATCGTTTTCTCTTTATGATAACCAAATCTATTCTATACTGGATTTTTTGTGGGCATTTTCATTATAGATAGATAAAAGCAAGGAATTCTAGCAACAATTCCAGATGCACAAAAATAGGCCGCAAATATCCATAGCAAGTTTTGCCAAAAGGAGTAAATTTGCATCCAAAAATACACACACAGCAATGGAGCTGAACTGTTGTTCCTATGACAATAATTAAGTAAGTACAAGGGAAGCACAAAAAAGTGAACTTTTGAAATAAGTAGTATCTGTCATGTACAGTTAGCTGCATTGTAGAAAAGTGACCTTGAGCGTGCTTTGAAAATAAAAATGTTTTACAAAAACAAAGATAGTTTGGAATGTGCACGAGAGATCAATCTCAAGTTTTAAAGGTCGAGTTCCTTCAAAATGTATGATAAAACTTGTATCAAAAATTTGAAGAGAATGGCTTTAGATAAAAAAAAGCAACAGGGACACTAAAACAGGTACTCCACAGAAAATAGAAGTTTCCTGCATTGCATTCTTACAGAACCCACAGCATTCAATCCATAAATAAGTAGCTGCTGTTCCAATAGCCCAATGAATAGTCCATTTTGAATTAAAAACTTCATTTGTACAAGCTTCAGATTGTGGAACAACTAAATCAGAATGATCACCAGTTACAATTACAATTCCGTCACCAGGTTAAGGCATATACAAGAATAATAACTTTTTGGACAAACAGTGGCCATCATATAGGTCTGATTTTTGCGATGAAGACTGGACTGCAGTTACTGTTACTTGGATCAATACACTGAGATCTTTTATTGCACCTAAACTGAAAATATTTTTCACAACTTGGTGGTTTCAGCAGGATAGTGTGACAAGGAGAAGTGGTAACAAAAGGATAGTGTGTACACTACCCTGGATTACTGTCTTTCGGATTACTGTATCTTGAATGACAATTACACTTTTTTGTATTTACTTGGCAAAAAAAACACTACTTACTGATATATTCAGCAGACGCATTTCGCACTAGGACAGCTCATTAATCAATGCTGTGAATTACTAACAAGACTGTTGTTCAGGTGTGATGTGTTGGTGTGATTCTGTAGTGTGTTTCTGTTCTGTGTTGTGTTATTGTACACCAAGCTATTGTACTCTTTGCCAAGTAAATACAAAAAAGTGTAATTTTTACAAAAACCTCAAGATCTACAACACAAAAACTGCAAGTTTAAAAAGATAAGTTAAAGTTGTACAATTAATTTTCATAAAACTTTTAGTTCTTGCTTTTATTCTCTAAAAAAATAAAGTTCCAAATTTCACTTTTTCCAAAAGTTTTTGTTTTTGTGTCACCCCGTATTAATTAACCATTACTTAGAGTTTGATTATTTGTATATGACAATTAATTTTATAACTAAAGCAAATATTTAATTTTAATTCTGAAAAAGTGTTTATGTGTCTTAGCTCCAACACTAATGAATATTTATTAAAAACTATTTCTAACATTTGTTGATTCCATCTTCATGTGAGCTACTAGTAATCACTAAACACTTTTAAATATTTTAAACTTGCCTATAGTATCACTTACTTTGCTTGTGTGTTACACACATACTCAATCAGTGGCGCACTCAGAAAATAAGTATGGGGGGCTGACTGGGGGACCCTGGGCCAACCAACGGAAAACTTTTTAAAAATTCGTAAGAATAACCGGTATTTTAAGGCATTACTTTAAGTTTATTTTAACTCTTTGAGTGTAAGTTTTGAGTAGGGACTATAGAAATGAATGATATAACCCAGCAGATAAAATAAGATTTTAGGTTTTATTTTGACAAAATATTGTTATATCAGCTGTCTTACAAAACAAAATTGAGTCTTCTTTTGGCCTTCTTCAGTATGGATAATACACTGTCTGTGTCAACTGGAATTTCCCTGTGGATATTAAGATTGGCTAAGACATACCTCACAGACAATGAAAACTGTTCTTGAGTCGACACGTCTATAGTCTCATCAGCTAACACACTGAAAAAAGTAGCATCTTTAACATCTTTGACTATGCGACTTTTTATTACTTTGTCACAAGCATCAATGATTTGGTTTTGCATGTTCCAGCTTATATAAGTGGCATTTTTACCACATGACTTGAAATGGTCTCTTAATTTTGCATCACCTGCTTCAATACGCATCCGCAATAGGGCTCTGAAATTCCCCTCATTATCATCTGGCATTGCGTCTAAGTTGAAGTCTCCATAGTCTCTGTGGCCTCGAAGAGCTATTCCCTGTCGTCCATAAAAAATTACCGTTTCTATTATGGGTTTTAACCTCTCCGCAGTTTCTTTCATCTGATTGGCTTTGCCTACATCCAAAGATCTGTCTATGGGATTCATCTTCCCTCCCATTACTGTTTTCAAATTGTTGAAATCGATCATGGCATGTTTGTGGTATTGTAAATGAGAATGTGACTCAAATTTTTCAATAGCCTTTTTCCAATTTTAGAATCCTTCTTGGACAAGCTGGCCTGTTTTCTGGGATGATCTCATACCCACTTCAGTTGGAGCAAAGAGTACACAATAAGTACAGTAAGCCCGGTTTTCTATCTCAGAGTATGACAACCACTTATACTTTTGCAACCAGGAATACAAAAACTTCCTCTCCTGCTTTCCATGAGTCGTCGCTGGAAACTTGTAGTTGGAAGATGGAGCCCACAAGTTTTCCAAAACATGTAACTTCTCTTTGCCTGAGAGCCACTTATTTTTGTACAAAGAAATGTCCATTTTACTGCTGCATTCTATGTTGACATTGTCCGATGTATGACTGGAGCTTGAGGCTGAAGTACCAGCTTCATCAAGAGCAGGACTGGCCAATTTCTTCAGATCAGGCTCTTGAATCTAACCCAAAATAATTTAAGCAAATTAATATTAGGTCACTTCCATGCGTGATAATTTATTTCGTAGTTGTAGTGAAATGCAACTCTCGTAAACCAGTATTCAGTATGCGATGTAGCTACTATTGGCGGATTTAAAAACTGAATGTAATTTTTTTTCTTTTTTTTCTTGAGGGGGGATAGAGCCCCTTTAGCCCCCCCCCCCGTGGGTGCGCGCCTGTACTCAATACACAATTACATTACAACTCTCACGCACTATTTGACATCATAACTCCTAATACACACAAAATACACCCACACCGTTAAAATATCCCACCCCCACCCTAACCTACGTAAACCTTGAGATCAGTTACGGTCTGAATTGACAAAGGGACACATGTCCCGAAATGGCCATCCTCAACAAGCAAATTAAGTGCTACTATAGGCAAATTTAAAACATTTAAAAGTGTTTAGTAACTATTTCTACTTGTTTGCCGTAAACGTAAATAGTTTATCAAATATTAAGTTAGTACCTCCCCACTTTCTCACTGTAGTACACTACTAAATCCTCTATTGGTTGGATGCCGTGTAATGCAAATTAATGAAAAAGTAGAAACTCATTTAATGAATTCTTGAACGTATTACAGCTAAGTTAATGACTTGTGACTTTGTTTATGAATCAGAATTTCCCAACAGTGATGATAATATTACCAATTAAAATTTATATAAACAAAATAAATATAAGTATACACTAGTCATAATTAAAAAGCTTTAATTTCATATACGTCTCAGTGACTTATTAATGTCATCAGCATCAGTGATGTTACTACAAATATATTTAATCACTTTAACAACAGTTTATGACTATCCGAACTTTAAATTTTGTAAATTTGTTAAAACATATTGAGATAGAATGTTTTCGATTGATATAGTATATTATCGAAAACCTGCCTTTAAAACCGTCACTGCTTGACCCGACATCTCCAAGCAGAAGACACTGATGAAGATCGCCCCATAGTGATCGAAAACGTTCTGTCTCTGTAAGTTTTAATAAATTTACAAAATTTAAAGTTTATATAATTATAAACTATTCTTAAAGTGATTAAATAAGATTCACCGAACGTAATGGACTACAAAATTAAAGAATACAAATATATAATTTTAACTAAAGAAGGGAACATAACCTATCCTTTTTATACAAACGTTAGAACCAAATCTGGGGGTTATAAAATTAAAGTTATGTAATTGTGAGTTGTGTATATTTATTTTATTTATAACCTCAACTCAAAAGCCAGCTTAAATATTATTTAAAACTTGAATGGTTATGAAAAATACATTTTCTGAAATACAATAATAATCTTAGTTAAATAGTTACTAGGCTTCACAATCTAAATTTGCCATTATCATTCTTATAAACAATTCATAATTATTGTTAAAACAAGAGCATGTCAATTGTTCATTCATTTCAATTCTTTCAGTTGTGAAAAGTTAATTTTTAATCTCTTTTACTTGCTTATTGAGACATACTATCACTCACCAGCTTGTCTTATATTTTATGATTTTTTTTCTCAATCTGAATATGAAACAGCATACACACTTTTAGCAAAAATTAATATCTATAACCCAATCTGCATAGTCGAAGGATCTGATATAGATAGCATCCTTTCTTATGGAATGAAATCAAAGATATTGTTACAACAAAGACATCATCATTATTAATTTTCAGCTATTTGGAAATGGAAAATTTTAAATGAACAGGACTATGTTGAACATAAAATCCAGCTTCGATCGTGATTATAGTCCTCTTGTTTCCAGTTATATATATTTATGAGAGTTATATATTGCTAACATATTTGATAATTTGTCTGTAAGAATTTTACATCATAGCATTATAGTCTATACAACACTACTCAATTTTTCTAAAAGTAAATGGCCTTTGTTAGCAAAAAGAGTCTGCTGCTTTCTGTAAACATCATCTGGAGAAATTAGCTACCACTTGGAAATGTCAAGGAAGCTCTAAACGTTATTTAGCAGGCTCTTATTGGAGGTTGAAGGCCTGATTTTAAGTAGAAAAACCTTGAACAAGATATTTATGATTGTTTTGTTAGTATAACTTCTTACTGTCCTATCCCTTGGTTACAAAAATATCTATTTTACTTTATAGTGCATGAAAATTGGAAAGGCTACCTGATTCAATGGTCAGAGCTCCCTCATTTCAATGGAGAGTCATTTATTGACTTTACCACACATTATGAACACACTTTACCACAAATATCAGATGATCAAACAAGTAAATATTTGCTTCCATCTTTATAAAGTATAGCCTTAAATGTAATACGTCAATTACTCCTGAACTCTCCTTACTTTAAAATTGTCTGTAGCTTAAACAAAATAATTGATGAAAAAATCATTACAAGACCTGCTTCTAATTTTGTCCTCATATGATGAAAATTTACACGCTCTTAAAGCATTGATCATGACTTTATCTCAGAAAAGTGTTCAACTTCAAATATAATTTGAAGATAGCCGTACTGAACCTGAATCACAATCTGTTCAAGGTTAAATAAATTTACCTGAAAGATGTGTGAGCACCATGACTCTTATCTCATAAGTCAAGGTCATGCAGGGTTTAAAGAATTATCCTGCTCTTCCATAAACACCATTTACTGGTGTTCAAAACAAAATGGAAACTAGTATTCTTGTCTCTTTAAAATAGCTTGCTCTCTCTGCAACCATGGATATCATAATATATATATCAATGTTTCAGTTATTATGCAAAATAATTCAAAACAGCAAATATAGTGGTTGATATACTAATTATTAAGATTCTTCTCATACCGTTTTTGGTTCCCACTGTGCAACTCACCTTCTCAAGACGTCGTTGCCTTCTCAAGGGAGGTACAGACACTTTAATCTTATTCTAGCCACTGTCAACTTGATAATTGCGTATAATTTAGTGTTTTAAGTATTTCAGGGCTGCCTTAATGGCAACTTTTATAAATAATCATACAACAACGCTAGTCAGATCTCTAGGTTTTACCAAACTAGCAATATTTACACTTTTGGTATAAACTTAGCAAAAAAAACACTATTTACTGATATTATTCCGCAGACGCTTTTCATACTAGTACATCTCATTGTTGAATGCTGTGAATCACGGACAAGACTCACAATATTGTCTTGTCTCTAACTCACACCATTGAACCATGCACTAACCTAATGTGAAACGCGTCTGCTGAAAAATATCAGTAAGTAGTGGTTTTTTGCCAAGTTAATACCAAAATTCTAACTATAGAAAAACCTCAAGAAGTACAACACAAAAACTGCAAGTAGCAAAGTTTTCTTTCAATGACAACTATATCTCGAAACCAACTTATCACTCCTCTGGTCTTAGAAAAATTAACCTCAAATCTACCTGATAATCATATTTTACAAGAAGTGAAAACAAGAACTTGCTTGTTTGTAGATATTTATAACTTTCCAAGATCAATATTTTAACTGGATACAAACATATCCCCCTAATCTGTTGATTGGGAACAACTTTTCATTAGGAACCAACATGCTTATTACAGTAGGAATTCATTTTGGATATGTATTGATAGGCCGCAATCGTGTTACTAAATCTTGTCTAAGCCTTCCTCAGTCAAACTTGACTGTTACTTTACCCAAGATGCAAATTTAAATGATACTTTGCTTAAATTCTGGCAAACAGAAGAATCTCTTTGATACAAGAAAATTTCAAAAGAAACCAACTTATCCAAAAATTAAGCTTCACATACTGCAGAGATGAAAACGAAAGATTGACTGGTTGACTACCTACATGCTTGACAGACAACATGATATAAAGATAGTGATTCCCAGATATTATATTTTATCAGTATGAATCTCTAGGAAGAAGATTATCCAAGGAAGAAACCTTCAAGAAGCTTGACAGGGATTTCCTAAGTATTATTTAATTTGAGCTTTAAGCATATAGGGCCTAGCTTAGCACCTCAGAAGAATGAATGAATGTCACATCTACACATATTAGTGTGAAAAAGAAGAAAAGCACTTTCCCCAGGCTGAGAGTAGTGTTCAATAAAAGTAAAATAATTATCTAAGGGACTCTCACTAAATGGAAACTCGTTTCTGTCATTAATATCCAGACCAATGTCACAAACATTTTAAATTCCCATCATAGTGTTATGTTTATTTATATTGTAAAACAAATATTGCAACAAATAACTGTTAGTTATTGCAACAAACAACATAAATTATCAGACTGTTCTACTTTACTGGCGAAAACTCACCTAATGAACATCTTAAAATTTACTATTTATTAGGAATATACTGTGGTTGAATTTAATAATAAATACACAAAAACCTCCTAACCACAAACTTTCTTTAATTTACCCTAATGTACATTTCAGTTACAAAGTAACCATCCTCAGAGGGATAACATACAAAGACTGTCTTTGTATGTTATCCCTCTGAGGATGGTTACTTTGTAACTGAAATGTACATTATGGTAAATTAAAGAAAGTTTGTGGTTAAGAAGTTTTTGTGTATTTATTATCTTAAAATTTACTCTCAATTCTATAGTAACCTATAGGCTGAATATTTATCTATTCAATCCTTCAAGCAGCAAGCTGAGGAGGATTTACTTCTATTTTCAGAAGTTACCAAGGTCTGCAATCTCAAATTTATATTGATGATTAACTTATAGGTTCCTCATCAGTTCAAGAAGCTCTGGAATTACACAATGAATTAAGTGACTTATTTCTTAAAAAGTGGATACACGCTATCGAAATGTATTAGTACATAATTGCAATTATTGGTGTCTCTTCCTAAAGATTGTTTAGGATCTCTGCTTTCGATGAATATTTTATATAGCTAATTTTAAAAATACTGAACTAAGTGAATGTGTAATTGCTTACTTCCTGACATGTTTCAAAACATTTGTTCCTTTTACGAAGCTAACCCTCTACTGGCGGCATCGATGAGGTGTAAAGGCTCTAACAGGAATGGATTTATGACTCTGGAATGGGGTGGGTTGCTTTGGTTGTGTGTCATATAATAGAAAAGGCTGTTAGCTTCAAAGTGTGTGTGATCATTTAATACGTTCTCTTTATCTGTTGGGTAGTGTTTGTATATTTCATATTTTTCTAAGGTTGCTAGTTTTTTACTTTATTTTAATGTGTGTAGAAAATTTAAATTAGTGTGTATGACGGTGTGTGTGTGTTGGGTGTTTTTTAGGCGTTTTGCCTAGCTGGATTTAGGGTTTGTTATTTTTAGGTAATGTGTTCTTCGAAGCGTGTATAGAATGACTTGCCGGTTTGGCCGATGTAATAGCTGGGACAATAGTTACAAGTGAATTTGTAAATACCTAAGAGTTTGTATTTGTCAGGTTTTTTTAAAAGGTTGTATGTGCTATCTTAAAGTGTTTGTTGTTTTGTAGGATATTTGGTAATGGAGTTTTTTGAATGTGAAGGCTATTTTGTGTATTTTTGTTGTGGTAGGTGAGGGATATGTATTTGTGGTTTGTTGTGTGGTTTGTCTGCGTGGCCGTTTGATGGTGTTTATGTTTAATTTACCTGAGTATGTCTATGTTGGTAGCCATTTTGTTGAGCGATGTATTTTAAGGTATTAAGTTCTTCGTCGTTGTCTTTCTGTAGTTATTTTATATAAGTAACAATTAATACTGTCAATATAGCATGGAAATACAATTACAATAATTTTAATTTTTGTACAATGGTTTATGTTTTTTAGTTCTTACAGTGTATTCAAAATTTATTGAAAATTATTCTGCTTATATATTGCCAACAGCAGAGGTAAGTCAAATATAATATTATTACAAACCGCTTTTGTATTTAAAAATACTACATATGCTTTGTGAGGAATCGGGCTACCTCATATTATTTTTGTAATGAAGTTACTCGTTGCAATATTGAAAGGTATTCGTTGTATCAATTAAGCCTTCATTATTTTATTTCACTTTCAATGACCTCAAATTGCAATAATGGCAAAGCACGAGCCTATCAAAACCCAGTAGTCCCTTAATTCATTTTGTCACTACTAAATAATGCATACCACATTTAATTGTACTAAGAGGTTATGTAGTAAAATTTTTGTCATAAAACCTAATTTTAAATTTACATGGAAAACATGCTGGAATTTTAAGGTTAGCAATTACTTCATGACTTGATGTGTAGAAAGTGTAATATATTTTTATTCGAATTACATATGTTGTGAGTTAATTTTTTATTTTCAGTTTTGTTAAAGGCATCCCAAACACAGAAATTGTTACAAAACGTTAGTAAGACACAATGTACAAATTATTCATTTTTACATTAGTTTATGACTATCCAAACTTTATTGTTGTTAGGTTAAGCGGTGACGGTTTTACAGGCAGGTTTTCGATAGTTTCAACGAGCATGTGTGATTTGTATTGGGTTCGTTCGTTTGTTTTTTGTAACATACAAAATGTTTGTATTTTGGGTTTTTGTAAATTTCATATTCTTCTAGTGTGTTGAGATGTGATATTTTTTTGTTGATGTGTAAGATTTCTAGGTTAAGGTAAATGTCTGAGTATTTGTGACCTGTTTCTTTTAAAGTTGCTTGATTTAATCATCTTGAATTCACTGATTAAACTAATTCTTTTAAAAATACTCAACTAAGTGAATACGTAATTGCTTACACCCAGTAGAGGGGTTAGCTTCGTAAAAGGAACGAATATTTTAAAACGCTTAAGCAATTACGTATTCACTTAGTTAAGTATTTTAAAAATATGTTTCTTTTAGGTGATTAGAGAAACCTGAGTTGGTGTTCTGTTTGGGTGATTTTGTATTCCTCGACTCTTTGTTGGAAACTACGACCTGTTTACCCAATGTATAATTTGTTGCAGTTTGTACAGTTTAATTTGTTTACGCCTGGTGCTTGTAGTTTATCTTTGTTGTTGGTGTCGTGTTGTATTTTGTATTCTAGCATGTTATTAGTTGTGTATGCTATTTTGTATCCTGTTTGTTTTTGAAATTTCTGTGCTATTTTTTTTATGTTCTGTTTATGTATGGTATTATGATGTATTTGTTTTCCCTCCCTGTAGTGTTAATTTTAGTGTTTTTTTTTTGTATATTGTGCCATAGTTTGTCTATTATGGTGGTGTTATATCCATTTGCGTATGCTAAATATTTATTGGTGCCTAGTTCTATGTTTATGTTTTCTGTAGTAATTGGAACTTCTTTAAGTCTATAGAGCATGGATCTAAAGCCAGCGTGTTTGTGTTGATGTTTTGAGGTGTTTTGTATACAAGAGTCGAGGAACACTCAAAATCACCCAAACAGAACACTAACTCAGCATTCTCCAATCACCTAAAAGAAACAGGAGACAAATACGAACACAAACATTTACCATAACCTAGAAATCTTACATATCAACAAAAAAGGACATATCAACACACTAGAACAATATGAAAATTACAAACACACAAAATACCAACATATTAAATGAACGAACCCAATACAAATCACACATGCTCTTTAATACTATCGAAAACCTGCCTTTAAACCCGTCATCACTTAACCTAACAACAATAAAGTTCGGATAGTCATAAACTAATGTAAAAGTGATTAAGTTTAATCAAACGTAATGAACTACGAAATTCAAGAATGTAAAAATGTTTGAATAGCTGACAACGACTAAAATCGCCTTATAATTTATTCTAGTTTAAACATTTTTTAACAAGAATAGAGCTACAACCGCATTGATTAGTTTATAATGTAGGCAATATAGAATTTCAGATCTTGTTCATTATCAGTCCGTTATGTAGTGATATGGAGACAACTATTTTACTGTAACCGCTACAACGGTTACAGGTACTTCTGAATAGCGGCTACAAAGTTATTTCGTGTACTTTTGTTTCACTACTACATAACTCACATTGTTGGCTGCAGGTGATAAGACTTATGGAATAGACTTAGTCTATGTCACATCAAAAAGTGCTGACGCCGCAACAATTAACGCAGTAAATATGAGATTTACTTCTTTAATTTATACGGTTAAAACTCTTAATAAAATTGGAACTGTAATAAGAAAAGCAATAAGTGGTATAATATACTAAAATTATTTAGAATTTTTTAAAACTATTTTAATTGAATTGTGTTTTTACAAGTATTATAATATGGTTGTTATTACACTGATTGTGCACTAAATAGATTGTTAGAATTACCAAACTATTTAATTACATAAATTTTCATTTGTATTAAAGAACATGAGTTGTTTCACTTTTCTTAGTTTTCAAGTAAGTTCTGTCGTTTATAACTAGCCTTTGTTTAGAATACATTCTACTTCAAATTTTGCAGTTTTTGTGTTGTACAACTTGAGGTTTTTCTATAATTAGACTTCTGGTAAAAACTTAGCAAAAACCCACTACTTACTGATATTTTCCCGCAGACGCGTTTCGCACTAGGTCAGCGCATTGTTCAATGCTGTGAGTCACTCACAAGACTCTTGACAATATGAGTCTTGTCCATGACTCACAGCATTGAACAATGCGCTGACCTAGTGCGAAACGTGTCTGCTGAAAAAGTACCAGGAAGTAGTGTTTTTTTTGCCAAGTTAATACTAAAAGTGTAATTTTACTTTACTTTATCCAATGCCATTGGGAAACGAAACACTCTTTCGCAAGGAAAACTGGTTGCAAACATACTTGAGTATATTCGCACAAGGATAGCCACGTTATGATTACAATTTTCAAGATCTTTTCACCAAGGAGCTGAACTTATTTTCTAGGGATAGCCTTATCGTCGAGAACCGTCGAAATTCATGAATTATTTGAGAATAGATCGTTCCTACTGGCCTGATCAAATCGATAACTTTTTTTCATCTTGACTTCGCCAATAACTCTACCGGTTCATTTTCATAGCGTTCCTACTAATATAACCTGCAATAATTTGAGTAGCGTTCTTTTGGCTTTTCATAGTAGAAACATGGGTGGTTTGTAGTTTGTATCGGAGATCTAAAAATAAATAGAGAGGAGTTTTTGCTCTTTTCGAGATTTTGTAACCTTAGATTCCTTGTAAGAAATGTGTCCGTAGATTTTGAACATTTATGTTCTTTACCTTTGCTGGAAATATTTTTTATTTTCTAGTTGATGGACTTTGGTTGCAGATATATACCTTTTTGACTCGTAACTGTAGTAACTTCAGTAAATGGCTCGATCACTATAAATGCCTGCTTGCATATTTCCCAATCATTGGAAGAAAGTGTTGACAAGCCATTGAATATCAAGACGAAAGTGTCCTTTACAGCATTTTGCATTCATATTAAACAATCTATTATAAAAAAAGGATGTTTTTTTACCATATACGAAAATCTTGGAGTAGCCCTTTTGGCTGCTTGGTACCCTTTTTTTGTACGTAGTTAAACAGCTTTTAAACTGCAGTACTGCATCGTTTGTAAAAGATTACGATGATCCTGATCTTAATTATCTAACCGCCAAATAACAGATCATCATTAAGTAATGAGATTAATTTTTTGTCAATAGCCACAGATGAGGTAATATTTAATACATTATTGTGGAAGCAAGCAATGATATTCATTAGTTTGAAGGACAATTTACACTCGTCCACAACTCGTGAAACTTCATAAATTAAATACTGAAAAGTATGAGAGTATTTAGTTTAAGAACATTCTAACAAATAATATTTAAATTCAAACTTCTCGTTCACAAGGTGAACATTAATAGCCTTAAAACTATCACTGATTGAAGTCTATGAAACTGTAGTTAAACATACAAATAAAGTCTCTTCTTCTAGTGGTATTTTCAATTCAGTTACTTTTTGATCATAAAGTAACGGTTATAGTGTATTGGCAAAGTATTTTCTAGAGTGAGCACAAGTTTGTAATTTTGTAGCCAGAAGCTCAAGTTTTCATCAATTACAGAAAGCCTTTATTTATAACAATTATAAAAGGCTAAAAATCCCAAGTGATTAATTTCATCATGACATCGCCTATCTTCTTTTAAAAATTTACTGCAATTTTAAAAGGATCTATTGAGCTCTTCCTTTTGACTCGTATAGGTTTGGCACTTACCACTAAACTACAGACGTTCGTTTTTAATACCTAATTATTAAAGCCGTTTACTTTGAGATTGAACATACCAGTACTTTTAGGTTTATTACAGTAGTCTCTTCAGTTGTTTGAACATGCGACTTTGGACCCACTTGCTCAAAACTAGAAACCTTGGAATAATTAAGGTTTATGATAGGACGGTTTTTACGGTTAGAAATGAAACCTTTTACCTTTCTTTTAGAGCAAATATGCATTTACACATGCTGCAAACTGCCTTGTCTTTAGATATTGCTTTTAAGAAAACTCCTAAATTCCATCTAAGTACCTTTCTTCTGGAATTGAAAAACTCCAGATATCCTTCTTTTACTGTCGATTTCAACATATAAAACTCCAACGATCCACATATCTTGTACAACTCAACTGAAATGTCTGTCTAAAGCCTATCAATTACCAGATTCCGATAAAACAGGAGCGACCCTAGTACAGTCTACTAGAGTCGGTCATGAATAAAACAATTGGTGTTGCCTCAATGAAATAGCGGACACAAGTCACAAAGTAACAGTTCCAATTCTATGGTGCTACCACTAGTGTAATGCTATGATCCCTTATTCAGGACCAACCCACTACCGGTAGTTTGTTATCCCACATTTATTTACTATATTTTACAGGTAATATAATCAGGTTATCTATGTGACTTATCGCTGACAGGTAACTTTTGATTTAAAACTTGAAGGTTACGTAAGCTATACTATATTAAACAGATACAAGATTTGATTCGTAAGTTATACATTTCTATTTATATATCAGGTTTATTTGTAAAATGTTTTGTTGCTGTTCATAAAATTTAAAAGATAAATACAGTATAATGAATTCACTGAAAGACGCAATTTTAAAATTTGTGAACTTTATGTTAATGTGCATTTATAATTCTAGGTAAAACTTGACAATCGTCTGCAGCCTATACCGGTACTTAACCGAAACATATTATTTTTTACATTAAAAATATTACTTTTGTGAATATATTGGAAATAGTTTTGTTATTGGGCTTATACACCAAAGAAACATATCTAAAATCGTATACTGGGTTCAAAGGATTGTAAACCATCGACCGATATTTGTCAAACCATCAACCATACACTTTGTCAATAATAGTTGTAATTGTGCAATCTTCAAAATAAACAACTTTTGGGCAGGGGAGCAGACATTATTTACAATCACTGTACACTACAAAATAAAAAAAGGGTTAGTGTGGTTAATAAAATGAGTTTTAGCCAATTGAAACAAATATTTTTATAAACTATGAAGATAGATTATAACCTGTTTCATTTTAAAATTAAATTCTTGAAGTGCATTTTAAAAATAATGACCGATTAGAACAGTTGCAGTGTTTATTTAATTTGTTGATCATTATGATACAGAAAGTAACATTGAAATCATTGGATTTTGCCAGTCATTATTGTAAAAAAATTAAGTAGATATTTGTATTATCTAACCTTGTCAATACATAATAGAGCTAATATCTGGATGGCACCCTTAATGCAATGTGTATATAATCACTGAAAAACATTTCCTAAAGCTATATTGATAATAATTTTTTTTTGACAAGGATGGTTATATTTTGATGGAATTTTGGTGAGGACAAGTTTTTTGGACACGCAGTAGCAACAGCACACTGTACTAAGTATCTAACTATAAACCGTATTATTTCTATATACCTATAACTTATCTAGTCAGGATGGATTTGTTTGTAATATTATGGTTATTTTTTATTCGACTGGCCCCATATGATATTTTGGATTATTGTTCAAAAGCACAAAAAGGTACAATAGCCACAAAAAAAATTTTTTTTTTTTGAGGAAAGTTACTTTTTTTAGTTTAAAGTAGGGGAAATTTTTTTTGGTGGAGGCATAAGTTGTGAAGAGGCGTGGAGTGATACAAACGTTCGTGTCATCCTGAAGTCATGTGAACTCTACATTTACACCTATCTTATGGCTCCGAGAAGAAAACATTTTGCACTAATTTTTATGTTTTTACTAATTATTTCGTGTGGATATCGTCTGTTTCGGTGGTTTTGAACAATATTCCAAAATATTGTAGGTGGCCGAAATAACAATTACCTTTTATTCAATATTGCTATCTACCTATATTAAAATATACCTACAAAGTATCCAGTCATGATAGATATGGTAATAATTTTATCTAACATTACTATCTACCATTGTTATACCTACGAAGTATTAGGTCAGGATAGATTTGGTTATAGTTTTATACAACATTACTATATACTTACATTAAAATATACCTATGAAGTGTCAAGTCAGGATAGATTTGGTTATAATTTTATTCAACATTATATTATCTACCTATATTAAAGTATACCTACGAGGTATCCAGTCAGGATAGATTTGGTTGTAATTTTCTGCATCGGCAATATTTACCAAAATTACAACCAAATATATCCTGACTTAATACTTCGTAGGCATACTTTAATACAGGTAGATAGTAATGTTACATAAAATTATTACCAAATCTATCTGGACTGAATACTTTGTACATATATTTTAATATAGGTAGATAGCAATATTGAATAAAAGGTAATTGTTATTTAGGCCACCTACGATATTTTGGAATATTGTTCAAAACCACCAAAAAAGACGATATCCACACAAAATAATTAGTGAAAACATAAAAATTAGTGCAAAATGTTTCTTTCTCGGAGCCACAAGATAGGTTTTAATGTAGAGTTCGCGTGACGTCTCAGCAGTCTTGACAACACGAAACGTTTGTGTCATCACTCCGCGCCTATTCACAACTTATGCCTCCGCCGAAAAAAATTTCCCCCTACTTTAAACTAAAAAAGTAACTTTCCTCAAAGAAATTTTTTTTTGTGGTTATCGTACCTTTTCGTGCTTTTGAACAATAATCCAAAGTATTGTATAAGGCAGGTCTAATAAAAAATTTCCAATATTATTATTTACCTATATAAAAATATGCCTATGAAGTATCCTGTAAAGATAGAATTGGTTGTGATTTAATACAATATGTAACCAAACAAATTTACACATTTAAGGTGAGAATAGAGATCTGTGACATCACCTGGCAAAAAGTATTACTTCGCAGAAGCAGACCAAACAGTTCGGAAATTTAAATAATTATCTGTAATATAACCAGTGTCTTATATCCCAGCAAATCAGTAAAATTGAACTTTTAGTGTGGTAATATGTAGGTATTCTTTTTTAAAACTGATATTTCCTTTAAGGTTCACTTATAAGAGTCTAAATACACATATACATAGTCTACTTACTTTCTTCACTTAGTCATGTGGTTCTTTTTAATGCCAGCCCCATTTTGTCATATTTAACGAACTGATGTTTATTTTTTCCTATTTTGATGGTTTTTAAATATAATACTAAGGATGTATTATAATAAATTTACCAATATTTAGTTTGGTAAAAGTTGACAGTTATTCCACTTTCTTCAATTTTTTTGTTGCTGCAAAATATAAACAAGAATAAAGGCATTTTAAATGTTGGTAAATAGTGTTTAAATTTTGAATAAATAATATCACAATCTCAGTGTAATACATAAACTATATGAACTGAATGGTTAAAATTTTTTTTTTTTATTTGCTCACACTCTCTTGATATATATCTTGTACAAACTTTTAATCGTTAATAAAATACGTTTTTATTTATCCAGTCAAGTTAAAATACATTTTAATAAACCTATAATGGATAACAATTGATGTTAATGAAGCTTTTTCAAATATTTATTCAATAATTAAGTTATAAAAATTTGGCGGTCTATCCAGATTTGAACTATGAATCTTCATGTTCAAAGTCTAGCGCGCTTTGGCACTGCACCAACATTCTAATACCAAGAAATGAATTTCTCAAAGACATATATGAAATTTCTTTTCCCCATCTGGTTGTCATCAAAACCTGCATTATACAACCTCAAACTTTTGCCATGGTTACCACAAAATATCATAAATACGTCTAGTAATATCATTTAGTAAAGTTAAAAATGAATAAAATAAACAAACTGGAAATAAGGAGACAATGATAACATTTTTTTTTCTTGACCTCAGTAAGAGTTTACTTTAACAATACATTTTTAATAATACTTGTTTTATGAAGTATCCTGTCAGGATAGGTTTGGTAAAGACATTTTAAATGTTGGAAACTATAAATAGTGTTTAAATATTAAATAAATATCACAATCTCATTGTACTGCATAAACTATATAAACTGAATTTATATTAACTATAAAACTGAAAGCAATACACTATTATATACTGCATAAGATTATTACATACCTATTTTACAATCTAGAAACAAAGTATTTGTTTAGAAATGGTGTACAAGAGTACTAAGTTTGGTAACACTATGGGCAATGGAGCAACCAGTTTGCTTATGCAATGACAATTATTTTTTTCTTTATTTTACCAAATTTCTTTATTATTTTCCTTTATTAAAATTTTAAACCAAACTTATACTAACACGATCTTGATATTTGGTAACTTATATAGTTGATGTAACAAAAAATAATTTCATGGTAATAATATGCAAGACCATACCTGCAAGACAATATCTGTCATAAGTTGCTATGGAATACTGGAGGGAGAACACAAGTAGTACTTTTGGTCGTTTAGTTGAGGTTAGCAAACTTAAATTTGTTTATAAACCAAATCTAACTAAACTTGATACAATATATCTACATTTCAATACTCCTGTATAGTAATGTAGTATAATTACCAAAAAATTCTGGACAAAGGTAAAAATAGCTTTGTAAAGGAGTGTTTCTAAAAACAGGTTATATTTTTATGAGCATCCCAATGAATGGTGGGTGTTGAAGTAGAATCTAAAATTTTTACTTGATTTGAAAATATTTTTAGTAAAACCTGTTTAAGCCGGAATTTATTGGGACCGGCATTATTTTCCGTCTAAGATAGTTTTTCGGCTTATTTAGTAGTAGTATACTGTATGAAGGAATTACGTAGACTTTCGCCGAGTTATTTTTAGTGTTATGGTTGAGGGGGGTTTTCTTAGGTATGAGAATCCCCTACTGCTATTCCTATTGATCAGCCCTAGACGCAGTACATAACAATGTTATACTGTTATCTGTACAGTTATCTACAGTTATCTATATGTTATCTATACAGTGCAAAATAAAAATCTTACGTTTTAATGCAGCATAGCTTTATCTAAGTCAACAACACATTTTTAATAGGAAACACTAAAACTACATTTGTCTACAAAATCTATAAATGAAAGATGCATTTTATTGAAAGCTATACAGTATTTTTAACTTCACTCTATTTACGAGTAAATATGCACAGTAGGCCTAGCATTAACTTTAGTTTTAAAAGATTAGTTTTATTACTTGCTTCTGTTTCAGTTATTGTTTTTAATTGTAATAAGTTGTGACGCATATGGCGGCTATTAACACGTACCAAAAAATCTACTAATTCACACATTTTCATTATAGCTTCGGCAAATGTTCTTATTTTGTTTTCTATGACTGGACCATCTTCAATGTCTTCTTCATTTTCAATAACTTCATTAGTCTCCATTTCAATAATTTCATCCAAAGATTTTGGCCCTTCTTCTGTTGCCAGTTCATTGTCAATACAAACGTATTCCTCAGCAGTTAAATTAGAGTATCCAGTTTCTGTCAACAAATCTTTCACAGTGTGCAAGGTAATGTCTTGTATCCCTGTTTCAATAGGATTATTATTGAGTTCTTTGTGTACAATTAAACCAGCTTCTTTAAATGCATTTTGAACACAAGACTTTGATATTCACAAAACAGTGATGTTATTTGTCAATTCCTGTACTGACAAGCATGAATTTATGTTTGCAATAAGAAATTGTAAAACATGTTTTCTGTAGTGTACTTTAAGATTTTTAGTAACACCTTGATCCATCTGTTAACACTGGTAGTATTGGCCAGAAAAAAAACACTAATTTTATGTGAGAGTAATCTTCACGAGGATGACATGTTGCATTATCCATAAATGAGAAAATATGCCTGTTATCATGCTTCATTGTATCATTTAAATTTTGAAGCCAATTCTCCATAATGGCTGACGTCATCCACACCTCCTTGTTAGCATACCATTGAACTGGTAACTGGCGTACATTTTTGAAACATCAGGGCTTCCATGATTTCCCAATTATCAAAGGTTTTTCTAATTTTCCAACTGCAAAACCTCAAACTAAAACTGTGAGCCTGTCTTTTGACTGTTTACCTCCCATACATTTTTCATTAAAAAAATTTAAAGTCTTATTTGGGAGAGCTCTAAAAAACAAACCCGTCTCCCCACAGTTGCCAATATTTTTGGCTTCTAAACCAACTGTTAATTCTCAAACTTTATACTTCCAATCATCAACTGTTGCCTGGTTAACTTCTTATGCTTCGCCCCAAATTTGATTGAAAGAAATTGAATGTCTGGATCGAAAACTTTCTAACCATCCATTCGAGGCTTTGAATGTTGTGCTCCCTAGCTTGGCAGCAATTAACTTAGCTTGTTCTTGTAATATTGAACCTGACATTGGAAGATTCTTGGTTCGAAAATGTGTAAACAATTTAAATAAAATTCTGTTTATTTCTATATTTGTGCATGTACTTTGCCTTTTAGAATGAAGTGGTCTCTTGCCTTTCAACCAATCTTCTTTTATTTGTTCTTTGTTTTACAAAATTCATAAATCTGTTTTACTGCATTTGTATTTATCACATAATGGTTTCAGGCTTAATTTTTCACTAAGCCCAATAACATCGATTTTCTCTTTCATAGTTAATGTATGGAGTCCTACGTTTTTTCTTGACTCTTTTACAATAAGTGCATTACACACTTGATCACTTTATAAGAGTGACTGTACAAAACACTGCAAAACAAAAATGAAGAGACAATGAATAGCCCATACTGTTTGTGCGGAAAGTAAGTCAACCTATTGGCTGCAAGATGTAACCGACCTGTACTGTTCAGAATACAGTGCAGTACTGAACTTGCAGTCAAATACTTGACAGAAACGAATGCCGACTCAGCATCATCATATGTTATCATAAACTGCAGATGTTTATACGCCATCAGCTATATGTACACAGCAGGCTAAGCAGGAGGGTCAATGTATATGACTTTGCAAACCATTTTCAGAATTCAATGCAGTATGATCTGTCACAAATAAACAGAAAGATCTGTGCATTTTGCCATAGTTAAAAATAGATTATAAACTGTATCTCATCCAACCTAAGTCATTGTAATCTTTATTTTTTACAGTATGTATGTTATCAGAAGTTTCCGGCTTAAGCAGAACTAAAATGTAGTAAATTACTATTACTTATCCTTTTGTCAAATCTGCTTCTGCGTTAGACAGTTTCCGTCTTATGAAGGTTATTAACTAGGTAAATCAATAGGCGACAGTCGGGACTTTTTTAAGTTTCCGCGGTAGACGGGATTCCACCTAACACAGGGTCCATCTAAGACAGGTTTCACTTATTTATTATGGTGCTATAGCAAATTGACTGCTGATCACTTAAACTATAGATGTTGAGGCTGAATAAGCATGTGTGTTATCAGCTGTTTGCATGTCTCTGCTGACTACCCACAGCAGTTAAATGTGAATGTAATTTAATATATGAAATTATACTCTATACTTATTCCTTGACTTTTTTTAACATTTGTTATTCAGGAAAAAATTACTTTTAAAGTTGCAAACTATTAATAGTGGTTACATATTGATTTATCAGTCGCCATATTACTAAACACATTACTAAAAATATATATTTAAATATATCTACAAAATATCCAAGTATAACATACAGGATATGCTATAACATAGTACAATAATTCCTAAAAAATCCTGTTAAATTATTATGTTGCAAAATAATTTTTTTTATTTGAATGGTGATTATTGATGTAAGTTTTAACCACTATTTATAGCTTGTAACTTTTAAATACCTTTAGTATTTTTAGATTGTGTTTTTGAGTGTCATAAAAAAAAATAAATTAAAGTCGGATACTTTTGCCAGCTATAAAAAAATTAATGAAGTAATGTTTTATAAACAATATTAAAATACCAAAATATCTATTTCTCAAAATATTTACAAAATAAATTGAGTAAAAATTGATTCTTTAGGCCACATTGTTTACTCACTCTGAATAGTAATTCATATATTTTCTTGCAAACAATATTCACTTGGTGAAGTAGTAGGTTCAAAGTATCAAGTTAAATAGGTATCTTCCATGAGACGTTTTTTAGCAAGCTATATTGCAAAACATGTATATAGTCAAGATAGGTTTTAATATAAATAAAAATAATTGTCAAATGTAATATAACTGGTTGTTTCATTGCCTTGAAATTAACTTCTTTTTTTTTCATAAAATCTTTCTAACTATATAATGTGTTATTAGATTGTAAAATAGAAATTTTTTTAATTTCATTTAGTACAAAATTTTCTTTTGTTTTATGCAGAAACATATTTTATACAACTTCATTCCCTTTTATTTTTTTTTTATTAGTATTATTTTTATTTATTAGTCTATTGAGGTTGTGATCAAAATCTTAAAAACTAGGCTAAACTAGATTTATTTATTGATCAAATATTTAGATATTTTAACTATATTTATTAGATAGGTCACTGTAGTTTATAAATGAATAATAATAAATACCTAAAACTTATTTAATTTACCATAAATATAAGAGTATTATTAGGTTTATTATTTAATTCAATTGCAACTAATAACCCCTCTACATATTGTTAGAAGTTTTCAGTTATTTTGTACTTAGAACTTGGGATAAGTTTCTTGTCTGTATCATTTATTTGTAAATATTTTTTATAAAATTTACAGTCTATGTCTTATAAGTTCATGTTTGCTCAGATTTTATTTGAAGTTTACTGTATTATGTTAAAAATAATTCAGTGTAACATTGTAGTCATTTATATTTCAAATGACATCTATAGGTTCACTTGTAATAAGAAATAGGGCAGTAAATATTAGATAACTAAGCTTACCACAGGCTTTCCATTGACAAATAAAAATTAATTTTTTATAAAATTATCTAACCACTTGACATGGTTGAAAATTTATTTATTATTTTTTAATTGTGATCCATTTTAATCCAGAACAAGATGAAAGACAATAAAGTATTACTAATTTTTGGACTGTGTGTACCATTGTTGTAAAAATGGATTAGTACATTTATTTTATAAGTCACATGACCAGTTTCTAACAGTGGTAACTTAATATTGATATAATGTTAGATGGAGTATTATCAATATACAAGACTATTTTGAACATAAGAGTTTTTCTTATAATTTTTTTATGTAAGTTGTGGAAGAAAATTTAAAATTAAAAAAAATATGTGGAAGAAAATTAACAAATAATATTTTAAGTATTATTTTATTTTTTTGATGTATGAATTATTAAAAAAAAAATTTTAATTGCAGGTTATAAAAATGGATGTAATTACTGTATTTGGTTCATTAATTTTTGCTTTTGGAGTTTTGCTTAATTTTTCGATGCACAAGATTGAAGAAGGACATGTGGGTGTTTATTACAGAGTAAGTGTGTCTAGAGTCTATGAGTTTCAACTCATTTTAATAATTTACAATAAATATCTCCTAAATAAATTATCTGAGTTAGGCCTATGCTTACTTGATAAAATTTCATTACTTTTGTGTGTGTAAATTTCTCACAACTGAAAAAACCAATAAACAGTAAAAAGTAACCTACTTTCCAAAATATTTTTAGGGTTTTCTCTATAACAGGGCCAAAAATGGGACAAATATATTATTTGTTTTTGTCTTTAACTTGAGCTACACTAGCATCCTTTAAAGTCTTTAAAATGATAAAAACTTTCCTGTAGCAACACTTGCTTTTGGTATTATATAAGGAGGGGGCATTTGATAATTGAAGTGTAATTTTGAATTTTAGTTTTAAGAATGTAGCTAGGAAGTGATATTAGTATATTTAATTAAATGACATTTTTTATTATTTTTTATGCGATATATCAGGGGATTCAGTTTTGAGTTATGAGTTTCATTTCTTTCAATTATTATTGATATTTTGTAAAATGATGTATTTTATGAATTTATGAATACAACACTCTGGTAATATGAATTAAACACTCCAATTTTTAACTATGTTATAATACAAACATTTCATTTCCGATAAGTGCAGGGCTTTTGGGTATTTTACCTTAGAATGCTCCAAATTCAACGGAATTTTGTAAACAGGCGCGATTTGACGTCCTTAAGCAAATTTCAAAATTTGTTTACCCCATTTCCAACAGTTTTTGATATTTGAGGCCGAAATAATTTTTTCTAAAGGCTCTACGAATTTGACAGTTGTTGGTGGTGGAGTGGGAGGAGTTACACCAATCAAAAGGCAGTATTTGCTTTACATTGCTTTCTTCTGAGATCAGTTAATATGCGTTCTGGGCCTTAAAACTAAAGATAGTAGAAGAAACAAAATCAGTGTCATCATATTCTCTTTCTAGAATATCAAGGCGTTGAGTTTACAGGGATGAATTCAATGGTATTATCTGAACTTCAACAGAAAGATAGTTCTTCTGAACTTCAACAGAAATTTTCAAGCTCCTAGAAAAAGAAATGAATTTCCAAAACATCTCTCTTTGACTTTGATGAAAAGCCATTTGAAGTAACTACCTTAACTAACTTCCTCTTGATTTATATTTGCTTTTTAGGAAGGTGATAGGAGCACGAGAAAGATGGATAGGAGAGCAACCAACAAAAAAAAACCTGTTGGTTGTGTAAAAAAAAACTTTGCGTTATTAAATTGCAGCACGTGCAACATGGAAGGAGCATGTTGAATAAAAGGACATACAACTGTTTTAAAAACTACAATGTGCAAGTACTGAGATGTAATAGATTTGGGTAGGCGTACTGAAGTATTAATATGTTTACTGTATTTAGTAGTAAGATCATCTAGAAAAACGTACAATTTTTTTTAGAATAACACAGTCGTTAATAAAAAAAAGTATCAAATTATTTGTACTCCCAATTGGGCCTGATAATTACATTGTTAATACCAGTAAATTTAAATATCTAATACTATCAAAGAAAATATTTTTGATTTGTAAATTAATGATTCTAATATTTTTTTGATAACAATTCTGTATTTATACAGGGAGGAGCATTGTTATCACAAACTAGCTCACCAGGTTTCCACATGATGGTCCCATTTATAACGACATATAGATCAGTACAGGTAAATAATCAGTGTTTTTATCTACGTAGCTAGAATATTTCTTAGAAACACAGTGCTTATTTAAAGCAAAATTGAAACTTAGTGTAATTTAATTGAAAATTTTTTGCTGTTCATGACGAGCTGGTTGTTAATTACTTATTACATTTTGATATTACTTGTGATCAGACTTTTTGTTAAGAAAAGGTTGTTAAATTGTTAACTTATCTAACAACCTTTAGTTAACAAAAAGTCTGGTTGCAAGTAATATCAAATTTATACCAAATGTAATGAATCATTTATTCTATGTAATTATTATTCAAGTAATTAAGATAAAATTTTTAACTTTATATAAAAGTAATATAATTTGTTTATGCTTAAAGTATTTATGACTTCTGATCACAGAATGCTGATGTTTATAGGAAATTGTGTCTGTGTGCAGCCATTTGCGCCTATTTTGAAATATATTCCTTAGGATACAACTTCCTTAAGCTATGAAGTTTCAAGATAGATTTTATCTATAATAGGGGAACTGTGTTATAATGCTTTGTTTCTTCGGTTTTTTAAAGTAATACTTCATAACAAACATCTCGATGGAGTGGAGGACTTGTTTGAAAGCCTTGCAGAAGTAAACACTTTCAAGTTCTTATTTCCCCTCAATATAAATTGGTGCTTTATATAGAACATTTTTGAGGATGAACTTGGAATGGACAACCCTGTTTTTGAGCGTTCGGGTTGGCTTGTGATTTTGCCTACACAAGGGATTATAATATGCTTAACCTAAATTTTCCATGCAACATTTTTATTCTAACCTTCTCAGAATGTTGTATTATGCCTCTGAGGATGGTTACTTGATAACCGAAATGTACATCAGGTTAGAATAAAAATAACATTATGAAAATAGTATAATGAGAGTTAATTATGTTTAATGAACAATATATTTATAAAAGAGTAAATGTTTATAATGTCAGAGAAGTACGTCTAACCATCCTCTATTGGACCGGATGGGAGAAATGCCATGAGTGGGCATTGGAATGGACAACCCTGTTTTTGAGCTTTCGGGTTGGCTTGCGATTTTGCCTACACAAGGGATTATAATATGCTTAACCTAAATTTTCCATGCGACACAAATATACTTTTTTGTATATACTTGTAAAGAAGATAATAATTAGAAATGGACATAATTAAAGAGATTTATTGCTAACTGATTTTAGCCAAATACAAATTAGAAATAAAAACTAGTAAAAGATAGGACTAAAATGTTTTAGGTAAACATATAAATAAAAAAAGTACAAAAGTCTAAACGTTTTTTTAAGTTCATATAAATTAGTAAAAAACAAATCGTAACACAATTACTAAATACATTACATATAAAAACAAAACAATTTGTTAGTAAATATGCTCAATAATTTTTGAGCTGTTAACAATAGGAGCAATCATAACTTTCAGAACAAACAAAGAGACAAAATATTTGCTTTAGTTGCATGAATTGTGTGCATGGAGGATATGTTTCCATGCATTGACCTTTGCTATGCCCTTCCTTTCTGCTGATATGAGATAAGGCTGGTGACATGAAAATATTGCTCTATACAAGTCAATAAAATATTCTCTTTAACTCAATGGGACTTGAGTTATTCAATATTGAGCCATTACCATTGAGTTACTCAATGGTACTGAGGTAGTAGCTAATTTGAACTGTCTATGTTGGAACAGATGTTACAGGATATATCTAGTTGTCTTTTGGGAAGGGATATATAACTAACCAAGATGTTTCTTGGGTTTGACCTACTTGTAGGATTCATGTCTGTAAATGTGTTAGTAAACATATTCTTTGTTTCCCTAAAGTATCTTTAACAGCTGTTGTAACCTAAACATTTGGTCTTGTATTGTTGATAGATTGTGTTTTTAGTGTGTAATTATGTTTTCTGATAAAGAAAAAGCAAAATGTGTTTTTTTCTGGCTAAACTCAAGTTTGTAATTTCAGTTCAACGTACATTTTGATGTGAACAAGAGACAAATCACTTCACAAAAATTACATGCATGATGTTGGTTCTTACATGAAACAATTCTACAGCAAGAGTATCAGACAAAATAGTTTAGCTTATTAGACAATCTGCACTAAGACGTCCATACCAAGATGAAGCCTAGAGTTAGTTATTCCAAAAAACAACAATTTACACAGTTTTACACAAAACACTGGAATCACATGCATTAAAATCCAATTATTACAGGGATTGAAACCTGATGATGATATGAAACATTTTAATTTTGCTGTTGAAATGTTGAATTAGATTGATAAACATTTTTACTGACGAAGCTACTCTCTATATTAGTGGACAGTTTTGTGTGTTACCCCAACACAATTCACACATATGCAGAACTGAAAACTACATGAGATTTTTTGGAATTGACACAACTCGCCTAAGGTGAATGTTTAGTGTGGTATGATGAAAAATCATGTAATTGTCTCTGCAGAAAAGTCGATTAATGGAATGTGTATCTCGATGTATATATTATTATTATTCTTTTTACTGTTTAAAACCTTGTCTGTACTTTTTTTCAGGTAACATTACAAACTGATGAAGTTAAAAATGTGCCATGTGGAACTAGTGGTGGAGTGATGATTTACTTCGATAGAATTGAAGTTGTTAACATTCTTGATGCAGACACTGGTAAGTTAAAGTATTGTTTAACTGTGTTGAATGTACATTGTAACAAATAAAGTTAGAGTAAATGACTTCAACATCTAAAAATAAATATAAACTGTACATTAAAACTAAAAAAAGCAGACTTTTACATGGTTTGAATGAAATGTACATTTATAGTAATGGATGAATAAACCAGATGAGACCAGGTAGAATAAGGGTAATTATTAAAAGGATATTTTGTATATAATAGTATTAAGAAATATTGCATTAGTTACAGGTTTATGAAATTGTTTCATATTATGAAATGTAAAAGATGGTTCGATGTTATCATTAAATATTTGGAATAGTTTACTGTGGTTTAATAATAATAAATAATACACAAAACCTCCAACCACAAGTATTTTTATTCTAACCTTATTCAGGTTAGAATAAAAATAACATTATGAAAATAGTATAATTAGAGTTAATTATGTTTAATGAACAATATATTTATAAAAGAGTAAATGTTTATAATGTCAGAGAAGTACGTCTAACCATCCTCTATTGGACCGGATGGGAGAAATGCCATGAGTGGGCATTGGATGAAGAAGAAGAAGATAATGTCAGAGAAAAAAAATATTTAGGAAAAGTAATAGGATCTGAAAAAATAAATATTGTATAAATAATAATGTGATGTTCAGAGATAAGATAAGTTCTTAAATATAAATAAGATAAATAAATAGTATTGTTATTTTTGAAAAATGTAATAAACCAGGAATATATAAAAAAATATTTCCTGTAAAATATTAATAGAATCAGAAAAATCTATTCTTCTTAGCACTATTACCAGCCATTCTTAGCTTCGTTATCAATTTTATAAAAATGTATTGGACTATACTTAAAATATCTATCATATGATACTTAAAGTACCATAAAATTCTACATTTCTGTTAGGCTTTATATAGATCTGCTATTTAAAAATTTCAATCATTTAGAACTTATGTAACTCTTGTCCTGCACAGGAGTCATTTGTATATCTTTTTAGTCATGAACTTTTTTGATAACGCAAGTCTTACCCTAACCCTAGCTTCATGATTGACTGATTTTGAATTAGTTCATATATTATTTTTAACTGATCGTGGTATATATTTCAAATTTTTTAATTATAATATTATCCGACCATAGTATTTTTTAAAAATACTGGTTTCAACTTTAAAAAAATTTCCATATGTTCCTATGTGAGTTGTATCATGAAGTTTGAATCATACTTTTCATATGTGTATGATGTGATGCGCTTTTTTATCTTATTTTATTTTTCAAACCTGTTTATTCTACATACATTGCAATCATTTATTAGCACTATATAAATGATAAAAATCTTATGCCTTTGGTGTTTTATTAACAATATCTAATAAAACTGAGTCACAAATATAATATTAAATAAGTTTTCAATTTTGTAGTATACGATATGGTACGAAATTACACTGCCGACTATGACAAGACATTGATTTTTAACAAAGTACACCATGAGCTCAATCAGTTCTGTAGCAGCCATTCTCTTCATGAGGTGAGTTTAAATTTCTAATGAGCTTAAACATGGCTTAAACATGTTTAGTATTATTCTTCAAATAATTTAAAGGTGTAATTTTTCTGATTTTTACTAATTTAATAAAATTTAACACATTGAAGCCTACATCAGAGTATAGATCGGGCCATTTAGTTAACGCTCACTCCTGACGCCTGTGTGTAGATCGGGATCCCGTATTAGGGACCAAGGACCATAATCCGATCTGTATGTAAGTAATCAATTCAAACGTATATATTTCTTAAAAGCTTGTTCCATTCCCTTAAAATCATTTTTAATATGCTGTAAATATAGTTATTTTATTATAAGTCAGGAATCTTTTATATTTTAGCTAAAAACCTTTAGGCAGATTATAAATGGTTGCCTATTATGGGACTAGTGTTAAAACTATTACGATTGTTAATAAATTATCATATATTACCATATTATATGTTATTGATAGTCATTTAGTATTGTGGTTAATAAACTATTATTATAATTTCAAACTGCAAAAGAAAATCCTCCAAGAGATAGCATTATTCATTCCCATATCTTCAAAAACCTCAGAACTTATTATACCATTGATAAGATCCAAAAAAACCTCCATATTGATCAGCGTGAGGGGAACAATTTAGTGATGTAGTAGCTATTGGTAAATTATTTGTTGGCTAAAGCATCTTTATTGAACTTAAATATCTTCGATTAAAGTGGCTATAAATTTTACAAAACTTCTCAGACCTATAGAATCTCAAAGTTTAACTTTTTTTTTTAGTTTTGAATTTAGGAGTGAATATTTACCATAATTTCAGGAACTGATCCACATTAGTATCTAAACCAAAAACAATTTATTTAAAACTATAAGATAATAATGTTTCAACCAAATCACTTTCCTGAAATAACTAGAGAACAAATACATCAGCTGTTTATATATATTTCTGACGGATAAGTGAAATAAATTATCCCTGAAATACAATTATAGTTTTATTGAAAAACATTGCATTAAAAGTGAATTACATAACAGACTGATAATTATGTAAACATCAACAATGAAGGTGTGTTATTAAAAGTAATTAACCTGCCTGTAGAGTAAATATGTTGAGTCTGTACAGAATTTAATTTCCTTCTGACTCATATGTTGCAGTGAACTCAAATACTTGTTATATAAGAATGAATAAATATGTTATAGTTGAGTTTTACTTCCAGAAAAAATAAATTATGTTAGAAAAATTGTGTGAAACTGAAAAATAATTTTTAATGACTAAATAATTTAGATAAATTTTGTTACAGATAACTATAGGTACTTTAATACTAAAATACTTCTAAAGGTTTTTATAAAGTACTAACTAACAAGATTGCTAGCCACAAGAAAATTTATTATTCAGTATGTACCCATGATAAAATTTAACAAGGTGTGTAGCTATTAGTTAACAATGCTACTTTAATGATCCAGGTCTAACCTAGCTTTAGATAAGGGAATGATTAATATAGCAAATTAATAACTTAGGTGTATTAGTTAGCTATTAATTATAGTAATTATATTAATAATAACAATTAATAATAATTTATCAATATGTTTTCTTTATAAACAACATTTTCTCAGATACAGATGTATTAATACAACATTGTAACTCTTCACTAACCTGATAGATTATAATAATAAAATATTTTTGTATCGTATTAAAAAAATCTTTCTCTTCAATTTAAATGAAATTTAAAAATAGGGATTTCTCAGTTATTAAATTCCTTCTATTAGCTTACACTCTCCTGATCTTGTAAACATTTTCAATTGTTAATAAAATAAATTTTTATTCATGCAGTCAAGTTCAAAACATTTTTGTAAACCTATAGTAGATGAAAATTGATGTTAATACAGTTTTTTCAAATATTTATTCAATAATTAAATTGTAAAATTTTTGAGATCTAGCCAGATTCAAACTGAGATTTTTCATGTTGAAGTCCAAATTGCTATATATGTCAAAGTCTTATATTGCTTTTTCTTGGCACTACGTCAACTTCAATACCTAGAAATATATTTCTCAAAGATGTATATGAATATTTTTCCCCCATGTGGTTGTCGTTGAAATGTCCATTGTACAACCTTAAACTGTTGCCGTGGTTACCACACAATATCATAAATAGTGCTCTAGGGTAGCTATAATAAAATTTTTGTTTGTTAACCTCAGTAGGAATTTACTTAAAGCATTTTTTTTTATATTGCTTGTTTTTCTCTTATCAAGTACTCCATTTGATTATTAGTATGAGAAGTAAAAACCAATTACAAATGTTTTTAAAATTCAGTAAATCACAGTAAGTAGCTTACACTTGAATGTTTTATTATTATGAAGAATATGCTTTCCCTTTACATTTTAAAAAGTGTTTTTAATATACTATTGGTTTTAGACAGTTATTGTTATTAATATACAAACCAACAGACTAATTATGAAATTCAGACACACATTGTTCAACAATAATTACAATAATGAATGAAGAGGAATTTTATGACAAAATCAGTAATTTTAGGAAAATATACTGATCCTCAGGCTAAGGCAAAACAAAAATTCTTATATAATGTCAGAAATTAGGTACAAAAATTAATTGAAAGCTTAAACTACCAGTCTAGATAATTTATTATATTTATTTAGTTTTATTTATTATATTTAGTTATAGACTTACTTGGACTAAATTTAATGCCTCATGTTGTCAACATTATAACCATTACACTAGACACAACAATAAACGCTAATAATATATTACAGGCGCGATATAAGTGGAAAGTAGCGTCTGCGGTGTGCATGCAGGGAAGTTCACTTCTACGCCAATTGTTTTATTTTAGTTGAATTTTGTTATTTGTCTGAGTTGAGTTTAGAAATTGTCAAATTTGTTATCAGGAACTAAGTAGAATATTTTGTAAGAATTACTTTAAAAATCCATTATTAGCCGTTAGTTAAAGTCACCTTCTGTACTGTAATAAAATCAGTTACATTACCAATCTAAAATTATGAAATATAATAAAATGCATGGTCATTTTATATCTGCGGCCCTTACAGCCATGTTAAATTGAACATGAGGCTCTCAAGTACAAAATGATTGCCAACCTCTGCTCTGAGTGGATCATCATGTTTCAGAGTCGAACTTGAAATCTGAACAAGAAATCATTGTCGGATTTTCAGTCTAACCGATAGTGTTAGAAAATGGTTCAAAAGGAAGAGTTTGTCAAACTATACTTTGACTTTAAAGATTGTCTCCAATAAAATTCAACCGCTCTGCAAGTTAGACTCAGATGTATGCTGCTTAACTTATATTTCTAGCAATCAATGTCTACATTAATATACTCCAACATTAACACAGAAAGAAATTAAATTAAACTATGCTGTAAAACATACTCAAGGTTGAACAATTTTTATAGTAAAGTGTAGTAAGATTGGTAGACATTCCAACTGGCTAACGTACTCATGTTTTACCGACATACTGTTTCATGAATATCCACTTATAAGTGCAGATGTGGTTTTTAGAGAACACTATTGGAGCAATAAAAGACAAGCAGTTTTCTCTATTTTATTTTTTACTTTCTTCTTTGGTAATATTAATTTTAGTTTTTTTTAATTTTTGGGACTCACTGCTGTTGGTTATTTAAAAGCTCATTTATTAATAAAGCAATAGCAAAATGCGAATCAGTTTCACTCGCAGAGGAATAGGACATACCCGAGACTGGCCGTATAGCCGTTTTATGGGCCATTAAGTGGTATCTTCTAACCAAACTCTAACTTTTAATTAAAAATATTTACTAAATATTGATTCTACTTAAAATTACAAGAAAAATGATACAAAACAACACATGTTAAAATTAAACACTAAATGACAATACAGTTAACACATTTGTATTTCATGTTATCCCGTCATGAACAGTGACGTACGTTGTTTGGTATCAATTTTATCGTAATGATGTGCAGAATTAATTTATGCTAAGCGTTCAAAGATGTGTTATCAAATTAAAAAAATTAGAGTTTGATGAAGGAAGCACCACTAGGTGACTAATAAACAGAGCGCCGGAAGGAATACGGCCCATCCTAATCCACTGCCGTTGTGTGAGTGAGGACTGTGTGTGTGTGTGTGTGAATGAGCCTACCTGCTGTTCAGGGTCACTTGCATTTCGCCAATACTATAATTCTAATTAAATACATTGATTAACACTTTTAATAACTTTAAACATTTTTTTTTAGGTTTACATAGATCTGTTTGACCAGATAGATGAAAACTTAAAAGTGGCGTTACAGAAAGATCTTATTGAAATGGCTCCAGGCTTGAAGGTACAAGCCGTGAGAGTTACTAAACCAAAGATTCCTGAAACTATTCGAAAAAATTATGAACTCATGTAAGTACTTCACAAATTTAGTACAGTCAAGTAAGTAAGTAAATTAAACCTAATACTCTGGTTATTAAAAAAAAGGACTAAGTACATTCAATTACCTTCTAACAGGATAGTTATATTTTTCTGGTCTAGACCTTTTCATATTTTTGGATTTTTTATACCCCTTCTAACTAATACCTCCTAAAGTAAACAAATTCCTGTCATTATATATAAGATTACTTAGATAGTCACTGAGACAGCCTAAATGATAACGAGATATTGCTTTATTATCACAGATGGCAGTAACATACTACACAGAGTAACTCGACATGACTCTGTGTCATGATTCATCATGGTAGAACCATGATTCATCAGGTTTTAAGTATATCCTCAGTTGAATGGGCTTCTTTTAAAATACTTTCTTTGTTTAGCTTTTAACTGGGTGTCATGATCTTTGAAATGTCAACCTTCAAGATTCATGCATAGTTTTAGGGTTGTAATTTTTCTGTAAATTAAAGTATATATTTTATTTCAATATGTTTATTCATATTATATAAAGGGAGTAAATTATATAATACAGTATTTATGAATAGGAATTAAGCTATTACAACAGTGATTCTCAAACCATGATGTATATCGGGAACAACTCTAGAATATCGAAATTTATGTGGGAATTATTAGCATCAGGGATTTATACGGAAATTGTTATAACTTGGTTACTTGTTCCAGAACTTCAATGCAAATTATATAATTCTTTTTTTTTAATATTATAAACATAAATTTATATTTGTAAATTTATTGTGAAATATATTATGAATTTGTTTTTTTGTAATCTGGATATAAAATGCAAAAACAAACTCATTTATCCATGCTGTTTATTATAAGGATGTGTGTCCTGGTGATGTCTCCTGGAGACCAATATAACAATAAGCAAACTATGACAGCTGACTATCATCTCATAATTGACTATTTAAATATGTGTAAAATATAAATACAAAATTTATTTCAGTAATTTGATTTCCTATCATCCTTATCTCAGTATGTATCACCTTTTCTTCAATATGATGGATGAATACGATAATTTCCATAGACAAGCATGCAAATGTCGCTAGAATTAGAAAGTATTAATCATTTTGCCAACCTGTTCCAAATATGAATATATATAGCACACAAATTTTTTAAGAAGTCAAGTCGCAATCACCTATGTAACAAAACACAATAATAAAAAGAAACGCTTATAAGAAAACTTGTGAAATAAAAAGCTAAAGTACCCTATTTTACGATCATAGAATAATATTTTAACCTAAAAATGAGCAAAACCAATAGCATAATCGACAAACTAATCATGTTTCACACGCGATATGTTGGAAAAGACCCAGAAAATAAACCAGCCAATTGGTTTTTGTCTCTTGGAATTGGTTACAGAAGTCTTTTATAGCCAGTAAATGGGATTCTTTCACACCAACAGTATCATGAGACAACACCAGGTTTAAATCACTCTCTTCATAATAATTTCCTTCACCACTCTTGCAGAATAATATGATAAATTATCATTTGACATGTCAGAATTATTGTCAAAAATATTTGCTACAGCCATATATCAATCAACTGTAATAAATATAAACATTAAAGCAATCACACAAACACAAGCAAGACATGATATAGCATAATAAATAACAAGTCCCACCCAAGGAAAAAATGGTGCACAATTGAAAATGATATGTAAAATAGCTTTAACAAATTGGGTACAATATACAAATAACTTTACTAATATTTGACAGAAACTGAGCTCACCCTACAGCCTTTACCATCAAACCACTTCATTTATTATATCTTTTGCTGATAAAGTCTTTTTGTCTTTTTTGTGGATGCATTGGTCAGGGTTTTCTACACAAATTGTTTGCCCTTTTCATGTCATTATTAAAGTTATGGCCTAAACCCAGAAAATCAATTATTTCCTTATTAATAATAATGTGTATGTTATTGTAATTTATACAAATCGATTTTGTTCAACACAAATCATTTGCCTACATCTAAATACACAATAAAATCATTTGTTTATGTCTTAGCTACAATCAAGTACATAAGCTCGCTTGTGCTCATCATCACTGGTGCTACCTTTGTTTATGTGTGGGTTACGTATTGTCGTACTACCTAAAATAGATGACTGTTGTTGATGTGACCGTAATTGTTAAAATAATTAAAGACTTTTATGATGGTCATTTACTTTAGTTTATATGACTATCAATTCACCCTCTGACTAGCTAGATTTGCATGCCATGATAAATATTTTTAAGAGCAACATATTTTTGAAAGATTTTTGAATTTTCACTTTGTTCTAATTTTTCTCTAATTCTTTTAATTGTTGTATTATTATAAATATTTGTTATAAAAATATTTATTATTCAAGAAAATATGAATTTTCATTAACATTAGTAGCAGTCCACATATTCAGTTTTGAATGGTCAAATACAGTAGTATTTTCGTACGCAATGTCCTAATATTCTTTGGTTTCTTTAATAATTTTGTTGATTAAATCTTTATCGAACAATAGTTTGAAAAAGCCTAATTCTTTAGGTTTCGATGGGAATACAAATTTGTTAGAAATGTATGATTTATTTGTATCGAAATCATGCAACGATCTGTAAACACATTAGACAAATAATAGACTTTGCACACACAAAAGTGGTGCCTATGTTCTCTGTTGTGCATTTATTGTTCAGATAATATCAAATATTGAACCTAAAGGGCAGTACATTGTACAGAAAACAAAATAGTAAACATACGGCAATGCTAATCTGAGAAAAATGATAGAACGTTCTCATACATGGAATGCTTCCACTGGCCATAGCACGATCTCACATACTAGAACGTGAATGCTAATGAAAGGGTTAAATAGTACTTCAGGTATATAGATTACTGCATGGAAATCACAATTTTATCCTGATTGAATGTACTTGTAAAAATTTGTACCCTAAAAATATGTTTTTATGTGTTACTTGGAACATTGTGTATCTAAAAATGGGACCACCCTCAATATTTCAGATAAGTTTTGTTTTACTGTAATTATAAAAAAAAATGTGCGCTGATTTGACTCAACAAAAATGTTAGTTTTATAAATATTGGCGTTTGTTGTATAAGTCCATTATGGAGTATGGCATGGATGGTGGTTAGGGGGTTGTCATTGCCCCTGGTGGTCAATAATATTTTGGAATGGGCCACTCCAATGTCAATAGTGTTCGTCCAGCACAATTAGCATCTTCGCTATGCGCATGTTTGAGTTAACAAAGATTTCCTTATGAAGTAATACACCTCATACTTTCTTACCTGCATTTTATCTATCAGGCCATTTAAAATTATACTATACCTACAAGTTATTATTGAGTATAGACCATGCATTATTGTTTACTGTATCTAATAGGTAAAAAAAAGTATGGAAGTTTTATTATTTTGGGCAGAGAAAATTGGGAATTTTTAGAATAATAACCAAGCGGAGATCCTAAATATAATTACCTAAAT
The DNA here is from genome assembly GCA_036971475.1 of Prosapia bicincta. Taxonomy (NCBI): domain Eukaryota; kingdom Metazoa; phylum Arthropoda; class Insecta; order Hemiptera; family Cercopidae; genus Prosapia; species Prosapia bicincta. The sequence goes on along the minus strand of JBAIZL010000007.1, from coordinate 60,774,119 downwards.
TAATGATATGTATTCTCATTAAAACATTTTACTTCAGGTTCTAAAGCTAAACATATAATCATAAAAACCAGTTATTAACTTGCAAATCACCTGTTGAATATTTTGAAAAGAAACCTGAACAAGAAACTAGCTATTTTCTGATAAAGGAGACTGTTTCAGATGCTAAAGTTGATTTATCTTACATTAATTTTATTTGTTAAGAGAATTGTAAGACATATATAATAAAGAACCTAATCAACCTTTAATACAAGTGTTAATAATGGCCATGTCAGTGTTGTATCTAGATCTGACATTTAGGCATCTCCTACTAAGAGTAAAGATATCTCAAGTAAGACATGTGACTAATTCTGTGAGGCTTAGTTTACTAATATATTTTGTCTAATCACAAAAAATGTAAGCTCCACCTGAGTTTGTATTAGAAAGTAAATGATCCTTGCCGTGTTGAATAATTCCTTACTTACTTACTACCCATTGCCCACCCTTGGGAGTTCAACCATTTGACAACGCGCTGTCCAGGAAACATGTACTTTCTTGAATATAAGACTGTCAAAATCCTGGGCCTGGTTCAGGGCTGAGCAATCCTGAAGTTGTTTGTCATTTATGACTTCACCACCACTACGGATTGGCAACACATTAATAAGGTAGAGATCCACAGCAAGGTAGTCATGACTGAATGCTGCAATGTTAACAGCTTGTGGCAGGTTATAGTCAATTGGTCAATGTTGAAAAATATTTTAGTATGATAATTTAAGTATTAAATGATACATTTTTAATGTTTTGTGCCTTAGTCATTGTGAAGGTTATATTAGGCAATAGTCATTTCTTTAGTACTATAACAAAATTACAAGAATTTTCTTTTTCTTGAGAGGGCCAAAAACAGCATTTTGATAAATGAATTAATTTTAGGGAAGCTGAGAAAACCAAGTTGCTCATTTCTGCTGAACATCAGAAGCTGGTCGAGAAAGATGCGGAAACTGCTAGAAAAAAAGCAATCATTGAAGCGGAAAAAGAAGCGCAAGTTGCGAAGATTCAATATAGTCAGAAAATTATGGAAAAAGAATCTTTGCAAAAAATTGCGGAAATTGAAGGTAATTTTATTCTTATTATATTTTTCAGATCTCAGATTTATTGCTCTAAAAGTATGGCCAATTAGTAATTTAATTTTAATTTTAGTACTTTGTCTAAAGTTCAGCAAATTAAAATATAATAAAATATCAGTTAAGCAATTTCTGATTACATTACTCAAATGACCAATCTCAGTAAAATGTATTGACATTTTAGAGCATATTTTCCAACATTTGTTTTTCTTAGATACATTGTTTAAAGATTTTGGTCTCTTGGGTAAAACCATGTAAGTTGGTTTTCATTATTTATTTTAGGTGTTTATTTAAAGGCATATGGATAATACACCTGCGGCAAACATAACTCAACCACCATTTCTGAACAATGTATCATTTTTATAAACATACTCGTATTTTCCGTAATCAATTGTTTGTTAGGCTTTGAATCAGACAAATACGATATAACAGTGCATGTGAATGCCATGTAGCTACTATAATCAATCTTGCATGAACAAGCTTTAATGTAGATTAGCCTGATTATGCTATATCCAACTACATTAAAGCATAATTTTAACATTTTATTAGATTTTTCTCAAATTACTAGTTTTTTAAAATAATGTTACAAAACCAGATACTGGTTTGTGTATCTGATCAAGCTTCCTGGAGGTAGATATTTGTATCAGTAGATTAAATGTCTCTTACCTAATATAAACTAGAATTGTAACAGTAATTTTGAATGGTCAAGAAAAAAATTTATTGCCACAATGTACGTTCTTGAAACTATAGCTTTGACATTATTTACATTTTTTGGACTAGGAGAGTGACAGACTTACCTTGGTAAGAGTCCACTCTGTAGTCTTGAAATAAAAACACATAAAAGCACTTAACCAATGAAATATTTCAACCACACAGTGGTCTTTGTCAATCAAAGAGAAAACACAAAAAGAAATATGAGAGAATGAAATAAAATAAAGTAAAAGTTGTAATCACAGATTGTGTAGAAATCAGATGTCACAGATGCACAGATTAAAGATATATGTATTATTTCCATGAGCATATGAGTGATTATAGTTTATATAAGCCTGTCAGGGGAAAAGAGATTGGAGACATCTGACGAGGCTATTAGGATGTACTAGGATGTTTTTTCAAGTTTGGAGGTTGGTTGTACCAAATTTGAGGTGGATCGGTGAAAAGATTTTTGGTGTGGACAGAAGCTTGAAGAATTTTGAAGCCATCTCTCAATATCTTGTTGAGTTTATGTAGACCAGGATGGTAGTCTGTTATTAAAGACAGTTTATTTTGTTCTGTTTGTGGTTTGGGGTGAACCTAGGATTGTGCTGAATGAATTTGGTTTTCAATGAGTCTTTTTAGGTATCCTCTTCTCTCGAAGGCTGTTGATATCTTTCTATTAAAATCTTCCAATTCCCTATCATTAGAACAGATTCTCTTACCCCTGATTGCCTGACTGTACGGAATGGATCGTTTTATGGTTTATTGGGTGGTTGCTGTCGAAATGGAGATATTGTAGGTGGTTTGTCGGTTTAATGTGAATTCCTGTGTTGATATTTCCATTCTGGAGTGTTACCTCTACATCCAAAAAGGTGATGGCTGATGTAGATTTCTCCCAGGTAAATTGAAGTGTGGAGAATTGTGTCAGGCTATCTTAAAATTCCTCAAGTGTTGATGCACCTTATGTCCAAATTAGGAAGATATCATCTATATATCTATACCAACATAATGGCTGGTGTGTTTGTGTCTTTAGAAAACTTTCTTCCAACAATCCCATGTACAGATTTGTGTACGATGGGGCCATTCTAGTGCCCATTGCTGTTTTATTTATTTGAAGGTAGTTCCTTCCCTCAAACTGAAAGCTGTTCTTCTCGAGGATGAACCTGGTCAGGTTCACAAGAAAAGGTGTAGTGGGAAGATTCTTGCCTGGGCGTTCGTTTAGAAAATTCTCTATTGCAGATAGGCCGTGTGCATGAGGGATGTTGGTATAGAGAGAGGTGACATCTATGGTGACCGAAATAGTTTCCGGGGGTAGAGGTACAGATATTTGTGAAAGTCGATCTATGAAATGATTGGTGTCCTGGGTATGTGATGGAAGGTTCTTTACTAAGGGTTGAAGGTGTGAGTCGAGGAAAGCTGAAATTCTTTCCATTACTGAATTGCAGCCAGCAATTATTGGTCTACAAGGTGGAGGGATTATGTTTTTGTGGATCTTTGGTAATATATAGAATTGTGGAGTAGAGGGGTTTTCGTTATATAATAATTTTAGAGATGTTTCTGAAATAATTTGTTCAAGAGCTGTATATTTGAGTAGTTCCGAGAGTGAATTGTTGAATTCTGTCGTAGGGTTATCTGTAAGTATTTTGTATGTTGTGATGTCTGATAGTTGCTTATTTGCTTCTTTGATGTAGTCTTCTTTATTCATAATAACAGTAGTTGAAAGTTTATCTGCTGGAAGAACCATAATATCTCTATTGTTTTTTAACAAAAATATTGCCGCTTTTTCTAATTTGGTAAGGTTAGGTTTAGTCTTCAGATTTTTAGTGAAACTTATATTGGTGATGCTTTGCATGATAAAGTTGATATACAGCTCCTGAACAAAACTATCATACCAGTGGTATACCAACTCCAGAGAATCCCCTAACCTCAATATCAGATAAATCCATTCACTTTTTTCCCTAATAGCCTCATCAGACGTCTCCAATCTCTTTTCCCCTGACAGACTTATATAAACTATAATCACTCATATGCTCATGGAAACAATACATATATCTTTAATCTGTGACATCTGATTTCTACACAATCTGTGATTACAACTTTTACTGTATTTTATTTCATTCTCTTATATTTCTTTTTGTGTTTTCTCTTTGATTGACAAAGACCACTGTGTGGTTGAAATATTTCATTGGTTAAGTGCTTTTATGTGTTTTTATTTCAAGACTACAGAGCGGACTCTTACCAAGGTAAGTCTGTCAGTCTCCTAGTCCAAAAAATCTAAATAATCTTTACCAACCAAAACTAACCTAAAAATATATAAACATTATTTACATTAAATTTTATAAATCTTTGTCAACATACATTTCTTAATATATGTTTGAAGATATAGAAATCTTAATTTACAATATAGAAATTTGTTTTGTAAATTGTAAGTATTTGTGATGTGTTCACTGAAAAAGAGAGTTTTGATTCCAAAAATTAATACTGTGGAATCAAAAATTATATATAGAAAACTCGAATAACTTATAAATTAAGAATTCGAATAGAATGTGGGACAAGCAATCTACCCGATAAAATAAGTAAAATTAAGATGAGATTTAAGTAAACTTTCATTTTTTGAACTTGGACGCTCAGTATGAAAAGATAAGACATTTATACGAGGGTGGTCTAAAAAGTTCTAGCCCTGATAACCAAAATAACAATTTATGTTTTCAATATTAATTTATTTTTCAACCTAATTTCCTTTAATGTTAATACATTTCATTCAACGGTGTTCCAATGGCATTATCCCAGTCCTGTAGTGTTCTTGAGTCTGCAAAGTATCCATCTACAACCACAACCACTTCTTCATTGGACAAAAAACGTTCACCACTGAGGAAGATTTTCAACTTTGGGAAAAGACGGAAGTCCTAGGAAGCCAAATCCGGAAAATAAGGGGGATGGTCCAGCAATTTATATTGCAAATACCTCAATTTTACCATCGCCAAAAGAATGTTTTGAGAGGCTGCATTGTCCTGATGGAAAATGATTTTCTTTTTTTTGTATGGCGGGTCTATTTTCATGAATCTTTGCGTCAAGTTGTATAAGAAGGTTAGAATAGTATTCTCTAGTTATTATTGTTTTTGTATTTGGAAGATAGTTGATCAACAGAATTACTTTTGCATCCCAAAAACGTACTGTCATGCCCACTGCATGGATTCTTATTTGGACTCGGTTATGTAATGGTGAATCCAAGTTTCATCCATTGTCACAAATCGGCCCAAAAAGTCACTCTTGCTTTTAGTAAAATGTGCCAAACACTGATTGGAAAGTTGTGCGTGAATGCGCTTTTGGTCTACAATGAGAACGCATGGCATACATCTAGCTTAAAACTTTTCCATGAAAAATATAATCAACTCGTTTTATTGACATACCAAAGGTATTAGCAATCTCATGTACTTTCGTTCGCCGATCTTCTAAAACCATACCATGCACTTTTTGATGATGTGGTTGTGTTTTTTAACAACCTTCACGAAAATCATCTGGCATACTTCACGGCCATGTTTAAATTTGGCTGCCCATTTCTTTACAGTGGAAAATGAAGGAGAAGAGTTATAATACACGTTTATAAACCTCGTATGAATTTCTATCAGTGTTAAACCTTCTTTTATGAAGAATTTAATCATTGCACGATACTTGATTTTTCCACTTTCAACAACACACGTGCAGGCAATGAATCGAACGACTGCCTACTCACATCTGCTGATTAGAATGGCACAGTATTGTGCAAGGAGTCTAATAACAGTTGCAGCAACACATCATGCGACTACTCCTGCTCTCTCTTGGCGAGGCCGAGAACTTTTCAGACTGCTTGCGTAGGTAAGCTGTAGAGGCAATATGGTGGCTACACTCGTATTTCCCTGCTATTGTCAGACGAGGAAGTGTATATTCAAGGTCAGATTAGGGTTGGACAGATTTTTTAGAAACAATTAGCTTTACTTACATTGTATTCCTACAAAGCTCAATAGAATCTCTATGGTTTATAATGTATGGTAGGACTATTTTATTCATTGCCACTGTAATGTTTTTTTTATATAACCACCAAACTAGTATTTTACCACCAAATAGTTCTGAGAGCAAACAGTTCTAACTGTCACCGCTAGAGATCGACTATTGACTGATAATAAAACAGCTGACCGAGTAAAGTTCGATATTTTGGGTATAGTTTTAATAGGAAATAAGTCCAGTCGTTGAGAGAGACCCGGACTAGCAAGTCGAAAGCGATCTTCCGGACTGCATCTAGCCGAATGCTAGCTTCCTGAGGAAACCAGTAAGAGGTAACGCATAAGTCCTAGTAACGACTTACAACAGGTATTCAACTCATTTAATATTCTTTTATATTTGTTCATAATTCGTACGTTTATTTGAACGCACTGTCCACGGCCTGTAGAAGATTTTATCACGGTACTCAAAATGGTATTTTAGAGTTAATATCAATGACTTCCCGTTTTATTAAATCCTTCGACGTCAGTAGTGTGTCACCACATTTGTCTTGTTTTAAAAATAAGCCACTATACATGTAGTCTGATATGATCACACCAGGAAACATTTAAATCCATTTCGTAAATCCAACTACTCCAATTGTCAAAAAAACAAGCTTGGCTTGGTTTCAAGCAACAAAAAGTAAGAAAGCAATAACGTATTCATAAATAATGTGTAATAAAACATTTGTTTTGGATAGGTGAAATGCTTTTTAGTACATAAATGATTTAATGGTTCCTGAAAGTAAAAACAAATATTGCCTATTTTCAGAGCTTTTATTTACAAGTTTCTTTGTATACCGTCACAATAACTATCAAAGCCTACTTTTTTAAATAGAGTTTTTGTTTTTCCTTATAATTGTTTGTTGTTTATAGTATTTAACAATGGATTAATGTTGTTAAATTTATCCACTATTAACTCTTACACATTTGAATAAAGTAAAAAAAATATTTCTGTAAAGAGAGTAAAACTAATCTATTTATTCTGTGCAGATGCGATGCACGTTGCTACTCAGAAAAGCCGAGCGGATGCCGATTTGTACGAGATGAAATCCAAAGCAGAAGCAAATACTTTGTTACTGACACCACAGTTCTTAGAGTTGAAACGTTTTGAAGCCATTGCTAATAATACTAAAATGTTTTTTGGCACTGAAATTCCAAAAATGTTTTGGCCAGAGATCTCTGAAAAATCGACATCTAAATCTCATTAAAAAGGCTAAGTTAAAAACATTGTAATAAGGAGTTGTGTGAGGATTTAGAATACGATATCGCCTATTGGTGGCATAATACAATCGAATGTGATAGGATTGTTTTTATAAGACTGAATGTCTGATTGTTTCAGATATTTAAGTTTTAGTATATGTTGGATTAAATTCTTTTGAATATAGCTTTAACCTAACAAGACTAAAGAGTAAATGATTATTTTCTGTTCCATACTTTAAAAACATTTAAATCTTATAATGACAAATACGTTGTACTTAAGAAAGTAATAACAATATTTATATTTTTTTATTGTTTTTAATATCATTGCTAGAGCACAGTTAGAATTTATTATTAGAAAATCTTATTAAAGTAGGTTAAAATTATTTTCATGTCAATTGTTTACCTTCTATGTGTTGTACTAGGTAAAAAAATAAGTAATGCATTTTCAATCAATTCCCAACAGTCGATTTGTTTTTTGTAGTCCTATGGTAAAATTTATTTAAAATAATTATATTCTGCAATAGCAGGATTAATTACTTAAATTATATAATTTCTAAATATCTGAAAATTCCTGAAAGGAAGTAATTGATAACATAGTTGATACAAAGTTACCAAAATCTGTCTACATATTCTGTTGTGGGCTTAATGTAAACTGTAGCAAGGTTGTTATTAGAAATAAATTGTTTTTTCATTAGTTTGTTCATAATCGGAGAGAAAGAGTCAAAGCCTATATAGGTGCACATGTACAAAGTTAAAAAAAAATGTTCAACCCTAGGTAGCTTCTAACCCATTAAAAATACCTCATTTACATTAGCCAGATTTTTACTGTTAGAATTCTTTTGAATTCAGAATTATTCTTAAAGTTTAGTTAATGTAACTGTCGATCAACAACTGTACTGTCCCTTTCACCACACTTCTCTATAATGTAAAATTTTCCCACCCACTCCCCTTGTTTGCACGGCTTATTTTACTTCCTAATCTCAGTGGTTTTTTTTCATCTCTTGTATTTTCCAAGACTAAATTTTCTGGGTCATTCTGATATTTCAGAAACCATCTATTGTGACCATGCCAAATTGTTTAAAAAAAGTTTTTTAAAAATGAAATTACCTAGATTTCTAAATTATTTCTAATATAGTCCATTCCATAACCTTCCTAGTATGATATTCTTTCAATGGCTTCTTCAAAGCATTCCCACAGCAGTAACTCTTTCTAAATAACTTGCCAAAGTCTAAGCTTTGGTTCTACAATGTAAAAGATATTGTGCTTTCTATACATATCAGGCCCACGGGAAGTAAAATATAACCTAGAGTTAAAAGTGTTGTGGTAGAGTGAAATAATAATAATAATACATAACTGTTATGTATATTTGTTTAATTTGGTACTAGTTTTTCTTAATTTAGTGAGTTGTATAAGGAAATTAAGCAGAAAAGTTGTTTTAAAATTGTTGTCCTGTGAGAATCAGTCATCTGGCATCCTGTTGTAGTTATAAAACTGTACTTGTAGGTAAAATTGTAAAACTGCTATAGAAGTTGTATTTGGAGGAAAAAGGCACCAGTTACGTAGTTTCAACACTTATATACAGTCCGATCCTGGTAATCCGAAGTAATAAATGTACAAACAATTCCGAATTACCTGATTTTTTGGATTACCGGAATGTACACATACTACGACGTAAACACAGCTACATATATGCCTATATAGTATTATAAAGTATGTATAGGCTAATGTTAAGAGTAGAGTTGGTTACAGTAATATCTGAAAGAAAACACTTACCAATTGGAACATGTATTTTATAATTGAAACAGGTTTTTATCATGTAAAGTTTAAAAATGAACAATGTAACACTTGAACAACACAGAGTAAAACACAAATAAACTTACTACTGTACATATTGAATATAAACACTTTGCTTTTTTATGAAGCTTCACTTCTTACTAGAAAAATCCGCAATTTTCATTTGCTTCGGTTTGTTGATTGCCTTTTCTACATCCTTTTTTTCTGAGCAAGGCATAAATGTTAATAGATCTTTGCTCATTTTTTGCCCTGGTGGGCAGTCTTTGTACTTGTGAACTAAAGTTTTCATTGGTAAAGCTTTCAAAGATATGTCACTTTCATCTGCCCTGTAAACATGATCAGAACGTAATTTTAATTCACTAACTTTTTCCAGAATTTGTTGACGGAAAGGTTCTATAGCATCAGGATTATTAGACAATTTTTCTCCTGTGATAGAAAGGCACCGAATTCCATGTCTTTTTGAAATAGTCAAGCCAATGATCTCTGACTTTAAACTCTTCTTTGTTGGGGTAGAGTTCATAAAAAAAGGATCTCGCCTTTTGCTGCAATAAAGGGGCAGATATGTTTTGTGATTGTTCTTGCAGAAACCCTGTGTATGGAGCAGTTTCTACCATAGCATATTCACTTATTCTCACTGTTTTCATCATACCTTGCTACCTTGCTCCATAGAAGACACAAACGACATAATTTTTTCTTTGTTTTTCCTCATGTCACTGATTATTAAATTTCTCATCTAGAAATCTTCCGCTAATTTTTTAGCAGGTATCCCAGCATCAAGTAGTTTTAGAATGTCGCACTTATCAGACAACAAAAGCTTTTTGTGTTTTTTTAAGAGAAGAAGACGGCATTATAAAAATTAAAGTTTAACACACTGAGATGGAAAAACGATTCTACCATCTGCTTGCCGTAAACGTTGAAACTGAAATGCTGTGGGCTGACTAATCAAAAGGGATCGATACACTGAGGTCATTGCAAAGTAAACAAAACAATATTGCCCTTCTTCTTTGAACCTCTCTTATAGTCATTTATTTATTTCTCATTTTGATATTTTCGAAAATCGTTTCGGACTACCAAAATTCGGATTCAGTCCAGACTAGGATTGGACTGTAATTTAATTATCTTATATTAAAGTCTATTTAAAAAGTATTGTAAAGTAATTGTTAAATGTTTTATCATGTGTCATTAAATATTCAGTTGATTTATAAAAGGAATTGTATTTTTTAAACTGTATTTTATTTATCTCTTTTATTTCAAATGCTATAATTAATTTTATGATAATGTAGTGTCTTTTTCTTTTGACAATAATTGTCAGTTATTTCATTACTGTTATTTAGTATTAGGAATACGTAACTTTGTTAATTTGTGTATATTGTTTGTGTGTAATACTAAAAAATATGTGAATAAACCTCTTTCAAACTCTATTTTGACATGAGGCAATTATTAACCTAATCCTTAAAAATGTCTAAATGAAAATTAAACTTTTCAATAACTAGAAAAAATGGATTGTTTAGACATAAATTACTACTTCGAATGACCAATTTTATCCACAGGTTGACTATTTTATATTTTTAACTACTGATCTAAATATTTTTTTTGTTTCTTCATTCAGCTCAGATCGCCTTCTTCACTGTCACGAGATAACCTCACCCGTATAACCATAAAATAACAAAATGTACCAAAACGTAAGTTAAAGTGTCTGGTGATAAAAACGTGACAAGATCCCCTTTCAAGTAATGTCCTATGAGACATACCTACAAGAATACAGGTGTTTCTTGATGATAGAAATACAAAGGAGGTAGATGATGAAACATGAGCATCTCTTATACAAATGTCAAAGTAAGGCTATTAGATGTGTTTACTTACCCATGAGAATTATTAAATATTATCCTGGTTCACTGAATGTAAATGTAGATTCGCTGGTTGCAGATTTTCAAGTAAATTTAATTAGCACCTGAAACAATGTTTTAGAATTAATTGTCGAAAATGTATCTTATTATTTTAAAATTTAAATACAAGTACTGTAGAACTTTTGTCACTCTTTAATTCATCTCCACTGTCAGGTGCCAACAGAAAAGAATGCATTAGTACAAAAGAAAATTATAGACCTTTTTAAAAACTTAAACATAAATAGAAATAAGGTACTAATGTTTTTATAGAGGCAACATAAACCATAAAAGTAGAACATTAATTAGATTACATACTTATTTACCTATTCATTTCCTATGTTTGCCTACAATTACATGTTAATTTCACGACTTCTGCAATTCATCTTTTTCTCGAATTCCTCACCCCATCTGTGACGAATTAGAGATTTTTTACTGTAGCTGAGATAACCTGCACTCTCCCTCTAGAAGAATGTGACAAACTGGTTGCAATCAATTTTCGTGACATAACTGTAGTTTGTATATACGAAGTTGTTATATTTAAAACGTTCTGAGAATTTGGTTCATCAAAGTCATATATCAATTGCTACTGGTAACTACAAGTTAAATAGGACAGATAGAGGTTGGTGTTACCTAAGGCCAACTGACATTATTAGATGCATCGCTAAGGATAGTCCATGATGTACTCCAGTCCTATTTACACTCAGTTACTCTAAAATTATTTTTCATCCAGCTCACTTTACCTAAATATGTTGCTCAGGATTGTATTTAAGCCCATACTACATCTAATATGAAACGGATAAAAAGACACATGTATAATCATCCAAATTAGGCTCAGAATCATGGCCACTTTGGGTACTGTACAGTTTGTTATCACTTTCGACCAGCTGAAGACATTCAGTTGCCATTGCATTACCAGTAGTCACTTAAGCAAAAATAAGGCAATAATATAAGAAGAACAACAAATATAACCAATAATAAAACGAAGTACATAATTAAACATAGGATCATTAACTAAAAACCAAAAGCTGAAACATAAAATTAAGAATAAGCTATTATTCTGCTCATTTTACAAGAATCCTGACAGTAAGCTTCAAAGTGCTAGAAGATACTTGTAATTTTTAGATTGTACATTTTGAGGCTTTTGTTATTAATGTATACTTTATGATACCACTTGGAAAAGCCCTACTTATGGACAAGTTTTGCACTAGATCAGTGCATTGTTTAATGCTGAAATCAGTAAGTAGTGTTTTCTGATAACAATAATTATACATTAAACGATACAGATCTAATTATCAGAACAGTATGGCTTAAGATACACTCCAGAGCAGGGGCTCCCAAAACCATTTAGTGGAAAATCTGTAGCGAGATAGATGAGCTTGTATTTTTTTTTACTAGCATGGCTATTTAACGTATTTTAGTAAAGGCATAACACAAGTCACTATCAACATCAAGTTCGTTCCTATATTTTGTTTTTATTGCAACGAGTGCTGAAAATGTTTTTTTGCACAAGCAGGTGCTTGAAAAAGGTAAGTATGGATGAAGAGCTGCCTGCGATACACTTGAGTGTTTTATCCAAAATGAAGATTTGTCTATTGTGGTGCTGCTGCCACATTGAACAGCAAACAATCTTTTCGTGACACTTTTGTGCTATTTTTCTTTTTAACATGTCATGTTTATTTAATTTCGAGTTTACAAAATTTACACAACCTTTACTTTTATTCCTTTTAAAAATGCATACATTTCATTTAAATATTCTGAACATCTTGGTCAATAAGATTATACATGTTAAATAAAATCTGATGTGTAAATTTAGTTTTTAATTTTGTTAAGTTATGTACTTAAATTTTAAAGTGAGAAAACCCCAGTGAGAATTTATCTTACTATTTTCCAACTGACCTCGCTTTCACAAGCCCCTTAGTTTGGAAACCTATGCCCTGGAATAAAAATATAAAGTTATCTTATACATTAGTGCAAAGAATAAAGGTTTTCTTAGTGGGCAAATCAACCACATTTAATTAAACAATAATCTCTGCAAGTGTAAACATGATTAATATTTCTAGTTAGGTTTATTTTTATAGAACATCAATAATCATTGGAATTCCATGCTTTTTACCTTTCTATGAAGTTTTATATTTTTAACTTAAATTGGTGAATGAATTGGCTGATTTGCTTTATGATTCTTTAATTTCAAAACTAACCAACAAAACTGTGCTATATTTTAATTTAAACAATAATATACGAGGGTTGTCCAAAATTTAAAAACCGTTTGAATTTTACCGCCGCACCGGTGAAATATTTCGCTAGGTAGCAGCACTAGCCTCTCTCCTCTAAAGTGAGCCATTGCGCGCACCTGTACCTTTATTAGTGTGTCCTTGGCAGTCGTTAGCGATTGATGTTCCAGTACCGATGCCCGCCAGTTGTGAAGTTCGCTCCGTCATCCAATTCCTTCACGCGGAAAAATTGCGCCCTGTCGATATTTATCGACGTGTGAAGGCCATTTATGTTAATGTAATGAATGAACGCAATGTTAGGAAGTGGTGTACAGAGTTTGCAAGTGACAGAACCAACGTCCATGACGAAGAAGGGAGGGGGGAAATCATCTGTCGACGAAGCATTATTGTTGAAAATTGAAGAAAAACCGTCGTCTGATGATCCGAGATCTTGCCGAAATGATACCTGGAGTCAGTAAATCAACAATTCAAACTATTTTGATGGAAAAATTAGGTTACCAAAAAGTGTGTGCTTGTTGGGTGCCAAAAATGTTGACCAAAGTTCACAAAGAAAATCACGTGGAAAGTGCCCAAAAGTTTTTGGATCGTTTCAACAGGGAGGGGGAGGAGTTTTTGGACTCAATTGTGACTGGCGATGAAACGTGGACGTACCACCATACACCTGAGTCTAAACAGCAATCCATGACATGGCGTCACTCCACATCACCTCGCCTCAAAAAATTTTGCCAAACAATCTCTGCAAAAAAAATCATGGCAACTGTCTTTTGGGACCGTCAAGGAGTTCTTGTAGAATTTTTTCCTAATGGCACCGCAATTAACGCTGCTTGGTATTGTGAAACACTAAAAAAGCTTCGAAGAGCGATCCAAAACAAGCGATGAGGGAGATTGAGTAAGGGAGTTTGTTGCACAACAATGCTTGGCCCCACACTGCTCGGTCACTACAGCGCTCCTGGATTCCTTTAAATGGGACTTTCTTACAGCCTGTTCTTACAGCCCTGATCTGGCACCGAGCGATTTCCATCTTTTCCTTTACCTGAAGCAACATTTGGCTGGAAAACTTCGAGACTGATGAAGAAGTCCAGGAAGAGGTGGAGAAATGGTTGCGGTCACAGGTGGGAGACTTCTATGACCAAGGCATTAAGAAGCTCATCCCCCGGCTAAGCAAGTGCATAGATGTTGACGGGGACTATGTTGAAAACTAGTTTTTATATGTACTTACAACTCCATGTACTTTTTTGTTAAAATAAAATTTCCTGCTTCTTAAAATGAAAAGGGTCTTTAATTTTTGGACAACCCTCGTATGTTGATTTTAATAGGGGATAGGAGTCTGAGATTTGCATTTCCATACCTTAGTATAGTCTTGGATACAGATCAAGGAGGAAATAGTATATACAATAACTCACAGATTTCCCACTACTCTACTTCAATAAAAAAATGTGTCAGAAATATGATAATTTAATTGGCTTATTTGATAAAAAACATTAAATTGTTCTTTAAAATACCTGATTTTGTAGCGGAAATGCAAATTTCCATTAAAGTAACTAATGATAAAGTATGAACCAATGAATAGAAGTACGTTAAGTCTAATGTTTTACTCTAGGCCTCAATTAATGGTAACAATACACTAAGGATAATGAAAAGCACAATAGTATGGACTTCTGGCCTCTGTGCGATTAATTGCATGCCACAATGATAAATTGTGCAGAAAAATCAAGTCCAAGACGTTAAATTTTGGGGGTGAATACTGTCGCCAATAAATGTATACAAGTTGCCATTTATGGGAAAGTTTATTTGTCGATTTTAAATTTGTAGTTCTGACTTCTAATCAAATTTGTACATTCATATGTTATACAGCTCTTATTTAGAACACTTAAGGGGCGATAAAAGAAGTGTTTTGTTTGTTTTAGAATGAAAGCCAATTAGATTATTGGTACAAGGATAAAGATGTAGAGGGAATATGAATTTATGATAGAATTAATGTAGTTTTAAAAATCTCACAAACTAATACAATATGAAGAAATACTGTTTTTCTTGCATGAGTAGGTTTGCTTTGCTGAAAAAGGCTTATTTTCTAATAAATTCTTAAGAGTCTCATATTTGCAATCGACTGTAGGGGGATAAGTGAACTAAATACACGACTGGTTTGAAATAGTAAAATCTTTTAAGTCTCTGCTTGGAAAATGTCTTTACCCCGTAACAGACCTATTTAGTAGAGCAGGTCTATTTCGAGTGAATGATCCTGGTTGTCAAATTTTTCTTATTCTTAGTACTGATTGGATCAACGTCACCTTTGCTTACCCCTATTTAATTTCAGCTCCCCAACTTGAAAGCGGATTTAACAGGTAGACACTAGCTTATGGCCCCTATGAGGACTAGGTCTAAATCAGGTATCAGAGACCCTGAAGAGGGAATGCTACGATCTCCCTTACATTATCTACCAGGAGGTTTTATGCCCCTACCTTTGTTCACAATCCCTTATACTTCGGAGACAATAATAGTTATATGGGTTTATGATCCTCTCTTATACTTCGGAGGCAGTAATAGTTATGCATGTAGGATGACAAGAAAACAGTCTGATTTAAAAAATACTTATAAGATCATAAAGGAAACCGGCTTTATAATATATATGCTAGCAGGAATTAAGAAGAATATGTAGGACTACAATTACAAAAATAGCACAATGAAATGAAAATAAAAATGAATAAATATGGGCACCACAATGATTAGAAGATATTTAAACTAAAAACAAGTAATATGAAACAAATTTTTAAAGTCAATTTCTACTTGAATCAACAAAGAAACATTTTATATTAGTTTCTTTTTATTTTATAAATATAATTAATATAAAAATGTCAGAATAACAATATTAGGTTGAAAATAGAAAACGAATTTCCTTGCAGTTTTTTATTTGCCTTTGTATGTATGGTGTTGGACTATTATTTTTGTTTGTTGATACTTATACACTTTTTTTTCTCTGTCACTTCCATTGTGTTGTAGTTTCTTTTCGCTTTTCCTTCGCATTGTCCGTTTATGAAGCAAGTTTCAATAACCTTGATACATTTTTTTTATTTATTTTATTCTTTTCATTCAGTTTTAATCCTATAGCATTATTTATGATATTTTGTGGTAACCTTGGCAACAAATTAAAGGTTGTGTAATGTAGGTTTTGACAAGAACCAGATGAGGGCAAAATAAAAGTTCATACACCTCTTTGAGAAGTAAATTTGTGGACAAATATGTACAGTGTAAAGCGAGCTAGACTTCGAACACAAAGATACTCAGTTCGAATTTAGATGAGTCCTTAAATATTTATAATTTAATTATTGAATAAAAATTTGACAAAACTGTATTAACATCAATTGCCATCTATTACAAGTTTAAAAAAATGTATTTGAACTTGATTGGATGAATAAAAAGGTATTTTATTAACAATTGAAAATTTGTACAAGATATATATCAGGAGAGTATGAGCTAATTGAATGAATTAAATAAATTCAATTACAATTTTAAAAGCAACAAAATTATCAGTAAAGGGAAAACCCTAGGAGGACTATATTGCCTTTATAAAAGTGAGAGACATTGATTCTTCTGGTACCGGAAGATTAGGTTAACTTCACTAAAATAATACCTTTTAGTACAATTAATAAAACATCCAATTTAAGATATACTTAATAGCTAAGTTAACAAAGTGGTATATTGAATAACCAATTAGGAAACATATCCAGTTATAGCCCTTACATATATTTCCATGACAATGTCATAATCAAACCTGGTTGTTTTAGTAATTTAGAGGTATACTTAGAGGCCATGCCCTCTGATGATGAAGACATGGTGATGATAATGTAGTTGTTAATTCTCGATAACTTTGTTAATTTTATCAATTATATCTTGTATTGTGGTACTGGGAGTTTGGTTAGTTGTAATATTCACACTGTTCTTGTCGTGTTTCATTTCTAAAACCTACTCTGATCACTGAGTTGTACCTAATCCTAGACAGTTAAACGTGCAAGATACTTGTTTAAGCAGACTTGGGATGTTTAATAATATCAGGAGAGATCGTAGTGATCAAATATTGAAAGCTTGCAAATAAAATGGAAGCTTTTTTGTCCTATGATTGTTGTGCTTATAGTTAGGGTTGGGATATTCTAAGCATCCATTCTCTAAAGCAGTGGTTTCCAACAGGAGGTCCACTGACCACTAGGGGTCCAGTGAGGATTGTCTTTGGGGTCACCGAAATTAAAATATTTTTATTTAACATATTCGCTGTGTATGTATCAGTAAATATGTGTTTCATGAAAAACAAGCAATATAAAACAAAATATTTTTAAAGTCAATTTCTACGTGAGTAAAAAAAAAGTAATTTAGTTTCTTTTTATTTTATAATTACAACTAATATATATTGTCGAAATAACAATATTAACTGACAAAATAGAAAGCAAATTTCCTTGCAATATTTCATTTCCCTTTCTATGTATAATGTTCGGCTAACATTAGTGTTTGTTACTACTTATGTTTTCTTTTTTTCCGCCGCTTGCATTGTTTTTGTGTTTCTTTTGTCTTTCCTTACACATTGTTCGTTTGTGAAGCAAGGTTTCGATACCATATATCCAGTTTGTTTATTTAATATTTTCATTCAATTTTAATCCTTTAGCATTTATGATATTGTGTGGTAACCATGTCAACAATTTATGGTTGTATAATAGAGGTTTCAACGAGAACCAGATAGGAGCGAAAGAAAAATTCATATACTTCTTTGAGAAACTGATTTCTATCAATGGAAAATTTAGAGCAGTGCTAAGAGTGCCTGACTTTGAATATGAAGATACTCAGCTCGAATCCGACTTAGGCCCCAATTTTTTATAACTTAATTATTAAATAAATATTTGAAAAAATGCTATTAACATCAATTGTCATCCACTACAGGTTAAAAAAAATATATTTGAACTTGATTGGATGAATAAAAAGTATTTTATTAACAATTGAGAATTTGTACAAGATATATATCAGGATCTTGTGAGATAATAGAAGGAATTTAATAGACATAGGGATCGGGTTGATATCGGGTATGATTTCAGAGTAAATGTGTCAAGTATGGAACCTAAATTGTCTGAAATCAAAAACTCAAGAGACAGATTCAACTCATCTTACTGAAATTGTTGTTATGTTGTGAGTTATTGCAAATGCATCGTATAATAACTTTAAGTAATAATATTAATAATATTCTTATTATATTTTTATTCGACAGTTTCTCTGTTTATCGCAATCAAAACAGACTTGTGATATGAGTTTTTACTTCGTTAACTCCTTTTCCAAACAAAATATTAATATAAATAAGTTCAATGAATTTCGCCAGAACCTACAAACTTTAACATGTTGATAGTTTTACTTTTTGTAGACTTCTTGAATGTACTTGTAATAAACTTGCGGTAGCATCAAATTTAATTTTCATATGTAAGAACAGTTTCCACCTTAAAGTAAGTGGTCAGGCAAACTATAAATTACTTACTAATAACTAATATAACTCAAATTATTTTGCGTGTAACCTACAATTGAAGTTTACGAATTTAGGGGTCTGTAAACGTAGCAACCAATGAGTGGATTCTTGAAAAAAATTTGTTGGGGACCCTTGCTCTAGATAATAGAGAAAATTAAAAACCTTTGAATAAAGGGCTAAGAGAGTAGAGGGCTCTGTGCAGAGTGTAAATTGGGATGTTTTGACCAGTGGCGCACCCAAGGGAGGGGCCAAGGGGGCCCGGGCCCCCCTTATCATGAGAAAAAATGAAATTTATAAATAAATTGAAAATGACAAGAAAAATATTATATGTTTAACTGGAATTTAGGTGTAGGGTAATACGGAAGTCAATAGAAAATAATATTGAGCCTACTTGTAAATTGAATTTTCTGAGTCAATATTTCCTGTAGTGAACGGACAGTAATGGCCTATATTTATTGAGAATGCGCCATCCATCGTTAGATAAAATACATGATGTTATTACTTTTATTTTTATCCTGCTTTAAAAACCTTATTAGGCTTTAAGTAGCATTAAAATGTTAGCAATCTTTAAATGTATCATTAATTTTAAAAAATCTGAACTTTTCGCTTTGCGGTAAGATACACAGTTTTTGAGTTAGCATCTTAAGGTATAACAAAATAAGCATTGAAGTTACTTGAAAATTGATAATTATGGGGAAATATTGAAATTGTCGAAAAGTAATAAACAACCTACTTTACTATGGCATAAAAACACAGAATTAGTCTCAATTTGAGTATTTTTTATGTTACTTAAAACATAAGTTTTAGAGTGGTAAAAATTCAATATTTTCTACGGGGTGAACAAACCGAACCCCAACACAGCCCCGTTATAGTTCTTGACAAAATCCTGGGTGCGCCACTGGTTTTGACTAAGAGAAGGAAAGAATAATGGGTGTTCTAGAAGCCGTTAATGTAAGAAAGTTATGTTTGCAGAAGAAACACTAATAGAATAAGTGTTGCAAAGATCTGTAATTAGAATAAAGTTCGGGTAAGCAGAAAGTTTTGGGAATAGCAAAAACAGAAATCCACTTTTCTGAAGGAGGGTAAAAATCCAAGGGATTGGAGCTCATCATATACCACAAGAAGATCTTCGAAAGTTAAATAACATTTACTGCTAACGTTTAAAATTAGACACATTTCACAAAACTAAATGAATTACATATATATTCTTAATTTAAACAAATTCTCAATTCAAAAAGGATCAATAAACATTAAATTTAAGAGGCCTACATGGTCAGGGTGATATTTATTTAGGAAATAAAATTAAAGTTGTCTCTTGTCATCATCTTGCACTGATTAAACTATAAATAATTATTGCATAAGTGAACGAATACTTTAGAACTTACGTGCTGACGCGTTTCGAAACAATCGAAGCATTCACGAAGCTAACCGACTACTGACGGCTGTGACACAAAGTAAATCAACCTATTACTTAATAAGACAGCCGTCATAGACGGTTAGCTTCGTAAATGAAACGATTGTATCGAAACGCGTCAGCACGTAAGTTCTAAAGTATTCACTAAGTTATGCAATAATCACTTGGGCTAAAGTAAAATTAAAGGCTTGCAAGAAATAACAAGGCCTTAAAAACAAAGTTTTTATTTTCACCGTCAACAATTCGACAAGGAAATTTTATGTTTAAGAAACGTTTCTGAGAGTTCGTTAAAGCGTTATCCTCTGTTACAGCGATTTCCCCATGGATACAAGCCGTAGCTAGGACATTTAGGCGCTCTTCCAAAGTTCTATTTCTCAAATTTTACAAGTGGGCCACCGCGAAAAGAAGTTAACCACTGTCAAGCTTTTACAAAATTCCTTGCGCATATTTACTGACAGTTCTAAAGCTACTGTTGCTTGTTTATACAAAAACAAACTTGAAGTTATAATATTTGAATTCCTTGAGAATGTTTGAAATAAACATGAAGTGCTTTACAAAACAGGGCCATTTAAAATAATGTTGGAGCCTATAAAAAACCGACAAGAAACTTTATACACCAGGAAAGGGGAAACTCAAACTCCTTCTCTGAGCCCAAGCTTGGGATAAATACTACGATAAATTTAAATAATGTAGTATTTTTAGAAGAGTAGTTTGAAAGCGCCATTGGAGAAAAACCTACGTATAAAGAATCTTACAAACAAACAAACAAAAGTCAATTCCTACTTAGGTTATTTTTATTTTAGTTACTTTTTGTTAGATAATTATAATTAATATAAATAAAAAACATAATTTTTCTGTTGTATGAGAGGAATAATAAATTTCTGGACAATTTTGTACTTATTTTCATTGTGCGACAGCTTACTTCAACAGTTACAAACTAGTAAATCATTCGAGAATAGTCGGCCGGCTGTTGGCTAGTCTGCACACTCTTCTCCGACCAAACTGTTTAGTTTGCTCGATGTGCAAACTAGCAGCCCAACCCGACTAAACTATCGGCCCTAAGCGTTGTCATAGTTGTCATTATTTTAGGTGATATATTACTCTGTAAGTATTATGAAATATCCGACAACATTCCATTGCGATTATCAAATAGTTTGCTAAGTAGAGTAGTGGAACCACTAATAATCTGATTCCAGAAATATCGACGGTAAGATGCGAAGAGGAATATAAATCTGCTTCCAGAAATATCGAAGGTAAGATGCGAAGAAGAATATAAATCTGCTTCCAGAAATATCGAAGGTAAGATGCGAAGAAGAATATAAATCTGCTTCCAGAAATATCGACGGTAAGATGCAAAGAGGAATATAAATCTGCTTCCAGAAATATCGAAGGTAAGATGCGAAGAGGAATATAAATCTGCTTCCAGAAATATCGAAGGTAAGATGCGAAGAAGAATATAAATCTGCTTCCAGAAATATCGAAGGTAAGATGGAAGACGGATATAAAGATTCATTGATCGGAGCACGAAGGAAAAAATGCAGTATAACCAATTAATCACATGTTGTTGATATATTTTGCTAGTTTTATTGTTATTATATTTCCAGTGTGAAAAGATATTGTTTATAAAGTGTTTTTCAGTTACTGATCGAGTCTCGTAAAATACTATCACGCTTATCCCACTTTATAATTAATGAAATATGCTATACTAATTAGAAAATCTAACGTATTCAGTTGTCAAATCCTCCTTAAAAAAAAAAAAAAAAAAAAAAAATAGGTTGTAGCACTCTGGGGTGTGCCAACAGAAGTGAAAACTTGTATAGCCAAGCCTAGAGAAATTTTGAATTGAGAAAACATTTAATTTTGCATAATGAGAAATTACCTAAACATTTGTTATCAGGTAGAAGGTTTTTTATTCAAAAAATGTTTTAATGTTTGATTAATTCATATAACTTATTACAGTTATATTGAATTATTTGTACTAAGATGTATTAAAAATTAAATAAATAATAATTCACTATTGATCAAAACTTTTTAATAATAACCTTTCTCCTTAACATTGTTCAATAAATAAAGTAAGATAACCTACGTATTAAAACAGCTGTTCTACAACATAACCTAAAACACAAAATCAGCTGTTGCACGAAATCATATGTTATCATTTAAAACACTTTGATCTGACTCGCAGCATAACTTGACGGAAATTATAGGGCCTACGTTTGTTTGTTTATGTCCATCCAATAAGTTTTTGTAGAAGTTTTCACTGCATACATACTTTGTCCCAGAAACAACTAACGTTCTAAATTCACCGCCCCACCTCCAAAGCTGTTAAACCGTTATAAAAAAAATGAGCGCTTTCGTAGTTATAAAGTTTTACACAGTTCAATAAGTTTTAATTGCTTTTCTTTACATTTTCTTTATTTTTTCAAAAGAATATAGTTTAAAACCTGATAATTGCAGTTTTACTTAAGTGGGAACTTTTTTAAACTTTTCTCATCCAGCCGTGAACAAATTAGAAAGTGATTTCTGAATAAAAAAAGTGCTCCAGTTCTGTTGGACAATTAGAAAACTTTATGCGCCAGTAAGTGCGAACGGAATAAAAATATGGCCGGTTTGTTGGTGTTTACAAAACCTAAAACATTTTCTAGCAAGCGTTCGACTGCACTGGCCTTCTTTGTTACGCGAAACTCTTATTGCGGTTTGACAGCTGTTTTTAGTTTTGTGTTTTTGGATTCACACCAAACAGGCCACCGCGTACTTGGCGTCCGTTGTATTTCTTCAAAGTACAATGTTCATCTCTAAAACACTACTATATTTCTAAATAAATTAATTTTTAAAACACTTTAAATATTTCCATTGAAGTGTAAGCTTCTATAGCGACGCCTACAATAACGTATTGGATGGACATAAACATACAATATCCCGACAGTATAATTTCCATCAGGTTACGCCATGAGCCAACTCAAAGAGAATTAAATGATAACATGATTTCATGCAACAGCTGATTTTATTTACGTTATCTTGTAAAACAACTGTTTTAACAAGTAGGTTATGTCACATTATTTATTGAACACTATTAACGAAAAAAGGATAACAGTTTTGATCAGTTAATAAATATATTAATTTATTTAAATTTAGACGACCTCCATACAAATAAATCAATAACTAAAGTTATATATTTTTAATCTAATTTTTGAAATGAAAACAGTTTTAGGCGAGACGGTATTTTCACTTCTGTCGGTATTCCGCGAGTGCTAAATTATATTTGTGTCAAATTTTTGTAGAGATTTTATTGCGTAAATATAAAGACAAACATATAAATTTTAGGAGATTATTAAGATAAATTCCAATCGAGTTCAAATACATTTTTTTAAAAAATTGTAGCGGATGAAACTTGATGTTAATAGGTTTATCAAATATTAATTAATTGATTAAAATCAATTAATTAATTCTAGTTTTATATGGGAGCAGGTAATTCTAGTTTTTCACAAAAGGGGCAAGGTATGCAGTATAGTTTTTTTCCCCATTTAGCTTAAAATAAGAGATAATATAATCTCATAAAACAGCTGATTTTATGTTATAGGTTATGTGGCACAATAACTGTTTTAACGAATAAGTTATGCTACTTTATTTATAGTATTTGTAATTATTCAATAAAAAAGTAATTAAAATAATTTATCCTTTGTTGACCTAATTAGAAATTGAATTAAAAAAGTTTTTGTTTATATTATTTGTTAATAATGTTAATATAATTTTCCCACTGCATGGAGAAACTAAAATAAATAAACTTTTGTGTCTAGTCTTTATCTGAGCGTTTAAATGGACGCGACAACGTTTAACTGGTACAATAATAATAAAGTAGTGTGCTTTATGATATGTAAGCAAACACTAAAGCAAAATATTCAGTAAAATTAATAGGGTATCTTCCTGTGTCGCTCGCGCGCATGCGCTACCGTGTTTATTACGGTACAAACATTTCCACAGTTCCGATGTGAATGGAAATAGATTTTTTTTAGTAAATTTACCTCTAGCTCCATAAAGAGAGTATGAGAATATTCTGTATATGGTAATAAGCCAGTAATGGCAACAAGAAACTCTTCCTTTAGTTCACTGTAACGACGAAAAGAGACAATTTCGTAGCAAACATTTCTTTGTGCTACTTCATAGGATTCTCTCAAGTGTTCATTTTAAAATTACAAAACGTCAAAGAGATGTTACAAAGTAACGCTGAAGGGTTAATATTTTACCTTTCACGTATTCCTTTGATGTAACGTTTGAATCGTTACAAAGTCCATTGTGTTGTCAGATAGAGATTAAATAATTACATTTTTAAAGCTTCACGGCCGATTAAGCAAAATGATTTTTTATGTGAACTGTTGGTGAACGAGTATTTTGTAATTGAAGAGCCCAGGAGAAAAAAGTGTCCAAATGACTTTGATTTGATGAAACAGAAATTTAATTTTTCAAGACTCATAGAAAAGTGCACAAAACAATATTTTGGACCACAAAACCTTTGTATTCTCAACTTTTGTGCGTACAACGAACATACTATAGGATTCTACGTGTCATAATGTATAAGAATTAATCTTTATCTAAATATCTAAAAACAAACAATGCTCCTCATCCTTTCCCCCTTGGCTTCTGCAATTAATAAGTTCAACGATTTTGTTATTTTACGGATAGTCTCTAACATTGAAGAATTTAAAAGAGTTTTTAATTAGTTTTTTATATAGATAGCAATATTAATATCAGCGTGCAAGAGAGAGAGAGAGAGAGAGAGAGAGAGAGAGAGAGAGAGAGAGTTAAGATAAAAAAGACGTCCTATAATGTGACTAATTATAGGTTTCGTGACACCTAAAATTAGGGAATCTGTGGGACTGACCAAATCTATAGGACTGACCGAATCTGTGGGGTTGACTGAATCTGTGGGATTTACCGAATCTGTGGGACTGACCGAATCTGTGGGACTGACCGAATCTGTGGATTAATCGAATCTGTGGGACTGACCGAATCTGTTGATTGACTGAATCTGTGGGATTGACCAAATCTGTGGGATTGACCGAATCTGTGGGACTGACCAAATCTGAGGGATTGACCGAATCTGTGGGACTGACCGATAGAAGTGAATACAGCATTTGAATAATTTTGTTAATCGACGCTTCAATAAAATTTAGTTAATGTAGTTAATAATAAAACAAGGAAACTAATAGAAAACCTTTATTAAATGTTAAACATTTTATTTAATAAATTGAAATGAAATCGGTTCTTAAAATGTATCAGACGCGCATAAGAATGTTTTTCTTTAAAAATTGAAGATCTTTTATATAACTCATTATTACAATATTGAACTAATTGTAGACAAATTTATCGTAACATAAACTAATATATTTAATAACAAATAAAAATATTTAATAATAACATTTTAACCTAATAATTTACAGAAAATATGATAGCCTAACCTACTTGTTAAATCAGCTGTACTACAACATAACCTATACAAAATATCAGCTGTTACATGAAATCATGTTAGCACTATTTCAAAGCTAAAATGAAGCGTTTCGTGACGCTTTTCCTAATAAAGTGTGACATGAAATGATTTTCTCTCGTTCAAAACATAGAGTCAAATCCAACGAAAAGAAATAATAACTTGAAAAACGAAGGTAGAAAATGATAGGGAAGTAAAAGATATAAAGTAATTACTATATAATGAATGTAAAAAATAGATGCATAAACTATATCTAAACAGGGCACCGAATGTTTTCACACTCTGACTAAGAGTGGGAGGAGGCTCGTCATGGCAGAACCAATGCGATGCGGACTGTCATGGTCACACCAATGTTGCCATATTTCTACAAAGAGGTATATTCGTGTGCAATGCAGGAGGCACTGATGCAGTTAGCCAGTTAGTGTGGCACCATCTGACTACGCCGCGTCCCCTCCGATCTTATTACTCTGAAGTAAGTTAAAGCTCACAATACGTTATTGAACAAACGTGGTATAAAACAGGTCGACAGTTAAGAAACGAAATAATATCAACGAGAACAAAACAATAATAATATCAATTTAGTGCAACGTGTTACCGGATTAAATTAGAATACTTTTATGGGAGAAATTAAACTTTCTAGAAAACTAACATTTATTTTAAAATCAATTTTTAGTGATTTTTCCGAAATTGTGACAAATATCTACTATTTAAAACCTTAAAACACATTTTTAATAGAAAACCTCCAAAGGCCTTTTTGTTAACACTATTTTTTTACCAGAAAACTCCCACTTCGCATTACTTGGCAACACTTTAAACCCCTATAGCCTGACTACATTTATTCTCGAATACAACATCGAGGTAGTTTTTAAATACTGGACATAGGTGTGCAAAATCTAAGGGGCATGAGCGGACTTACTCGGCGGGGATCTGGTAGCTATTAGAAGTAAAACAAACAATATTATATTTTGTGAAAATTCCTACATTGTTTCAAATATTCGAAATATTTTCAAGGCAAGAATTTGTAGCTACTGTGAAAACAATCGTTAAACAATTAAATATTGTATTATACATAAGAGATCAGCTTGTAGGGTTTAATGTACAATAAATACACTCAGGTCTCAGAGAACCTGCTTTTCGAAACAGTGTTCGTCTTATCTGTGACCAATCTACCCCACTAAGTGTAAATGTAGCCACTGATGAGGGCAACATGGTGGCTGAAACAATGTTTTGATTTATAGAATTGCATTGTGAGAAGTTGTGCATCTGGGTGTATTTCTTGCATAAAATTTAATGGCAATAAACATATCCATTTTAAATTTCAAAACTCTATTAAACATGAAAATAAGGTTATCGTGTGAAGGTCGTGTGCAGACGGTGGAAAAATAAGGTGCCCGCAAGTCCTGAGTGGCAAGATTTATCCCCTTGGTTGGCATTTGGCAATCTAAAACCGATAAATTTTAAACTTTCTTTCCCTCTGAAGTCTGCAAACTTTGCAGATAACGTTCTGTAGTGAAATTATGTTTCAGAGATGGAATACTTTCAGACTGACACACTGTAGGTTCTATTGGCGAGATTTTAGCGGTAGTCTGACCAACCGCATTTAGATATTTAAAAATGTTTAAATTAAAAACGACGAAGCGTGTTTAGATCCAAATAAAAAGATGCAAAAAATGTCTTGCCAGAGATATATAAACATGTAATAAAATAACCCCTAAACACAATTAAGAAAATATTTTGTGGAAACTTAGAATGCACGCATAAAAACAAGCAAACGAATGCTTAAATACAGAAAGGAATTCGGAATGCAGAATTGAATAATAGCCTAGTAGAGAAAGTGAGTAAGAAGAATGTGGCAAGGAAAGAACTTTCGAAAAAAATTGTTTAAAATAATTGAAGAAAGGGAAGAATCTAAACATAAATAAAAGTAAATACAATATATATTTGAAAGATATTACTTCTAAATGACCTTAATAGAATAAAATAGTTATTAGAAATGTTCTGTTCTAATAAATATACAAAGGTTTCGACAACTAAATAATATCTTCTTCAGGAGCATTTGTTTAACATAATTACAATATAAAAAACAGTATTTGGTTAATCTGTTTTAGTATGTATGGTTTATATATGAAGTAGAATAGCTAGTAGAAAGTTTTCCTGGAAGATCATGTACACGCAATGACGTTTCCAAAATATTTGCAATATTAGCTATAAGGTTGATCTTTTTAGTAATAAATTATGAATGTTGCTATAGTTTTATTACAACGGTAAACATTAAAACAGTTTACTCTAAATTTTACTACAAATTAGTCTATTTAAACAAATACATTAGTTTATTAAAACAAACTAGTTTCGACGATGATCTCGCCTTCATCATTGCTTGACTACTACTGATATTAATTTAATTTTATTGTATTAGTGTTATTAAATAATACAATTTAGTTGAATAAATGCCCCTGAAGAGCAATTGCCATTGTTTAGATGTCGAAACGTTGGGCAATAAATTTAAAACTTTTTAATGTTAAATTTGTTTGTAATTTGATCGAAACCCTTCCACTAATCATTACTATAACAGACATTAAAATGTTCTTAAAATGTAAAATAATGTTTTTCTGTCACCAGCGGACATTTCGATCGTTTAAGCCGATATCTAAAACTAAGACTGTTGGATTTGAGAATAAATTGTTGATTTTTAAAATTATAGTAAAAATGTACGATTTAAAATATTTTGACTATATTTTGTAGATGTAAGATATAATATGAGCGATCCATAGATTTAGTTTCAACCCTAAAAGTTTCAGGGTTTCTCAATGGAAGACTTACTTACTTCTTACTTCAGCCAACGCCCGTCCTTGGCCTCTCAGCCATCCGACGCCGTGTCTCCCAGTACAATGTAGCGAGTCCTTCCTTGGACTCCTCGTGAAAGATATCTTTCAGGCCATCACAAGTGGTAAGATGCTCTGCCGTCCCTTCGTTGTCGGATCAGAGTGGGCAGATTGGTGTGTCTACCACTTTCATGCGATGCAGGTGTCTCTGTAGGTAGTCATGTCCAGTGGTCATCCTAAACAAAGCCACGGCTACGCCTCTCGGAAGATACAGTGGTATGCTTGATTGGATGATCTTTTCCCATTGCTTTCCTGTAGCAGCTTGTTTCCTGTCCCGTTTCACGGAGTCGCTGATAGTGCTGTTTATATTCCGACAGACACTCCGGTATAAGAGGGGGAGGATCGGCTGCGCCATGGAGCAGCCATGCTTGGCCAAACTATCTGCTTTTTCGTTTCCTCTGATGTCACAGTGCCCCGGCACCCATTGTATTGCGATCTGTGTTGTTTTCTGCAACATGCGGAGTGTTTTCTGGCAGTTGTTTATTTCCTTCCCTTCTTGTGGCTTTGGGGAGGCGATCGCCTGAATCGCGGATGTTGAGTCCGAGAGGAAAACTACCTTCTTGGTGTTGGCCGACAGAAGAATCTCTCTGGCCGCTTCGCCGATGGCGGTCACTTCTCCTTCGAAGTTGGTTCCGTTTTTCCCCCCTGCTATTGATTTCTGCCCAATTGAGGAGAAATATCCGGCCCCGCATGCGTCATGCATTGCCGATCCATCTGTTTACACACGCAGCCATTCGTCTGCCGGATACCTCTCGTTGATCATAGCTTCTGTTAGTACTTTGAGTTCGCAGATTTGGATGTCGGCTTTTCTCAGGCTTACACCAGGTATTGATGTGCACGATGGTATTTCGGTCCTTTCCTTTATATATTTCGTTTTCTTGAAAGGTTGTCGCTCTGATTCTTCCAATCCATGTCTTCTTCTTATTTCTGCGGCTTTTGCCAGTGGTGTGACTTGAGTTTTAAGCCTTTGGCTTGCGCATCTGTATTTCTTCCAGAAGTCATCGTTGGTTCTTAAGGCTCTTTCAAAGAATTTGATAGAAGCCTTGTCCCTGCGAGCGTTAAGGGGCTCAATATCTGTTTGACTCTCTAACGCTGCAATTGGGGTAGACTTCGCAGCACCACATATCAGTCTCAATGCATGGTTTTGGACTGTATTCAGGTCTTTCTTTGCATTATCAGAAGCTGTGTTGTAAGCTTCTGAGCCGTATTCAAGGATTGGGCGGATGTAAGACTTGTATGTAGTAATTAGAACGTCCTGAGTAGCACCCCACTTCGTTCCAGTCAGTCTCTTCATCATATTCAGCCTTTTTGCAGCTTTTGTTACAGCACCTTCTATATGTCCCGACCACTGGAGTTTGCTGTCCAGAGCGATACCTAAGTACCTGGTTGATCGCGTTATTGGCAGGTCAGTAGTCCCTATTACTACGTGTGGATCGTAAGTTTTAGTTGATAGCGTGAATAACTATGCCGTGGTCTTGTTTTCGTTAATAATCATATCGTTTTCGGAGCACCATCTTTTGACTCCACCTAATGTCTCGTTTATTTTGGTTTCCAAGGAGTTGATGTTGCTGCTGGTCGCCCATATTATCACATCATCTGCGTAACAGAGTACTTCGACTCCTGGGTTATTTACCTTAATGTTGCAGATTAAATCATTCATGTAAAGGTTGAAAAGAGTACAACTGCTGACCGCTCCCTGCGGGAGTCCCCTTCTCTGTTGACGGAACTGAGAACTTCTGTTTCCATAGCGGATCTCAATGGAAGAAAAGAATGTAATATATTTTTTTCGATTATTTTGGAATAATTACTTTAGAAGATTTTAATATTTATTTTTATTTTCTAATTTTTTTCTAATATATTTATATTTTATTTATTTATTTTCATCGATATGGATACATGGTTGTGTAAATGTTTAGCTCAATTGGGCATTGGTAAGTGGTAGAAAAATCAATATAATTTTAAACCAATTTGTCTAAATTTAATATTGCACTTGTCGCACCTAATTTAAGATTAGATCGTAATTTTTTGCAGTCATATTGTCCTTGACATTACATCTATAGCTGCGGCTATCGGGTGGTTGGTACAAAGTAGGCTTTCATTTTAAACGAAATAAAAAAACGTGAAACAGTTGAAATAAAGTGTTTTATACTTGTATTCATATTTATTTATAAATTTGAATTCTCTTAACTTTTGATTCTTCATTGTATATTTATTAACAAACGTTACTGAACGCTGAGGCGAACATGTAGTCGTAATACAAAATTCTTCCAATACAGCGTATTGAGTCTTGCTAAAATGCACTTCCCTTAACAAGCTCCTATGTGGAACATAAATTCAATGAAAAGAAATGAGGTCACAAGCAGATGTAACCTGCGGTATCTTATGTATAGAAGATTATATCACAGAAGCAGTAGTACGTAATTACACCGCTGAGATCGCTAGGTGACTGCTGAAAATAACTTTCAGTCAAAACAAAGTGTTTTCTAAATACTCCGGACTCTCATGAATAACATAAGACATCAACGGATTAAGTGGTTATTTTATTATTTCAGTTCTACCACTTAGAGCATTATCTTTGTATTATTAAGTGTGAATCATGTTAGCCTACCATCACAAATTATAAATAATACTTAAACATCT
The DNA here is from genome assembly GCA_036971475.1 of Prosapia bicincta. Classification (NCBI taxonomy): domain Eukaryota; kingdom Metazoa; phylum Arthropoda; class Insecta; order Hemiptera; family Cercopidae; genus Prosapia; species Prosapia bicincta. Next base: position 60,743,287 of record JBAIZL010000007.1, on the reverse strand, counting down.
ATAACCACAAATATTATTCTAACCTGATGTAAGGTTCGGCTACCAAAGTCACCATCATCAGAGGAATGACAAATAGAACTCGTGTTTGTTATGCTTCTGAGGATGGTTACTTGGTAGCCGAAATATAAACAAAGCTATAAGCTTAACTGTACTGTGCATAATATGTATATATATATAGGCATAAAATTTAAAAAAATAAATAATAATACAATTCTGTAACCACAGATATTTTTATTCTAGCCTGATGTATATTTCGGTTACGATGATAAACGTTTTAGCTAATGTCATTTTAACAAGGAGAAGAAAAAATTTCGGTTGTTAAACTATTTTTAAATTTAATTTGTTAAATAATACTGGATGTTAAATAAATTATCATTTGTAAAACGGAGGGAACGAAAAATAAATGTAAAAAGTAGTAATTGACTATAAAATTATAAATATGAAAATTTAAGAACTAGAAATTTTCTAGATATTTAAATGTTTGTATCTTTTTGATGACAATAACAATAAAAATAACAAAAAACTGATTATTTACATTTTACCAGATTTGACTTGAAGAAAGTGAATAAACGGTTAATTCAATGAACTTGTATTCAGAATGAGTGCTAAGAAAAACAACAAATTAGACTATTTATTACTAAAATGTACAATAACTCACAAATATTAGTTTGTAGTTGTTTATATATTATTTATAGTTCATTAAAGGTGATACTTTTGTCACTGAAATGCGTCTAGCCAATAAACTAATATCTGTGAATTAGTGTACATTTTTATTAAATATTATTCTGTAAGCAGCTTTAGAACTTGGAATATTTTGAAACAGTGTTGCAAGTCTGTATAGAGGACGGGCCAAGTATGCGGGCAGCCAGTTTGGTGTGAATCCAAAAACACGTAACTAAGAACAGCTGTCAAACCGCTGTAAAAGTTTTAGAGGAGAAACAAGGCTGTCTATTGTGGTCGAAAAAGTGTTTACAGAGAGCGAACACCAATACAGTACCACGATTTCATTCATATGTGTTACTAATTGTTTCATACAGTTTACTAATTAATGTCTGTGAAAAGTAATTCTCTTTTAAGTAAAGTTTCTAATTGGTTCACGCTTCGATGAAAAAACGTTGAAAAAAGTTTCGACTTAGGAACCTGTAATTATCAAATTCTAAGACTGCATTTCTGAGAGGAAGAAAGCATTAAAGAGAGTTTCGAAGAAACAATTAAAACTCAGTGAAAATTCTGGACTTTACAAAGGGCGCTAAACACATTTTTGCAGTGATTTTAACAACTTTGGAGTGGGAGGTGGTTGAAATCTAGGAAAATAGTTTTGGTAGAAAGGAGTTTCAGGAATGTACTGCAGTCGATGCGAAAGGAATGTTTCTTTGTTTAGTATTTTGTTTCAAAGTAGACTGTAAAGAAATATATCCAAAACATATTATGTGCTTTTAAATGAATCATTGTATCTGTGTTCTAGTTATGTAAGCAATTGGCGGGGGAAATGTTTATTGTATGAAATGCAGTTTTGTATGTCTGGTTACATATTTTAATTATGTTAATTACTTTGTTTATAATGACCTAGTTCACACTAGGTATCGTATGAGCCAAAATAAACAGTACTGAAAGAATTAATTGTAAGTTTTTATTTTATTTTATTATATTTTATTTACGAGCTTTTACGAACACACACAAGTAAAAAGAAGCTGTTCATAAGAAACATATTCTGTATGACGTCCGTTTAATTTAAGGCAACAATCGTACCGTTCGTGAAGGGTTTGCATCATTTTGGTGAAGAGGGGTTGTTTCAGGCTCGTTATACACATGGTTATATTTTCCTGCAGTTGGACGATCGGGGGAGTTGACTTGGCAAGGAAAGGTTTTTCTAAGGGAGATCAGGCGGTTGTCAAAAGTTTTTTTTTTGAAGAACAAATGTTTGTTTAGGACAGTGTGGCTGGTTACTCTATCTTGCTAGAACCATTGGGAACAAAAAAACAGGTTTTAGAGACAAGAAAATCTCCTGAGGTCTCCTATAAAACGACCAATAATGGCCTATATCGGTTATTCTACTACAGCTAATTCAGTTTCATTACTGTTTATTTTGGCGCGTACGGCTATTCCTTTACGAGACAAACATTGTTGAGTTGCCGTACTTCGGACGTACATTCAAGGAAGGTAATGTTCCCTTATGCTTCATTCTTCCATTATAGCCCAGGTACTCATGTTCAGGAGATGGTTCGACCTACGAGGTTAAAGAAGCACCAAGTAATGCTTCTGGGATCTCTATGCTAGACGTTAGACCACTAGACCATTCAGCCGCCTCCTTATTATTTTTCAAGTTTGCGATCGGGACTCGAATACTATCTTTTGAGATGTCAACAAAATGTTTCGCTTACTAACATGTAGACGATAAAATAGAGATACTAAATATCCGGTTACAAATTTTAAAATTAACCCCAATGGATTATTGTAGAGACGACATAAGGTTATCCAGTTTCTACTAAAAATATCAGTCCGTAGAGAAATCGATTCAAAATCACTACAAACAAATAATACTCGTATAAACAAACATTTTTTAAAGTGAACATTGTTTCTTAGGACAAAATAATTATTTTAGTTACTTTTTATTAAGTACTTACAATTAATATAAATAAAGTAACATAACCTGTGCGTTAAAACAGCTGTTCTACTATATAACCTATAGTGTAAAATCAGCTGTTTTATGAAATCCTATGTTATTACTTATTTTAAGATAAATGGCAAGAAATAACTATATTGCATACCTTGCCCCTTTCGTGATACGTTTTCTCCCATATAAAACTAAAATTAATTCATACATTTAATAAATGAATTATTTTTTGTAAAAAATACTATATTAATGTCAAGTGTCATCAATTACAGGTTAAAAAAATGTATTATAACTTGAGTGGTCGAAGTAAAGGTATTTTATTAACGATTGAAATTTTGAACAAGATATATTAATAAATACACAGGAAGAGTGTGAACTGATAGAAGGAATCGAAAAATAAACACACACACACACACACACACACACATACACACAAAACCTCCACACTGAGCATCCAGGAATGCATATGACAGCGCGGTCTACCGACACATACATAACATTGTAGCCGTCACACTTAAAATGAAATAATTTTAAATGTTGAATTTAAAAACTTTTAAATACATTTCCAAAATATTTCATTTTATTTCATTAGTGGTGTCTAAAATGTCTGACATTTCACAATCAGAGTGACATTTTAATATATAATTTTAAAAACATTTTTGAAATCTATGGCTTTCTTACGTATTTTCTTTGACATTTATTGCTTCCCACACAGTAAAATCACTCTATAGAGAATGTTAGTAAGCACGAAGATGCAACAAAAAGCGACAAAGCGCAGGCTTGGTGAATGATAAACGTTCACGTTAGAATCCCATAATGTCTGTAAGTAGTGAGTAGACACCTTTCCTTACCCCCGGCTGAGATCACTAATATTTCAGGTAAATGATCGTGGCCACGCGATGATATAATTTTCTACCGTTCCCACCTGGGGATCATTACGTCTTCCCCTCGGTCCTACTTAATTCCGTCTCTCCTTACGTGTCTTCTTACAAGTATACCTCTTTAGAAGGAAGAGAATAGGTCAACTTAAGGCACGCACCCCTGCACCCGTGAGACAGTGATACCCTCTGTATTTTTTGTCAAACGGTTAAAATGAATACATGCAATACAGAAAAAAAATACTTACTTTAAACAAAATCATTTTATATGAAATATATATATATTGATACGTGTTCGTAATTTAATTAAAATGTAAATACATAACAAACTATAATAAAAAACCACTGTTACACGAAATCATATGAAATTGAATATAAGATACTAGCGTTACTCGACGCACATTGCTGCGCCCGAAATCATAGTTTTTGCGATAAGAAAAGCAAGTCAAACATCTAAATAGTTATATTTCATTTACTGCAATGCTAGACGATAGAAAAGGGGTTTCTTCATTTCATTTCAAAGCTCGAATGTTCCAAATTTAATCCAGCAATGGTCAATGATTGTCCTTGTGCCTTGTTTATGGTTATTACGATGCAAGACTCAAAGGAAATTGTGGTCTTCTTGGAAATTGTGGAAATCAATGGGCAGATCTGATGAAATCATCGGTATTCATGGAATTAAGACCATCTCTCCTTTAAACGTTCTGCCCGGATCAAGTTGGGTGTCAGTTTATTTGTGGTTAGTCTGGTTCCGTTGCACAGCTTTGGTTAATTAAAAATTCGCAAGAAAATTATCGGCGATACTACTTTTAATATGAATAAGTGTGATAGTAATAATTGTACATAGAATTTAGCAATTTTAAACAGTTTTAAATATTTATAAATGTATTTTTATTTCTATATACTGTTTATAATTTAAGTGACGCTAGTATGGATATACATTTTAACATTAGAATTATGACAGTGAACCATCCTATGCCTCTGGGACAGAGCCCTGTGGATGGATTTACATAAAACCTCATACGAATCATCCGTGGAATATTTTAAACAATCCATACAAATTTCATTAACTTATGTTCAGCGCTTTAGGTGTTCATATGACATATACATACACACATATACACATATATCGGTTTTAAACCATCTTAAGCCTCTAAATAGCCACTAAAAAAAAGGAAATAATAGCGTTTTTATGCATTGAATACACGGTATTTCGTAATTGATGTATAATTGAATACAAACTATTCATCCATAACCTCTAAATAACCACTACAAAGAGAGTAACAGCTGTCCTATGAAATAATATGGTCTACAGGTACGGCACTGAAACTTACTGATTTGTGTCAGGCTAAGCAGGACAGTGTGGTGGGAAAATGGTGGGAAGTGACTATTTCAAAAGGGGCCGTCCTGAAATATAGTTGCGTGCCAAGTCGGACGAACAAGTAGTTTGCATTTGCCGTCGAAACGTACTTTTCTAATTACTAATCATTAATGGCACCAAACGAACGTTTCGTTAACGCTCGAATATTCGTTAACGCTCGAATATTCGTCCACGCCAGCAATCAGTTATTACGTGTGTGGACACATTTAGAGCCAATGGAAGTGCGATGAAAAAAGGTTCAGAAGGTGATGAGAAGAGAAAACGCTGAAAGAGTAATACAGTTGTTTTTGCATCCTCCACGCGATTCAGTACGTATAAACGCTGGTGTTTTGGAGATTTAGAACCGTAATCTAAGACGAATCCTTCGTTATATGGAACTAAATATATAATATTTCTCAATTTATGTAAAGTTGAATCTGAAATAATTTAACCATAGCCTCCAAACGGCCACTACATGAAGATACGTGCAATATACTCCATGTTCTACTACATAAAATCGAATTGAATATATGGTATTTCTCAATTTATGTAAAATTGAATTGAAAGTGTATTTACGCATAACCTCTAAATAACTCCTTCATGAAGATAATAACACCTGTTCTATAGAATGATTTTAAATTCTACATACGGTATATTTCTAATAAGGGAATGGGAAAACTACTAACCATAACCTCTAAGTAACCACTGCATGACGAAAGTAACAGGTGTTTGTTCTATGAAATTATGTACACTTAATATGACTGTATATACTACACTTATTTTAGGTAAAACTGAATCTAAAACTACTTAATTATAACCTTTAAGTATTCACTACATGATCAGAATAACAACTGTTGTAGGAAATCATATGTTGTACGAGTATGAGAGGGCAATAACAACAATTACTGTTAGAGTAATCCGTTACGAAAAGACGTTCACAGTTGTTACACAACAACTTATTTCCCAGAAAGTACATTATTATATTTCTAATTTCCAATGAACTTATTTATGGTTGACATATTTTAAGTAGACCAGACCTTCTAAGGAAAACAGTAGTTTCAGCAGAGTCTTGCGTGCCTGGTCTTGTGCTTCTTCCTACCTGGAACCTGTTTCCAATCCGTTGCATGGACTGTAAATATAAAGGAACCTGGTCCCCTAAAATAAATCACTGCGTGTAATTGGATACCATGATATTCCGTATCGTCAGAAAAAACGAGCGAAAAACGATTAAGAAGAAAACGTGGCCCAGTGCGTAGTGGGTGGAGGAAACCAAAGGAATTGAAATCAAATGAACATTAGTTGTAACTTTAAAACAAAAACCCAACTAATCTTAAACATAATATACTTATGTTTAAACATTAAAACCAGTTAAATAAATACGATATATGTATTTATACTGTAAGGGGCTTCTTTGTATATTTTTAAACGATGAATGTCTAATTAATAAATAATGCGCACTTACAATTAATAGTTAATTGGCAAAACGCGTTTCGATTAAAATGTCATTATTACCGGGTAAGTTATAACTACTACTAAATATATTTAATTTTTGTATATTACAATGTTTTAGTAGTTGTAACACACTGACGATGGCAACATTGTAATCGAAACGTGTTTAAATCAATAAACCTAATTGTGAGTCAATGTGCATTAATATTTAATTATAACCTCATCCCACAAGATAAGTTTAAAACAACTTTGTTTTATAGTATTATTGTAGCTTGGTTTTGTGAATAAAATGTCCCGTAATTACATACCCGACTTAAAATTACAATTAAGGTCTGGTTTTAAAGATATTTCTTTAATTACAAAATTGATTAATTATTTATATTTGTATCCAAGTATTATATTCCTCTAATAATTAATGATAATATAATGTACAAAAGTAAAACGAACACAACTTTATTGAAGTCAACTCTTATTTCGGTAAAAAAAAAAAATTATTTTAGTTACCATTTATTAAGTAATTACAATTAATAATAAATAAAGTAACATAACCTAATATAACACAAAATCAGCTGTTTTATGAAATCAATGTTATCACTTATCTTAAGCCAAATAGGACGAAATAACTATATTGCATACCTTGCCCTTTTTTGGAAACATTTTGTTCCATTTAAAATTAAAATTATTTCATTTAATTTTATCTAATGAAAATTAATATAATTTATTATATGAAAAAAAACTGAATTAACATCAAGTGTCGTCCACTATAAGTTAAACAAAACTATATTTGAATTTGAATGAATGAATAAAAAGAATTTTATTAAAGATTTAATATTTGAACAAGATATATTGTGCCTGAATAATTACAGGTTTTATTTAGTATTACAACAAACTAAATATTAGTTTGATTGAAGTAGTTTTGTTGATATGTTAGACTATTGACAGACAAGTAACCTCCTAAATTTCAAAACGATACAATATTTAGTTTTTAATTAGGAATGCTGTATTCGGGGTTTTATGTATTTCAGTTGAGTTTACTCGGTGTAATTCCGTCGCTACATAGTTGGGCCGTCGCATAGTATTAATAGGCGCCGACTACGAGCGCTGGCAAACTACGGAGGAAGCGCAGTGTTTCGCGACGTGCGACGTGAGTAGGTCGTGCCTGCATTGTGCGATGGAGGCGTGGAACGCCACCGTAGTCGCGAAAGCCTTTCAGGACAACTCTCGCTTCTGGATACAGCGTGTACTGGTGCCTATAGTAGTGTTGGTAGGAGTTACCGGCAACTTTGTCACCGTCATAGTGCTTACCCGGCGCAGGATGTCCTCCTCTACGAACACCTACTTGACCGCTCTAGCCATAGTCGATATGTTTTTCCTCCTGGGGACGTTCTTCATGTCCTTTGAGAACCACGCGTTTATTAACAACACTGATTACATGTGGTACTGGCAACTGAGGAGATTTGGAATCTGGTTTACCGATCTCTCATGTGAGTTACAACGAATACACTTTATAAGAATTTTTTCCTAATTTATAAATACTGTCATAATGTATTTTGCTATAGATATTTATACATACTTGTTATAAATAATTATACATAATAATAATTATACACTATATATTTTGCTACATAGGTACTCTTTTAATGTAAATGTTTTAAGTAATTGTAAGGATAAGTTTAATAATTTCTAATTTTACTATTTCTTATTGTTTTAAAAGCATAAATTTTATGTTAAAAAATGTTTAAGTTTATGCAATTAAACCAAAAATATTGTTAATTGAAAAGATCTAACCGTAAACTCTAATTAGTTTGTGACGAAATCGGACATAATCTTTGTCTAAAGAAATGTTTGTTTCTTTTGTTCTTATTAGTAGCTTGTTTACAGACAATATTATAAATTATTCATATTTCAATTTGAAACAAGATTCCATTTAGAATTTTCATTAGATACGACGTAATTTTTAATGGTTTCTTGAAATATGGATTTTTAGGAAAAGTTAATTCTGTCTGGAAATCCCATAATTATTTTTCAATTAACTTGGAATTACATAATACGAGTTGTAAATTAATATTGTCAATGCTCCAGGGTAAAGAGTTTAGTAAGCCAATATAGCTGCTCAGGGTGAGGGAAGGAGAGTAAATGAAAGATATGAACAACGATTATAGTTAGAGCGGGTAAGGAAAGGAGGGCGGGCGAATAGAATAGGGCGTTATAATTATCGCGGTTGTGAGAAGGAGGGTGAGTGAGTGGAAGAGTACGATGTTAATCAGTGTTGGTTTATGAAGGAGGGTAAGTGAGATGTAGGAGTAGGGAGTTATAGTCTGTGAGGGTGTGGGAGGGAGATTAGGTGTGAGGTAGGAGTAGGGCGTTATAGTCTGTGAGGGTGCGGGAGGGAAGGTAAGGGTGAGGTAAGAGTATGGTGTTAGTCAGCAATTGCTTAGGAAGGAGGGTAATTGAGATGTAGGAGTAGGGAGTAATAGTCTGTGAGGATGTGAAAGGGAGGTTACGTGTAGATACTAAATAGGAGTAGGGAGTTATAGTCTGTGAGGGTGTGGAAGGAAAGGTAATTAAGTGTAAGGCAGGAGTATGATGTTAATCAGTGATGGCTTAGGAAGGAGGGTAAATAAGGTGTTGGGGTAGGGCGTTGGCGTTGTAGTCTGTAAGGGTGTGGGAGGGAGGTTAAGTGTGAGGCAGGAGTATGGTGTTAGTCACAGATAGTTTGGTAAGGAGGGTAAGTGAGATGTAGGAGTAGGGAGTAATAGTCTGTGATGGTGTGGGGGGGAGGTTAGGTGTGAGATAGGAGTAGTGGTTATAGCATGTGAGGGTGGGGGAGGGAGGTTAGGTGTGAGATAGGAGTAGGGGTTATAGCATGTGAGGGTGGGGGAGGGAGGTTAGGTGTGAGATAGGAGTAGGGGTTATAGCATGTGAGGGTGGGGGAGGGAGGTTAGGTGTGAGGTAGGAGTAGAGAAGTAGGGAGTTGTCGTCTGTGAGGGTGTGGGAGGGAGGTTAAGTGTGAAGTAGGAGTAGTGAGTAATAGTATGTGAGGGTGTAGGAGGGAAGTTAAGTGTGATGTAGAAGTAGAGAAGTAGGGAGTTGTAGTCTGTGAGGGTGTGGGAGGGAGGTTAAGTGTGAAGTAGGAGTAGTGAGTAATAGTATGTGAGGGTGCAGGAGGGAAGTTAAGTGTGATGTAGGAGTAGAGAAGTAGGGATTTGTAGTCTGTGATGGTGTGGGAGGGAGGTCAAGTGTTAAGTAGGAGTAGGGCGTTATAGTATGTGAGGGTGTGGGAGGGAAGGTACGTGTGAGGTCGGAGTAAGGTGCTAGCTAGTGGTGGTTTGGGAAGGATTGTAAGTGAGATGTAGGAGTAGGGCTTTATAGCTTGTGAGGGTGTGGGTGGAAGTTTAAGTGTGAGGTAGAAGTAGGGAGTTATAGTCTGTGAGGGTGTGGGTAGGAGTTTAAGTGTGAGGTAGGAGTATGGTGTCAGTCAGTGATGGTTTTGGGAAGGAGGATAAGTGAGAGGTAGAAATTGGGTGTAATAGTCAGTTATCGTGTGGGAGGTAAGGTAAGTGTTAGGTAAGAAAATGGTGTTAGTCAGTGATGGTTTGGGAAAGAGAGTAAGTGAGATGTAGAAGTAGGGCGTTGTAGTAAGTAAGGTTGTGGGAAGAGAGGGTAAGGATAAGGAAAGAATAGGGTGGTATAGTCAGTGAAGGGTGGAAAGAAGGATAAGTGAGTGGGAGGTATAAGGTGTTATAGCTTGTGCGAGTAAGGGAAGGAGAGAGATTAACAGTTAGGTATAGGATTACGCAACTTCTGAAGATAAGGTAAGGAGGGTGACGAAAGTAAGGTGAGGGAAATACCAAGTAGGAATAAATTGTAATAGATAGGATGTAGGGAAAGAGGATGTTCTAGACAGTGAGGGTGGGGTAGGAAGGGTGAATACAAGTATGGATAAGGTTTCATTGATGGCAAAGAGAGGAAGATGAACAAGAGTTAGGAATAAGGTTTTTGCAGGTGAGGGTGAAGAAAGGAGGAAAAAATAAGAGGAAATGTGAGGCTTTAAGGGAAAATGAAGATGTCATAAGGAGAGTGATATAAAGCTACGAATAAAGCTTTATAGGAAGTGAGGGTGTTGAATGGAGGGTAAAAAGAGGTAGCCCCTAACGTCATGTATAGGGATGTCTTAGGGTAAATGTTCAAATAGAGCTTTATATATGTGGAGACGCAAATTGAAAATGATATAAAAATACACAAAAATTGAATTTATTTAAAATGGAACTCACTAATTGTATTTTAAATTAATAAAGAATTAAAAATAATCATTTTCGAAGAAACTATATCTAATACACATATACTTAAAACTTTCTGTTTCTCTCATATATATAAATATTTAAATAGAATAATATATTTTTAATTAAATAACTAAATGCAACTATATTAAATGAATAACAACAGCAACTAATAATATTTGACTCAAATGCGTTTCAATTACAAAATCATCATCATTTTCAATTACAAAATTATCATCATCAGCGAGTATAACCACATAAATTGTGAACCATAACTATTTTATGCATATTTATGGAGACTATTGAATACTTTACCACAGTGAAGTTGTTTAATTATATTCATTGATAATGGTGACTATGTAGATGAAACGTGCCTGAAAACAAATTATTATTGCGAGTTGGTAATTATTCAGCTCACAAGCTGAGTTCAAATTTAGCTAAACAAGTACGCGGACGTTTTTTCTTTGACAATTAAAATGTTGTCCAACTTTTGTAACGTAGAAAATAAATCCCAATTAAATAATATAAATTGATTACCGAAAAAATTTTAAGTTTTTTGAAAGAATCCTTTTGTTAGCTATTCCTACTAAAACCAGAACATTTTCTGCAGAGCTAACTAAATAATAGTTTAGTCTGTTTCTTGGATGGAAGAATAATTTCTTTGGATTTATTTTAAAATCAGGATGCCTCGTCTCAACCCACTTTAATTATAATTCATTTCAAACAGTAGTTTTAGTTAAGAGAAAAACTTTTGAAATGCATCCAGAAATTGTATTTGCAGAAACTGAGGATCTATTCAAATAGTAAAGCTCGAATGACAAAATTGAAAACACTAGCATAGAGATGGTGATCCAGTACAAAGTGGGATGAGTTGCTTGGATTCAAGAGTGTTTAATGCTAGGCCTTCGTAATAATAGAGTAAAAAGTTGCTTTATGTACTTTTACACATATATTTTTATAGTTGCGTTCTAAAAGAGGTGGTCACAATAGCTGACAGAACAATACATGTGCTTCCAAAGCAGCTACTGTTTGGCCGTCGATTGAACAATAGTGAAAACATTTCCGATCAAGCTAATACTCCATATTCTATTTTAGGAGAATTTAATAACCTAACAAAAATCCTACAAATATTTTGTATGAATTATATAGAACAATCCGAGGGCAAAATTTGTATAAGTTTCATATTTGGAAAGTTTTAAATACAATTAGATAAATATTTTGAATTTTTTGTTTCCATCTTCAACTTTTATGGTCAGAATTATAAGGAAGCATCTCTCAAAACAGCTGTCCTCATTTAGACAAAAGGTAAATGTTACTATAATCAAGTGTTTAAATATTATTGTACGCTAAAGTAAATATAAACTTTTTGTTAAATTTTACACACATATACAGGTTTGCAAAAACAACACACACACACCTGAGTAATAGATTTATGCCAATGTAACCTAAGAAATGGTAAATCTACCCTTACAGTCTAGTTAAAAGAGTCAGTCCTAATTTAAATAAAAGGGGAGTTTTATTTCAATAACTTCCACCTACACTTCATCCCTCCTTCCACGGATCTGACACATTAATTATTTGCTACTTTAAAAAAACAACATCTGATGATAAAAATGATTAGAAGGAAAGTTTCGTTCAAGTCACAGACAAATGTAACAAAAATAAACGGATCTTGAGAGTCTGTGTATTCTCCTAACATTTGTAGTGGTTATATAGTTTGATAATATTTGAAAATTGTTATTATATTTATTTATTTATAATAGTGTGTTTTTTTTAATATTAGTAAATAAGTGACATTGTTTGAATGTAGAACGTTGCGTAATGATAATAATCTGTCTAATAATCATTTTCTTTCACCTTTCACTACTGTAAGCTTACACCTTACTGCACCCATCGGTTCCTGATATACTCTTCTTAACTCTTAACATAATCGGCCCCCCTTTAAATGTTACCTACAATTCCATGTATCTCTAATAACTCTTCCACCCTATTCCCCATTATCTTTGTTAACATCCTGTATAACATATATATATATATAAAATATGGTGATATGTTTTCTTGTAATACAGTTAAGAAATTTAAAATATTTCAAAAACAAGAATACTTTTAATACATTTATTATTCCTATTATAATTTTTTTGAAATATAAATTTAATTTATTAACTATATTACAAGAAACATATCACCATATACACACACACACACACACACACACACACACACACACACATATATATATATATATATATATATATATATATATATATATATATGGAAAACATAGAGCAGTTTGTGGCGGAAAACGTTTAAACATTAAGGCCTGGAAATGAAATTTCAAGCAATTCTAGTACTTGAAAATCATAGGAAATTTGGAATTCGGAAACATGGAATCAAAACATACATTTTACCTGAACTTATATAGATACCAATATTGTTATTTTGCACATAACACAAAATATGTTTTAACTTTCATCAAACGGCTCGGTCTGACGAGGACTGTTAGTACGGTGCACAGGCTGTTATTACGGAACTCGTGCGATACTTGTAACATGCCAGTTGTTCTTTATGCTGGGTGGAGCTACCAGTGTTATCAGATGAATTTCTACACTTACCATTACATAAATGTAAAAAGAATATGCATTGATTTAAAATAAAAGTCAAATGAAAAATACATTTTTATAAGTAAACTCAGATAAATTTAAATGTGTTCCGAATATAAAAACATATATATGTCTAGAACCATTACTACTTCAATCTCAGGGAGGGGAAAAATTGCCCCTACTGCTCCTCTCCTATTTTGATTCGTAATATATATACACACAGAAATGAAGTTGTAATTAGAGCATATATTCAAATTAAAAATATCATAAGCAAACTTTATTTAAAGGATATCTAATCTTTTGTGTATTGGTTTTTTATTTACATAAAAAATATAAGAGTTCTCAAGATGATGAAATATAACATTGAGTAAAAATATTATAAAATAGCAATTTTTATATTAAATAATCCAAGATAACATTAAAAGCCAAAACATAAAGCATATTTACTATATATGTCATATACAATCTATATTTTGTAATAGGAAAATACAGGCATTTTAATAACACGTATAATTATTATAGTGTTTATAATGTATGAAAAAATAATAAAAATTTAGAACTTTCAAATTCTAATTGCAGATAATTAAAAATATACTTCGCCCATATATATTGCTTAGTAATTGTTTGATGAATATTCCAAGATCAAAATTATGGACTTCATTTATAAAGTATAAAATTTTATTTTAAAACATGTATTAATAGGTAAAACTATAGAAATATGAAACATTTTACAGCAATTGTAGCGTCGAGAAACGTTATGATCTTACTGTACAATACGTTTCAAGAGATGACGCACTTTTTATGATGATTAATGGTCTTACATAAATGCATACATATTTGAGATCGCAGCTTTTCATTGGTGTATAGTTTGTTTGCATATAACAAATTACAAATTAACAATAATATATATATATATATATATATATATATATATATATATATATATATATATATATATATATATAATTCGGTCAATTCCTACTGAGGTCATTAAAGAAAATATTTTTATAATTATTTTTAAATTTATAATACAATTCATATAAATATGTATATAAATATGGCAGAATTACGATATTAAGTGACAAAATCGAAAATGATTTTCCTTTCAATTTTTCATTTTCTGTTTATACAGCTTATGGTGTTGAAATATTATTTTCGTTTGATACTAAATGTTTGCTTTTTCCGTTTCTAATTTATGAAGTTGATGCTGGGTTATATCTTCTTATCCTATCCATCTCTTGTAAAGCTTCATTGTTGTAAGAAACGTTTCTGGTATAATTCATTCTTTTATAATCACATTTCTCTTATAGTTTCATATACATATGTAAGGAATGGGTTTCGCGCAATGGGAAAGTTGACTCAGAGTCAAAGTGATAGATTTCAAATATGTTGTCATTCAGCTCCAATCCGTTCGGGACAGCAACTTTTTTAAAACTCAAATAATGAATAAAAATTCGAGGAACTGTATTAACATCAATTGTCATCCACTGTAGGTTAAAAAGAAATATATATGAACTTGTTTGGATGAATAAGAAAATTATTTTATTAACGATTGAAAGTTTGTTCAAGGTATAAATAAGGAGAGTATCAGCTGATAAGATTGAAAAAACATATTTTTCTATCTAGATAGGACCATGTCGGGAAACATTAAAATATGTACTGGCCACTGTAAAACGCGTTATCGAGCCGATAAAATATCGGTTGACCAGATATTGGGTTTGTGTATTAGGATGATAATTAGAAATCAACACTCTTGATTTACTTAGACAAGATCTTAGATAAGATGTATGTGGACTATATGAATGCCAAATCTATAGAGCCTATTCTGCGGAGTAAATCAATTAGTCAATTTGCATTAAACTACAAGTTGAACCAAAAGGCATGTAATGCGATGTTAATTAATAGAATAGTACCTGTACCTCGGAGGGGATAATTCCAAGGCCAAATTAATTAAAGTAAACAATAACCACTATTTGTTGACGCAGTTGTGACAAAGCCTGGCCCACGCAGAATTTGTTGAATTTCCATTGTATAGAAATATTGAATAGCACGACGATAATTACTGAAGACTGTACAATGCTTGGATAAATACAAAGTAACGTACGCTCTTTGTAAAAAATACACTGCTGAAATATCGTTCAAACAAACTCAATCACATTAAATTTTTGTTATAAAAATATGAAGCAAATATGTTTGAGACTATTTCAATATAATAGTGTTTCTTTTATGTTTCTATATTTTTCAAATTTTTAAGCCCACCTAAACACACATGGACATTTTTGTACTTTTATTTTTTCCATTTTTTAAAGAAATATTCTCAAATTATAATTTTAAAGAATATTTTTAATTGCTGTTTTTAAAGAAAATGTTGTTATATAATGATAAATTACTCAAAACAAGATGATCTTGTGCTACTTAATTTTTATAAATTAATTTTGTATTCAAACAATTTTCATAATTCCATTTTGTTAAACTCAAGTCCTTTTTGTTTACAGCACCTTAATACATCTTTACAGTTGTATATATGTGCCGCATGAAACTATTTTACCTTAAACTAGGTAATAACATATGATTTCATACAACAGCTGATTTTATGTTATAGGTTATGTTTAGAACAGCTGTTTTATCACGCATGTTATGTTACTTGGTTGTATGTTATTGTTGTAATATTATTATTATTATTAAATATTTTTGATTAGCTATCGAATAAATCTTATTACAACTAAATTAATATATTATTAACCTTGATTACGAATTTTTCGTAGTTTTGATTTTCCCCCTTTTTTTAGAAATTTGCTCGAAATATAATTAAAAAAAAGAATTAATAGGTTTTTTTAAAGAAAGTGTTAGTATATAATGACAAAGAACTCAAAACAAGATCATCTGGTGCTACTTAATTTTTATAAATTAATTTTATTTCAAATAATTTTCATAATTCGATTTTGTTTAACTCCTTTTTAAGTCCTTTTTGTTTACAGCACCTTAACACATCTTTACAGTTGTATATATGTGCCGCATGCAACTATTTTATCTTAAATTAGGTAATAACATATGATTTCATACAACAGCTGTTATTATGTTATATGTAGTGCTTAGAGCAGCTGTTTTATCACGCATGTTATGTTACTTGGTTGTATATTATTGTTATAATAATTATAACGATTATATTATTATTATTAAATATTTTTTATTAGATATCAAATAAATCTTTTTACAATTATTTTAATATATTACTAGGTTTATTAGGAATTTTTCGTAATTTTATTTTTTGCCTTTTTTTAGAAATATACTCAAAATATAATTTTAAGGATTATTTTAAATAAGTTTTATTTAAAAAAAAGTTAGTATATAATGACAAGAGTATTGAAAACAATATAATCTTGTGTTACTTCATTTTTATAAATTAATTTTGTATTCGAACAATTTTCATAATTCCATTTTGTTTACTCAAGTCCTTTTGTTTGGAGCACCTTAACACATCTTTATAGTTGTATAACATATGATTTCATGCAACAGCTGTTTTTATAATGTTGGTTATGTCTAGAACAGCTGTTTTATGACGTTGTATATATGTGCCGCGCTATTATATTTAGCTACTATTTTACTTAACTTAAGTAATAACATATAATTTAATACAACAGCTGTTTTTATATTATAGATTATGTTTAGAACAGCTGTTTTATCGTGCAGGTTATGTTACTTGAATATATATTAGGTTGAAATATTATTACTATAACTTTTTATCAGCTATGAAATTAACCTTATACAATTAATTTAATTTAATAATACCATTAATTATTAAATGTTTCTACTTTGATTTTTTTTCTAGAAATATACTAAAAACATGATTTTAAATAGGATTTTTAAAGTAAATGTTATATAGACCTAATGATAAGTTTACTCAATACATGTGTAACTTTATTTTTATAAATTAATTTTGTATTTAAACAATTTTCATGATTCCATTTTGTTTATCTAAAGTCCTTTTTGTTTATAACATTATAACAAATCTTTCTATTTGTGTATATGTGCCATATGTAACTATTTTAGCTTAAATTAAGTGATAACATATGATTTCATACAACAGTTGTTTTAATGTAAAAGTTTATGTTTAGAACAGATGTTTTATTAGGTAGGTTATGTTTCTCGATGTTTCATTAAATGTTATCGTAATATATTTTTTAACAGTTATACGTTACAACTAATTTAGAATATTGATAACGAGGTGTATAAATTTATTTCAAATTTTCAAATGATCACTTCCTTAAACGCGTCGGAGACTTTTTAACTGACTTAAATTAGATTCGTTAAACACATAACACAGCATATTTTTCTACTTCTAATAAAGTCTTTTTATATTAATAATTAGATTAACTAGATTATGGTAATACCTCTTTAAACTACATTCATCAAACGACGTATTTACTTCTGTTGGGTAATCCCGCTGACTGCCACATTATAATATTTCATTATTATTATTATTAATATCATTATTATTACACGAACTTATAAGTAATGAGGAAGACAATACAATGCATTAAATTTACACAGCTTCGCTGCTTATATTTTCTTTAAGGGTTTACGTATATGTACATGGCTATCCTCATTGGATCTATACCTAGTAATATTTTTATTTCGATCCCTATCTATCTTAGTTATGCCTTTCTAACCTGACCTCGGCTACAATAGTAGGGGCCGTACGATGTATAAATATTCTTTAATTATTACCGCGTTTCCTTAAGTGATCAACAATGCGTATTTTCGTTGTAAAAATGAAAAAAAAACCTTTCTTTATTTATTGTACCACTCATTTATTTAACACTAGTCTTGTTCAAATCGCGTCAGCTAAAACAAAAAGCGTGCTTAACATGCATGAAAAATGATTATCTAAAATTCAATAAAATTTAAATATGTAAGTCACAAGTGTCAACAAAGTAACAAAATTTGTTATGTAACTGACACTCCTGCTTTCCCAACAAAAGGAATGTATAATAATAACAAATCTTGCGATATCTTTGAGACTCCCTCCAACCCAAACTCTAAGATTGTATAATAATAACAAATCTTGCGATATCTTTGAGACTCCCTCCAACCCAAACTCTAAAATTGTATAATAATAACAAATCTTGCGATATCTTTGAGACTCCCTCCAACCCAAACTCTAAGATTGTATAATAATAACAAATCTTGCGATATCTTTGAGACTCCCTCCAACCCAAACTCTAAAATTGTATAATAATAACAAGTCTTGCGATATCTTTGAGACTCCCTCCAACCCAAACTCTAAGATTGTATAATAATAACAAATCTTGCGATATCTTTGAGACTCCCTCCAACCCAAACTCTAAGATTGTATAATAATAACAAATCTTGCGATATCTTTGAGACTCCCTCCAACCCAAACTCTAAGATTGTATAATAATAACAAATCTTGCGATATCTTTGAGACTCCCTCCAACCCAAACTCTAAGATTGTATAATAATAACAAATCTTGCGATATCTTTGAGACTCCCTCCAACCCAAACTCTAAGATTGTATAATAATAACAAATCTTGCGATATCTTTGAGACTCCCTCCAACCCAAACTCTAAGATTGTATAATAATAACAAATCTTGCGATATCTTTGAGACTACCTTCAACCCAAACTCTAAGATTGTATAATAATAACAAATCTTGCGATATCTTTGAGACTCCCTCCAACCCAAACTCTAAGATTGTATAATAATAACAAATTTTGGGATATCTTTGAGACTCCCTCCAACCCAAACTCTAAGATTGTATAATAATAACAAATTTTGGGATATCTTTGAGACTCCCTCCAACCCAAACTCTAAGATTGTATAATAATAACAAATCTTGCGATATCTTTGAGACTCCCTCCAACCCAAACTCTAAGATTGTATAATAATAACAAATTTTGGGATATCTTTGAGACTCCCTCCAACCCAAACTCTAAGATTGTATAATAATAACAAATTTTGGGATATCTTTGAGACTCCCTCCAACCCAAACTCTAAGATTGTATAATAATAACAAATTTTGGGATATCTTTGAGACTCCCTCCAACCCAAACTCTAAGATTGTATAATAATAACAAATTTATGGGATATCTTTGAGACTCCCTCCAACCCAAACTCTAAGATTGTATAATAATAACAAATTTTGGGATATCTTTGAGACTCCCTCCAACCCAAACTCTAAGATTGTATAATAATAACAAATCTTGCGATATCTTTGAGACTCCCTCCAACCCAAACTCTAAGATTGTATAATAATAACAAATTTTGGGATATCTTTGAGACTTCCGCTTACCCAAACCCAACGAGTGTATAACAATAACAAATTTTGTTATATCATTGAGACTTTCGTCAACCTGAACTCTGGGGTATATATTATTACCACATTTTGTTATATCTTTCAGACATCCACCAACCTAAACCTAAGGAGTGTAAAACCATATCAAATTTTATTATATCTTTGAGATTCCAGCTTACTTAAAACTAAGGAGTTTACATTAATACAGAATATAGACTCTCGCTTAGCCAAACCCAAGGAGTTTATATAAAAAAGAAACTTGGAATATCTTTAAGACTGACGCTTAAACAAACCCAAGGAGTTTATAACATTACCAGTTTTTCATGTACCTTTTGAGTGTATAACAATAACAACCCCAAGGAATGTATATTGATAACCAATTTTGTTTTTTCTTTAAGACTCCCGCCAACCCAAACCAAAGAGTTTATAATAATAAAAAATTTTGTTTTATCTTTGAGACACCTTTTTACCTAAACCCGAAGAGTGTATAAGAAGAGGAAAAATGAAAGGTTAGGGATCAATGTCTAGCAAGAGGGGATTATACGGCTCGGTCAAACGTAGGAAGCAGGGAAATCTTAACCCTACCTCCTCGCCAATTTTTATTAATTGCAGAATGTGAGTTCTATTTTGCTTAAAGCTTGACACATTTACGAAATTTATTTGAGTAACACTATTCGTTTTCTTTTAGACAATTTTAATTTAAATTACATTCAGGAAGTTTCAAAATTTCCGTTTTGATTTAAAGTTTACATTTGTTAACGTCACAAACACATGATCGTTCGTTGAACCAAGCATCGTACTTAAAAACATATTTATACTACATAAAATAGGTGCATTATTCTTTTTAATGCATCATGTGATGTGTCTGATTGTTCCCAACATAGAATCACCATCGTCAACACAACATAAAATCACCATCGTCAACCCAACATTGAATTACCATCGTCAACCCAATATAGAATCACCATCGTCAACACAACATAAAATCACCATCGTCAACCCAACATAGAATCACCATCGTCAACCCAACATAGAATCACCATCGTCAACCCAACATAGAATCACCATCGGCAATAACACATAAACTGCATAAAAGCATCAAAAAATCTCAACAGATTGAGCAGGACTTTAGGCTATTAGGATTGTATTAAAACTGGTTGTACTGTAGATACAGTTTGCAAGTGGATGAATGGCTTTAAAATTGTTTATTCTTTTTGCAATTCCATCCAGGTGTAGACATCTGATGTTAAGTGTTGAGGTTATGGAGAAAACTTCCCATCAGGTTGGCTTTAATAATCTCTAGTAACAAATACAGTATAAATGTAAACGTTTGCAAACTCTACACTGAATCATTCAAATTGGGGTTATTTTTAAAAATATTTTGAAAACTTTCAGTATACTAGGCCTACTGACAAAGTCTTTGTCGATGCTGTTTCTTTAGGCCATAAGTTGTGACGTGAAAAATAAGACAAACTAGTGTAGAAAAGTCGTCATAGTAAATACTCTTTCTTTATTCGTTAAAACAACAGAATCATTTCTAAATATATTTATATATTGTCACCGACACTACAGTATGACATGGCTAAAAATACGATATACCGTATGCATCAAAATAAACAGTACTGAAACTGAATCACGTGTAGTTGCATTCTCTCAGAAATTAAGTCTTTCTTGATCGTTTTTATAGGAGACAGGGGATTTTTGTGTGTCCGAAACCTGTTTTGTTCCAAAAATAGGGCGCTACCAGCCACACTGCTTTCCTTTAAGAAACTTTTGACAGCCCCTCATCTCTCTTAGAACAAAGTTTCCTTACCCAGCCCACTCCTCCGTTCTTACAACACCTGGAGCCTACGCCTGGAGAAAGATGAAGGAGAAGATTTTCTGTTATAACCGACCAACCCCCATCGTCCAACTAGCAGAAAAATAACCATATGTAGAACAAGCATGAAACAACCCCTCTTTACCAAAAAGATACAAACCTTCAAGATCGGTCCGAATGTTGCCTCAAATTGAACGGAAGTCATATAGAACATGTTTACCTAGTATAACCTATTTATCTTGTTTTTAATTGTATGTGTTTGTAAAACTATGTAAATAAAATGAGTTGTAAAATTTAACGACTTTTTATTGTTGCGCATACCGTAAAATTAAAAATATGGCCAAAAGCTATAAAATAATATTGTGAATAATGGAGTTCAAATATTGTAACAAATGTTTCGCCCAGTCATCTATCTCCGACAACATGCACATCAATCATTAAAACATACAATATTAGTGAATCAACTCATTATCATTTAAATATATTACTGATTGTATCCAGAACTTTAGCAGAGAAATATTGCACGTCAAGTATGTCAGCTGATCAATATGTGTACAAACGCTTTAAAATAATTACTGTAAAATTAACCCATTAGGTGTGGGCCTTTAACAAGGTAAAGCCAGTAGTATTTCTACGAGCACAGAAAATGGATACAAACTTATTTAAAGGATACAAAGTAATAAATAAAAATAAATTATTGAAAAAATATATTTTTACTTCGAAAAACATTTTGAAAAGTACTATCATTTGTAAATGTTTTTTGTATTAAAAAAAAGAATCTGTAAAAGTAAAATACTGTATCTCATAATGGATATCCTATTGTTTCTAGTGATAAACAAGTGACATAAACAAAAAAAATATCAAGTTAACTTGAGCTAGCTAAGAAATGTATTTTATTTACTTTTTATTAAATAATTACAATTAATATAAATAAAGTAACATAGTCTATGCTTTAAAAAAGCTGTTCTACCAGATGACCTATAGCATAAAATCAGCTGTTTTATTAAACCATAGTTATCACTTATTTTAAGTAAAAAGGCACGAAATAACTAAATTGCATACTTTAACCATTTTGTGAAATCTTTCCTATATAAAACTCAAATTAATTCATTTAATTTATATAATGAAACAATATTTGAAAAAAAAACTGTATTAACATCAAGTCTCATCCATCATAAGTTAAAAAAAAAATGTTTTTAAACTTGAGTGGATGGATAAAAAGTATTTTATTAACGACCAAAAATTTGAACAAGATGTATATCTCGCAAAGAGAGTGTGAACTAATAGAAGGAATTGAAAAAGTCAATGCCACCGAGTAGCAAAAAAAAACATTTTATTTAATTTCTCAAGTTACTGCAAGAACTGTTAATACGGATAGAGTTTCACCTTGAAGGTAAACGGAAACTGGTGAGATAAAAGAAAAAAATCATTCTATATATATATTTGGCTTGGCTCCTGGTGACAATGCCAACTCGACTCATCGTTATTGCTGCAACACGAAAACCCAGTTTATGGAGATCCACGCAAACTTGTAGTTCGCACAGTATCACACGTAAAGGGGAGAATTAATTCTATTCTTTTAAAATGGGCATCAAGCGAATGACAATGGA
Source organism: Prosapia bicincta (assembly GCA_036971475.1). Lineage (NCBI taxonomy): Eukaryota > Metazoa > Arthropoda > Insecta > Hemiptera > Cercopidae > Prosapia > Prosapia bicincta. The sequence goes on along the minus strand of JBAIZL010000007.1, from coordinate 60,720,360 downwards.
GATGCTCAAGAAACGTGACTTGTGTGGTAAGGGTCGTCTTTAAGGCTCTCTACGCCAGCCTCCACACGACATTTGTGAATAAGCGGCTGGTTGACACACACAATCAGGGACACCCAATGATAGGTATACCTTGCCAGTTCGGAACACCGAATCGCTGTTGAATTGGTGATAGTTACTATGGTGAAGTACACGTTTATCATATTCTAGGATTTCGTCATCTTGTTATCGGTCTTTCCAAAATCATATATCCTGCATTTATTGTAGGTAGTTATTTCAGGGGGGGGGGGGGTTATTTTCTTTTCATTATTTTTTAGGATGTAATAGGTTAACTAGATGGTTAGTGGTTTTAATAAAAGTTGGTGACGACGCCACTAAAAAACATTTGTATTAGGCAAAAACACTTCAAAGCTAACATAAATTGTTTTAGAATCAAGCTATCTTTAAAACAGAGCACAGAGCTATACTATATTGCAATACAGCTAGAAAGTACTCAGGATAGTTTAGGCTATAAAAAAAGTAAGGTGTGCTAGGATATGCCAATTTGTTGACAAGCAAAGTGGCTTCCTTTATGGCATACATTTTTTTTATCGCTGCATGGATCAAGGAAGCCGTATTTCACTTCTAACACTACAACTGTTTACTTTGTGTATTAGTAAATGTTATTATTTTTTTAAAGGAGCAAATCTAACCATACTGAACGTTTTGTAGCTGTTTTCTAATATATATTCTATCTTACTCAGTGCACTATTGCTTTGTTTTGTAAAAATGTTCGTAATTACAAAAGGTTTTGTGTTTATTGTGAAGTGAAATTACTTTTGTTTCCGTTTTTAAATCACACCTTTTGAAGTTGCTTGATGTAATCGTGTTCAATTCAATGATTAAACTATAATTAAAAAGTACTTAACTAAGTGAATATGTAATGGCTAACTTGCTGACGCGTTTCAGAACATCCGTTCCTTTTACGAAGCTAACCCTCTACTGCAGAGGGTTAGCTTCGTAAAAGGAACGCATGTTTTGAAACGCGTCAGCAAGTAACCCATTACGTATTCACTTAGCTAGGTACTTTTTAATCATACCTTGGTGCATAAAAACCAAGTTTTTTTTGTTTTTCCGCGATCCTAAGACTTTCTAGGATAACAGACAATATCGTTTACGTCCGGGATACCGATAGTTAACATTGTCTACTTAGTTTCAAGGAAGTATAAAAAGTATACCCTAATCAGGATAGGAAGGAGCTATGAAGGTATATAGGATTAAGGCAGGTGTAGAAGAGCCTGATATATATATATATATATATATATATAATTATTAAAGTGTAGAGGCCCCTGATAGATATATAGGTATTGATGTGTATATATATATATATATATATATATATATATATATATATATATATATATATATATATATATATATGGTGTAGAAGTCCTTGATAGATATACAGGTATTGAGGTGTAGATAAATATATATAGGTATTGAGGCGTAGAAGCCCCTGATAGATATATAGGTACTGAGATGTATATATAGGTATTGAGGTGTAGAAGCCCTTGACAGATATATAGGTATTGAGGTCCCTGGTACAGGATTGTAGGGAGATACTCGGGACGATATAAACACTTTCAAAATTTCATAAAAGCGTGTCTACTAATCGCAAGCCCTTGTAAGGAAAATAATAAGTAAGGGTAGATAGAGTAAGGTAGAACTTAAGAAACGACATACTAATCCCCTGGAATTAAGTATAGAGAACTATTATAGCACTGAATGAGTAGGTTTACTTACTCCAGCCTGCTTACTATCGGGCCATAACAGGTGTCTATCACCTACCTTACCTTCTAAGGCAAATCTAAATTCTTGGTTATAACTTTATGATACATTATATAGCTACACCATTTTCATATTACATTTAGTTAAGCGGGCTCATCGGGTCCTGAGCAAGTTATCTGATGTTTTTGTATTGTTCCCGGAGATTAAGTTCTCCAGAGCTTAGGGGATATTCCAACCCACGACAAGAATGTCTCCTTCGGCAAACAGTTTAAATTAAACTCCCGCTCCTGTGGTCAGAGTTTAGTTCAGTCCGGTTTAATTGAACCGTTGACGACTTTATCCATTTAAACAGAAACTAATCAATTAAACTTAGCAATTGTTTTCAAGAATAGCCAAGCGACGGTACAGGTTTATATAAATACTTTATATCCGTTTATGTACGTGAGGACAGCTTAGTTGACGAAAGCGATTTATTTGGAGATGACTAGTTATGTTATCTTACAACGATATATCTGTATTGATTTATTAACCGAACATCCATCCATCTGGTACCCCTCTAACACTACCATCCCCTGTGTAAGTCAATCTCTCTTGCACAACCCTCTTGCAACCATTCTAAGTTTAATAACGTTATTTACCAAATTTCTAATGCACAACTATACAAGTGTGATTGTGCTTGAGTTCGTCTTTCGTGTGTGTGTGTGTGTGTGTGTGTGTGTGTGTGTGTGTGTGTGTGTGTTATAAAGTGAGGTTATTTTTATATTTTTTAATACTTTAATTTTTAGTTAGTTCAAAGCAAGTTTTATTATTTGGATGTTTTCTATTTTCTATATTGCTTGTTAAAATCTTTAGCAATAGTAGTGACGAGTAAAATCAATATATATATATATATATATATATATATTCACTACCTTCTGCTACAATCCTTATTCTGAAGGTCCACTTTCTACTAAAGCTCAAGTTGATTTTCCTAAAGATACAATTTACATTAAATATGGCGGGTTTACACATGTTTAGTACATAAAGTAAACCTAATAATCAGGTAGTTAAAAAGAAATATTTTCGGAGTTCAGTTTAAACACATTCAATAGTTATTGGAGTTTAGTTTATAGTTGAAATTTCTTCAAATAAGATGGTGTAATTTTGTAATGAGGAAATGTATATTGTAAATGTACGTGGAGAAATATCTGAAATAATGTATTTTTTGAAGGTTTTAATTAGCCTCTGAAACTCTCAAATATCTAGTAAATTGATAGAGGCCATTCGGAAGTTATGATATCTTTCTACTCCAAGCTGTAGATAACTTTTTATTTTTTGTCCTGGGGAAAATGAGAACCTCAAGGCACGTAATTATTTTTATCCTTCACCACACCAAAACCTTCTATTCCCATGCCAGTTACTATTTTCCTTCAAGCTGCACCACGAGCTTGTTTAACGTTACAACTAGCCGCCCTTGTGCCCCACAAGCACTGTCCTTGCCTTAAGTAGTAGTTCCTTCACTTCCCCACACCAAAACCTTCTATTCCCATGCCAGTTACTATTTTCCTTCAATCTGCACCACGAGCTTGTTTATCGTTACAACTAGCCGGCCTTGTGCCCCACAAGCACTGTCCTTGCCTTAAGTTTAAAGTAGTTCCTTCACTTCCCCACACCAAAACCTTCTATTCCCATGCCAGTTACTATTTTCCTTCAATCTGCACCACGAGCTTGTTTATCGTTACAACTAGCCGGCCTTGTGCCCCACAAGCACTGTCCTTGCCTTAAGTTTAAAGTAGTTCCTTCACTTCCCCACACCAAAACCTTCTATTCCCATGCCAGTTACTATTTTCCTTCAAGCTGCACCACGAGCTTGTTTATCGTTACAACTAGCCGGCCTTGTGCCCCACAAGCACTGTCCTTGCCTTAAGTTTAAAGTAGTTCCTTCACTCCACCGCGAGATTTTATAAGAAACGAAATGAAACACTTTAAACTTGTGAACTACAGTAATCCGATAAGTTTACATCTGCTTAGTGTTTGTGTGTTAGTGCTGGTCGGTGATAGGCTACCGGCTCAAGTATAGAAAGAGACTCTTCCCACTTGACTCAACAGTTTATTAAAACTAGCTAAAGCATGGGCTTGCTCAATCAAACCGTTCACACGGAGCAAGTAACTCCATTTGGGGACTTGCTATGCTTCTAGACACGTTTAAATCTGCCTCAACCCTACGCTAGACGCAGTTCCCTGTACAATGATACAAGTGGTATTTGTCAACATCCCTTGAACACCAATCTCAACAATTTTATCGTTAAAAAACAATTTTGTGATTTTAATATAAAAACCACGCCTCGTCTATTTCCTTGCCAACTCATTTAGAGATTCCATCTTTGAACTTAGTTTGACAAATAACACGCTTGAAACGCCTTCTAATCGTTACATTAAAATAACTGATCGCTTAGAATAAAGAGACGAGTAAAGGTTACACGAAAAATTTATTTCAGCTACTCTCGCGTAGAGGATATATTTGCGTGGCTACAAGAACTGGCGCCCATCCACTGGAAGAAGCATCCATAACTGCAATTTATTTCAGCTACTCTCGCGTAGAGGATATATTTGCGTGGCTACAAGAACTGGCGCCCATCCACTTGAAGAAGCATCCATAACTGCAATTTATTTCAGCTACTCTCGCGTAGAGGATATATTTGCGTGGCTACAAGAACTGGTGCCCGTCCACTTGAAGAAGCATCCATAACTGCAATTTACTTCAGCTACTCTCGCGTAGAGGATATATTTGCGTGGCTACAAGAACTGGTGCCCGTCCACTTGAAGAAGCATCCATAACTGCAATTTATTTCAGCTACTCTCGCGTAGAGGATATATTTGCGTGGCTACAAGAACTGGTGCCCGTCCACTTGAAGAAGCATCCATAACTGCAATTTATTTCAGCTACTCTCGCGTAGAGGATATATTTGCGTGGCTACAAGAACTGGCGCCCATCCACTTGAAGAAGCATCCATAACTGCAATTTATTTCAGCTACTCTCGCGTAGAGGATATATTTGCGTGGCTACAAGAACTGGCGCCCATCCACTTAAAGAAGCATCCATAACTGCAATTTATTTCAGCTACTCTCGCGTAGAGGATATATTTGCGTGGCTACAAGAACTGGCGCCCGTCCACTTGAAGAATCATCCATAACTGCAATTTATTTCAGCTACTCTCGCGTAGAGGATATATTTGCGTGGCTACAAGAACTGGCGCCCATCCACTTGAAGAAGCATCCATAACTGCAATTTATTTCAGCTACTCTCGCGTAGAGCATATATTTGCGTGGCTACAAGAACTGGCGCCCATCCACTTGAAGAAGCATCCATAACTGCAATTTATTTCAGCTACTCTCGCGCAGAGGATATATTTGCGTGGCTACAAGAACTGGCGCCCATCCACTTGAAGAAGCATCCATAACTGCATTTTATTTCAGCTACTCTCGCGCAGAGGATATATTTGCGTAGCTACAAGAACTGGCGCCCATCCACTTGAAGAAGCATCCATAACTGCAATTTATTTCAGCTACTCTCGCGTAGAGGATATATTTGCGTGGCTACAAGAACTGGCGCCCATCCACTTGAAGAAGCATCCATAACTGCAATTTATTTCAGCTACTCTCGCGCAGAGGATATATTTGCGTGGCTACAAGAACTGGCGCCCATCCACTCGAAGAAGCATCCATAACTGCAATTTATTTCAGCTACTCTCGCGTAGAGGATATATTTGCGTGGCTACAAGAACTGGTGCCCGTCCACTTGAAGAGGCATACATAAATGCAATTTATTTCAGCTACTCTCGCGTAGAGGATATATTTGCGTGGCTACAAGAACTGGCGCCCATCCACTTAAAGAAGCATCCATAACTGCAATTTATTTCAGCTACTCTCGCGTAGAGGATATATTTGCGTGGCTACAAGAACTGGCGCCCATCCACTTGAAGAAGCATCCATAACTGCAATTTATTTCAGCTACTCTCGCGCAGAGGATATATTTGCGTGGCTACAAGAACTGGCGCCCATCCACTTGAAGAAGCATCCATAACTGCAATTTATTTCAGCTACTCTCGCGCAGAGGATATATTTGCGTGGCTACAAGAACTGGCGCCCATCCACTTGAAGAAGCATCCATAACTGCAATTTATTTCAGCTACTCTCGCGTAGAGGATATATTTGCGTGGCTACAAGAACTGGCGCCCATCCACTTGAAGAAGCATCCATAACTGCAATTTATTTCAGCTACTCTCGCGTAGAGGATATATTTGCGTGGCTACAAGAACTGGCGCCCATCCACTTGAAGAAGCATCCATAACTGCAATTTATTTCAGCTACTCTCGCGTAGAGGATATATTTGCGTGGCTACAAGAACGGGCGCCCATCCACTTGAAGAACCATCCATAACTGCAATTTATTTCAGCTACTCTCGCGTAGAGGATATATTTGCGTGGCTACAAGAACTGGCGCCCATCCACTTGAAGAAGCATCCATAACTGCAATTTATTTCAGCTACTCTCGCGTAGAGGATATATTTGCGTGGCTACAAGAACTGGTGCCCGTCCACTTGAAGAAGCATCCATAACTGCAATTTATTTCAGCTACTCTCGCGTAGAGGATATATTTGCGTGGCTACAAGAACTGGCGCCCATCCACTTGAAGAAGCATCCATAACTGCAATTTATTTCAGCTACTCTCGCGTAGAGGATATTTTTGCGTGGCTACAAGAACTGGCGCCCATCCACTTGAAGAAGCATCCATAACTGCAATTTATTTCAGCTACTCTCGCGCAGAGGATATATTTGCGTGGCTACAAGAACTGGCGCCCATCCACTTGAAGAAGCATCCATAACTGCAATTTATTTCAGCTACTCTCGCGTAGAGGATATATTTGCGTGGCTACAAGAACTGGCGCCCATCCACTTGAAGAAGCATCCATAACTGCAATTTATTTCAGCTACTCTCGCGTAGAGGATATATTTGCGTGGCTACAAGAACTGGCGCCCATCCACTTGAAGAAGCATCCATAACTGCAATTTATTTCAGCTACTCTCGCGTAGAGGATATATTTGCGTGGCTACAAGAACTGGCGCCCATCCACTTGAAGAAGCATCCATAACTGCAATTTATTTCAGCTACTCTCGCGCAGAGGATATATTTGCGTGGCTACAAGAACTGGCGCCCATCCACTTGAAGAAGCATCCATAACTGCATTTTATTTCAGCTACTCTCGCGCAGAGGATATATTTGCGTAGCTACAAGAACTGGCGCCCATCCACTTGAAGAAGCATCCATAACTGCAATTTATTTCAGCTACTCTCGCGTAGAGGATATATTTGCGTGGCTACAAGAACTGGCGCCCATCCACTTGAAGAAGCATCCATAACTGCAATTTATTTCAGCTACTCTCGCGCAGAGGATATATTTGCGTGGCTACAAGAACTGGCGCCCATCCACTTGAAGAAGCATCCATAACTGCAATTTATTTCAGCTACTCTCGCGTAGAGGATATATTTGCGTGGCTACAAGAACTGGTGCCCGTCCACTTGAAGAGGCATACATAAATGCAATTTATTTCAGCTACTCTCGCGTAGAGGATATATTTGCGTGGCTACAAGAACTGGCGCCCATCCACTTGAAGAAGCATCCATAACTGCAATTTATTTCAGCTACTCTCGCGTAGAGGATATATTTGCGTGGCTACAAGAACTGGCGCCCATCCACTTGAAGAAGCATCCATAACTGCAATTTATTTCAGCTACTCTCGCGCAGAGGATATATTTGCGTGGCTACAAGAACTGGCGCCCATCCACTTGAAGAAGCATCCATAACTGCAATTTATTTCAGCTACTCTCGCGCAGAGGATATATTTGCGTGGCTACAAGAACTGGCGCCCATCCACTTGAAGAAGCATCCATAACTGCAATTTATTTCAGCTACTCTCGCGTAGAGGATATATTTGCGTGGCTACAAGAACTGGCGCCCATCCACTTGAAGAAGCATCCATAACTGCAATTTATTTCAGCTACTCTCGCGTAGAGGATATATTTGCGTGGCTACAAGAACTGGCGCCCATCCACTTGAAGAAGCATCCATAACTGCAATTTATTTCAGCTACTCTCGCGTAGAGGATATATTTGCGTGGCTACAAGAACGGGCGCCCATCCACTTGAAGAACCATCCATAACTGCAATTTATTTCAGCTACTCTCGCGTAGAGGATATATTTGCGTGGCTACAAGAACTGGCGCCCATCCACTTGAAGAAGCATCCATAACTGCAATTTATTTCAGCTACTCTCGCGTAGAGGATATATTTGCGTGGCTACAAGAACTGGTGCCCGTCCACTTGAAGAAGCATCCATAACTGCAATTTATTTCAGCTACTCTCGCGTAGAGGATATATTTGCGTGGCTACAAGAACTGGCGCCCATCCACTTGAAGAAGCATCCATAACTGCAATTTATTTCAGTTACTCTCGCGTAGAGGATATATTTGCGTGGCTACAAGAACTGGCGCCCATCCACTTGAAGAAGTATCCATAACTGCAATTTATTTCAGCTACTCTCGCGCAGAGGATATATTTGCGTGGCTACAAGAACTGGCGCCCATCCACTTGAAGAAGCATCCATAACTGCAATTTATTTCAGCTACTCTCGCGTAGAGGATATATTTGCGTGGCTAAAAGAACTGGCGCCCATCCACTTGAAGAAGCATCCATAACTGCAATTTATTTCAGCTACTCTCTCGTAGAGGATATATTTGCGTGGCTACAAGAACTGGCGCCCATCCACTTGAAGAAGCATCCATAACTGCAATTTATTTCAGCTACTCTCGCGTAGAGGATATATTTGCGTGGCTACAAGAACTGGCGCCCATCCACTTGAAGAAGCATCCATAACTGCAATTTATTTCAGCTACTCTCGCGCAGAGGATATATTTGCGTGGCTACAAGAACTGGCGCCCATCCACTTGAAGAAGCATCCATAACTGCAATTTATTTCAGCTACTCTCGCGTAGAGGATATATTTGCGTGGCTACAAGAACTGGCGCCCATCCACTAGAAGAAGCATCCATAACTGCAATTTATTTCAGCTACTCTCGCGTAGAGGATATATTTGCGTGGCTACAAGAACTGGCGCCCATCCACTTGAAGAAGCATCCATAACTGCAATTTATTTCAGCTACTCTCGCGTAGAGGATATATTTGCGTGGCTACAAGAACTGGCGCCCATCCACTTGAAGAAGCATCCATAACTGCAATTTATTTCAGCTACTCTCGCGTAGAGGATATATTTGCGTGGCTACAAGAACTGGCGCCCATCCACTTGAAGAAGCATCCATAAGTGCAATTTATTTCAGCTACTCTCGCGTAGAGGATATATTTGCGTGGCTACAAGAACTGGTGCCCGTCCACTTGAAGAAGCATCCATAAATGCAATTTATTTCAGCTACTCTCGCGTAGAGGATATATTTGCGTGGCTACAAGAACTGGCGGCCATCCACTTGAAGAAGCATCCATAACTGCAATTTATTTCAGCTACTCTCGCGTAGAGGATATATTTGCGTGGCTACAAGAACTGGTGCCCGTCCATTTGAAGAAGCATCCATAACTGCAATTTATTTCAGCTACTCTCGCGTAGAGGATATATTTGCGTGGCTACAAGAACTGGCGCCCATCCACTTGAAGAAGCATCCATAACTGCAATTTATTTCAGCTACTCTCGCGTAGAGGATATATTTGCGTGGCTACAAGAACTGGCGCCCATCCACTTGAAGAAGCATCCATAACTGCAATTTATTTCAGCTACTCTCGCGTAGAGGATATATTTGTGTGGCTACAAGAACTGGCGCCCGTCCACTTGAAGAATCATCCATAACTGCAATTTATTTCAGCTACTCTCGCGTAGAGGATATATTTGCGTGGCTACAAGAACTGGCGCCCATCCACTTGAAGAAGCATCCATAACTGCAATTTATTTCAGCTACTCTCGCGCAGAGGATATATTTGCGTGGCTACAAGAACTGGCGCCCATCCACTTGAAGAAGCATCCATAACTGCAATTTATTTCAGCTACTCTCGCGTAGAGGATATATTTGCGTGGCTACAAGAACTGGTGCCCGTCCACTTGAAGAAGCATACATAAATGCAATTTATTTCAGCTACTCTCGCGTAGAGGATATATTTGCGTGGCTACAAGAACTGGCGCCCATCCACTTGACGAAGCATCCATAACTGCAATTTATTTCAGCTACTCTCGCGTAGAGGATATATTTGCGTGGCTACAAGAACTGGCGCCCATCCACTTGAAGAAGCATGCATAACTGCAATTTATTTCAGCTACTCTCGCGCAGAGGATATATTTGCGTGGCTACAAGAACTGGCGCCCATCCACTTGAAGAAGCATCCATAACTGCAATTTATTTCAGCTACTCTCGCGCAGAGGATATATTTGCGTGGCTACAAGAACTGGCGCCCATCCACTTGAAGAAGCATCCATAACTGCAATTTATTTCAGCTACTCTCGCGTAGAGGATATATTTGCGTGGCTACAAGAACTGGCGCCCATCCACTTGAAGAAGCATCCATAACTGCAATTTATTTCAGCTACTCTTGCGTAGAGGATATATTTGCGTGGCTACAAGAACTGGCGCCCATCCACTTGAAGAAGCATCCATAACGGCAATTTATTTCAGCTACTCTCGCGTAGAGGATATATTTGCGTGGCTACAAGAACTGGCGCCCATTCACTTGAAGAACCATCCATAACTGCAATTTATTTCAGCTACTCTCGCGTAGAGGATATATTTGCGTGGCTACAAGAACTGGCGCCCATCCACTTGAAGAAGCATCCATAACTGCAATTTATTTCAGCTACTCTCGCGTAGAGGATATATTTGCGTGGCTACAAGAACTGGCGCCCATCCACTTGAAGAAGCATCCATAACTGCAATTTATTTCAGCTACTCTCGCGTAGAGGATATATTTGCGTGGCTACAAGAACTGGTGCCCGTCCACTTGAAGAAGCATCCATAACTGCAATTTATTTCAGCTACTCTCGCGTAGAGGATATATTTGCGTGGCTACAAGAACTGGCGCCCATCCACTTGAAGAAGCATCCATAACTGCAATTTATTTCAGCTACTCTCGCGCAGAGGATATATTTGCGTAGCTACAAGAACTGGCGCCCATCCACTTGAAGAAGCAACCATAACTGCAATTTATTTCAGCTACTCTCGCGTAGAGGATATATTTGCGTGGCTACAAGAACTGGCGCCCATCCACTTGAAGAAGCATCCATAACTGCAATTTATTTCAGCTACTCTCGCGCAGAGGATATATTTGCGTGGCTACAAGAACTGGCGCCCATCCACTTGAAGAAGCATCCATAACTGCAATTTATTTCAGCTACTCTCGCGTAGAGGATATATTTGCGTGGCTACAAGAACTGGTGCCCGTCCACTTGAAGAGGCATACATAAATGCAATTTATTTCAGCTACTCTCGCGTAGAGGATATATTTGCGTGGCTACAAGAACTGGCGCCCATCCACTTGAAGAAGCATCCATAACTGCAATTTATTTCAGCTACTCTCGCGTAGAGGATATATTTGCGTGGCTACAAGAACTGGCGCCCATCCACTTGAAGAAGAATCCATAACTGCAATTTATTTCAGCTACTCTCGCGCAGAGGATATATTTGCGTGGCTACAAGAACTGGCGCCCATCCACTTGAAGAAGCATCCATAACTGCAATTTATTTCAGTTACTCTCGCGCAGAGGATATATTTGCGTGGCTACAAGAACTGGCGCCCATCCACTTGAAGAAGCATCCATAACTGCAATTTATTTCAGCTACTCTCGCGCAGAGGATATATTTGCGTGGCTACAAGAACTGGCGCCCATCCACTTGAAGAAGCATCCATAACTGCAATTTATTTCAGCTACTCTCGCGTAGAGGATATATTTGCGTGGCTACAAGAACTGGCGCCCATCCACTTGAAGAAGCATCCATAACTGCAATTTATTTCAGCTACTCTCGCGTAGAGGATATATTTGCGTGGCTACAAGAACTGGTGCCCGTCCACTTGAAGAAGCATCCATAACTGCAATTTATTTCAGCTACTCTCGCGTAGAGGATATATTTGCGTGGCTACAAGAACTGGCGCCCATCCACTTGAAGAAGCATCCATAACTGCAATTTATTTCAGCTACTCTCGCGTAGAGGATATATTTGTGTGGCTACAAGAACTGGCGCCCGTCCACTTGAAGAATCATCCATAACTGCAATTTATTTCAGCTACTCTCGCGTAGAGGATATATTTGCGTGGCTACAAGAACTGGCGCCCATCCACTTGAAGAAGCATCCATAACTGCAATTTATTTCAGCTACTCTCGCGCAGAGGATATATTTGCGTGGCTACAAGAACTGGCGCCCATCCACTTGAAGAAGCATCCATAACTGCAATTTATTTCAGCTACTCTCGCGTAGAGGATATATTTGCGTGGCTACAAGAACTGGTGCCCGTCCACTTGAAGAAGCATACATAAATGCAATTTATTTCAGCTACTCTCGCGTAGAGGATATATTTGCGTGGCTACAAGAACTGGCGCCCATCCACTTGACGAAGCATCCATAACTGCAATTTATTTCAGCTACTCTCGCGTAGAGGATATATTTGCGTGGCTACAAGAACTGGCGCCCATCCACTTGAAGAAGCATCCATAACTGCAATTTATTTCAGCTACTCTCGCGCAGAGGATATATTTGCGTGGCTACAAGAACTGGCGCCCATCCACTTGAAGAAGCATCCATAACTGCAATTTATTTCAGCTACTCTCGCGCAGAGGATATATTTGCGTGGCTACAAGAACTGGCGCCCATCCACTTGAAGAAGCATCCATAACTGCAATTTATTTCAGCTACTCTCGCGTAGAGGATATATTTGCGTGGCTACAAGAACTGGCGCCCATCCACTTGAAGAAGCATCCATAACTGCAATTTATTTCAGCTACTCTTGCGTAGAGGATATATTTGCGTGGCTACAAGAACTGGCGCCCATCCACTTGAAGAAGCATCCATAACTGCAATTTATTTCAGCTACTCTCGCGTAGAGGATATATTTGCGTGGCTACAAGAACTGGCGCCCATTCACTTGAAGAACCATCCATAACTGCAATTTATTTCAGCTACTCTCGCGTAGAGGATATATTTGCGTGGCTACAAGAACTGGCGCCCATCCACTTGAAGAAGCATCCATAACTGCAATTTATTTCAGCTACTCTCGCGTAGAGGATATATTTGCGTGGCTACAAGAACTGGCGCCCATCCACTTGAAGAAGCATCCATAACTGCAATTTATTTCAGCTACTCTCGCGTAGAGGATATATTTGCGTGGCTACAAGAACTGGTGCCCGTCCACTTGAAGAAGCATCCATAACTGCAATTTATTTCAGCTACTCTCGCGTAGAGGATATATTTGCGTGGCTACAAGAACTGGCGCCCATCCACTTGAAGAAGCATCCATAACTGCAATTTATTTCAGCTACTCTCGCGCAGAGGATATATTTGCGTAGCTACAAGAACTGGCGCCCATCCACTTGAAGAAGCATCCATAACTGCAATTTATTTCAGCTACTCTCGCGTAGAGGATATATTTGCGTGGCTACAAGAACTGGCGCCCATCCACTTGAAGAAGCATCCATAACTGCAATTTATTTCAGCTACTCTCGCGCAGAGGATATATTTGCGTGGCTACAAGAACTGGCGCCCATCCACTTGAAGAAGCATCCATAACTGCAATTTATTTCAGCTACTCTCGCGTAGAGGATATATTTGCGTGGCTACAAGAACTGGTGCCCGTCCACTTGAAGAGGCATACATAAATGCAATTTATTTCAGCTACTCTCGCGTAGAGGATATATTTGCGTGGCTACAAGAACTGGCGCCCATCCACTTGAAGAAGCATCCATAACTGCAATTTATTTCAGCTACTCTCGCGTAGAGGATATATTTGCGTGGCTACAAGAACTGGCGCCCATCCACTTGAAGAAGAATCCATAACTGCAATTTATTTCAGCTACTCTCGCGCAGAGGATATATTTGCGTGGCTACAAGAACTGGCGCCCATCCACTTGAAGAAGCATCCATAACTGCAATTTATTTCAGCTACTCTCGCGCAGAGGATATATTTGCGTGGCTACAAGAACTGGCGCCCATCCACTTGAAGAAGCATCCATAACTGCAATTTATTTCAGCTACTCTCGCGTAGAGGATATATTTGCGTGGCTACAAGAACTGGCGCCCATCCACTTGAAGAAGCATCCATAACTGCAATTTATTTCAGCTACTCTCGCGTAGAGGATATATTTGCGTGGCTACAAGAACTGGCGCCCATCCACTTGAAGAAGCATCCATAACTGCAATTTATTTCAGCTACTCTCGCGTAGAGGATATATTTGCGTGGCTAAAAGAACGGGCGCCCATCCACTTGAAGAACCATCCATAACTGCAATTTATTTCAGCTACTCTCGCGTAGAGGATATATTTGCGTGGCTACAAGAACTGGCGCCCATCCACTTGAAGAAGCAGCCATAACTGCAATTTATTTCAGCTACTCTCGCGTAGAGGATATATTTGCGTGGCTACAAGAACTGGTGCCCGTCCACTTGAAGAAGCATCCATAACTGCAATTTATTTCAGCTACTCTCGCGTAGAGGATATATTTGCGTGGCTACAAGAACTGGCGCCCATCCACTTGAAGAAGCATCCATAACTGCAATTTATTTCAGTTACTCTCGCGTAGAGGATATATTTGCGTGGCTACAAGAACTGGCGCCCATCCACTTGAAGAAGCATCCATAACTGCAATTTATTTCAGCTACTCTCGCGCAGAGGATATATTTGCGTGGCTACAAGAACTGGCGCCCATCCACTTGAAGAAGCATCCATAACTGCAATTTATTTCAGCTACTCTCGCGTAGAGGATATATTTGCGTGGCTACAAGAACTGGCGCCCATCCACTTGAAGAAGCATCCATAACTGCAATTTATTTCAGCTACTCTCGCGTAGAGGATATATTTGCGTGGCTACAAGAACTGGTGCCCGTCCACTTGAAGAAGCATCCATAACTGCAATTTATTTCAGCTACTCTCGCGTAGAGGATATATTTGCGTGGCTACAAGAACTGGCGGCCATCCACTTGAAGAAGCATCCATAACTGCAATTTATTTCAGCTACTCTCGCGTAGAGGATATATTTGCGTGGCTACAAGAACTGGTGCCCGTCCACTTGAAGAAGCATCCATAAATGCAATTTATTTCAGCTACTCTCGCGTAGAGGATATATTTGCGTGGCTACAAGAACTGGCGCCCATCCACTTGAAGAAGCATCCATAACTGCAATTTATTTCAGCTACTCTCGCGTAGAGGATATATTTGCGTGGCTTCAAGAACTGGTGCCCGTCCACTTGAAGACGCATACATAAATGCAATTTATTTCAGCTACTCTCGCGTAGAGGATATATTTGCGTGGCTACAAGAACTGGCGCCCATCCACTTGAAGAAGCATCCATAACTGCAATTTATTTCAGCTACTCTCGCGTAGAGGATATATTTACGTGGCTTCAAGAACTGGTGCCCGTCCACTTGAAGACGCATACATAAATGCAATTTATTTCAGCTACTCTCGCGTAGAGGATATATTTGCGTGGCTACAAGAACTGGCGCCCATCCACTTGAAGAAGCATACATAAATGCAATTTATTTCAGCTACTCTCGCGTAGAGGATATATTTGCGTGGCTACAAGAACTGGTGCCCGTCCACTTGAAGAAGCATACATAAATGCAATTTATTTCAGCTACTCTCGCGTAGAGGATATATTTGCGTGGCTACAAGAACTGGCGCCCATCCACTTGAAGAAGCATCCATAACTGCAATTTATTTCAGCTACTCTCGCGTAGAGGATATATTTGCGTGGCTACAAGAACTGGCGCCCATCCACTTGAAGAAGCATCCATAACTGCAATTTATTTCAGCTACTCTCGCGTAGAGGATATATTTGCGTGGCTACAAGAACTGGTGCCCGTCCACTTGAAGAAGCATACATAAATGCAATTTATTTCAGCTACTCTCGCGTAGAGGATATATTTGCGTGGCTACAAGAACTGGTGCCCGTCCACTTGAAGAAGCATACATAAATGCAATTTATTTCAGCTACTCTCGCGTAGAGGATATATTTGCGTGGCTACAAGAACTGGTGCCCGTCCACTTGAAGAAGCATACATAAATGCAATTTATTTCAGCTACTCTCGCGTAGAGGATATATTTGCGTGGCTACAAGAACTGGCGCCCATCCACTTGAAGAAGCATCCATAACTGCAATTTATTTCAGCTACTCTCGCGCAGAGGATATATTTGCGTGGCTACAAGAACTGGCGCCCATCCACTTGAAGAAGCATCCATAACTGCAATTTATTTCAGCTACTCTCGCGTAGAGGATATATTTGCGTGGCTACAAGAACTGGCGCCCATCCACTTGAAGAAGCATCCATAACTGCAATTTATTTCAGCTACTCTCGCGTAGAGGATATATTTGCGTGGCTACAAGAACTGGCGCCCATCCACTTGAAGAAGCATCCATAACTGCAATTTATTTCAGTTACTCTCGCGTAGAGGATATATTTGCGTGGCTACAAGAACTGGCGCCCATCCACTTGAAGAAGCATCCATAACTGCAATTTATTTCAGCTACTCTCGCGCAGAGGATATATTTGCGTGGCTACAAGAACTGGCGCCCATCCACTTGAAGAAGCATCCATAACTGCAATTTATTTCAGCTACTCTCGCGTAGAGGATATATTTGCGTGGCTACAAGAACTGGCGCCCATCCACTTGAAGAAGCATCCATAACTGCAATTTATTTCAGCTACTCTCGCGTAGAGGATATATTTGCGTGGCTACAAGAACTGGTGCCCGTCCACTTGAAGAAGCATCCATAACTGCAATTTATTTCAGCTACTCTCGCGTAGAGGATATATTTGCGTGGCTACAAGAACTGGCGGCCATCCACTTGAAGAAGCATCCATAACTGCAATTTATTTCAGCTACTCTCGCGTAGAGGATATATTTGCGTGGCTACAAGAACTGGTGCCCGTCCACTTGAAGAAGCATCCATAAATGCAATTTATTTCAGCTACTCTCGCGTAGAGGATATATTTGCGTGGCTACAAGAACTGGCGCCCATCCACTTGAAGAAGCATCCATAACTGCAATTTATTTCAGCTACTCTCGCGTAGAGGATATATTTGCGTGGCTTCAAGAACTGGTGCCCGTCCACTTGAAGACGCATACATAAATGCAATTTATTTCAGCTACTCTCGCGTAGAGGATATATTTGCGTGGCTACAAGAACTGGCGCCCATCCACTTGAAGAAGCATCCATAACTGCAATTTATTTCAGCTACTCTCGCGTAGAGGATATATTTACGTGGCTTCAAGAACTGGTGCCCGTCCACTTGAAGACGCATACATAAATGCAATTTATTTCAGCTACTCTCGCGTAGAGGATATATTTGCGTGGCTACAAGAACTGGCGCCCATCCACTTGAAGAAGCATACATAAATGCAATTTATTTCAGCTACTCTCGCGTAGAGGATATATTTGCGTGGCTACAAGAACTGGTGCCCGTCCACTTGAAGAAGCATACATAAATGCAATTTATTTCAGCTACTCTCGCGTAGAGGATATATTTGCGTGGCTACAAGAACTGGTGCCCGTCCACTTGAAGAAGCATACATAAATGCAATTTATTTCAGCTACTCTCGCGTAGAGGATATATTTGCGTGGCTACAAGAACTGGCGCCCATCCACTTGAAGAAGCATCCATAACTGCAATTTATTTCAGCTACTCTCGCGTAGAGGATATATTTGCGTGGCTACAAGAACTGGCGCCCATCCACTTGAAGAAGCATCCATAAATGCAATTTATTTTCTATCCTTTATTATAGAACCGTTAACATGAGACCGTTAACTCATTAACTAGTTAATTATCTCATCATCGATAAAATTAGGAAGAATAAGAGGTAAATCTAACAATATAACTAAAATAAATTAATTACAAAGTCATAGTTAAATCCAATAAAAAGTAATAGAAAATTTTAAATAAGTAAACAACCAAGCTGTATAGCAATTTGTCATACCGTTAACTTAGTAAGGTATGACGAACACAAATAATTAAAAAAACACCATCAATCTAATCTTAACAAAAGTATTTGAACTACAACCAATTAAAATATTTACAAATAAAGATTATTTCATTTCAATACATTACACATTTCCCAAAAATAATTTTGTCTATTCATTTTTTTTATATAGGCTAATGACAGATCACAGACAATTTTGTTTTTTTTTTAAACACTCAACGTTCGAATTTCCTTCCGAAATTCCTTTCCATGAGCTCAGTTTTAATTAAACAACTATACAACATAACTTACTATTTATAAAATAAATAACATTATATAAAACATAATAAAAACCAACAAATTATAACACTCATAATCAATATCCACTTACAAGTCTAAATGTTTTCTATCACAATAATTTAGGAAAACAATTTTGACTTGTAAATAATTATTTATTAAGAGTTTTATAATTTGTTGATTTTTATTATGTTTTGTATAATGTTATGTATTTTATAAACAGTAAGCCATGTTGTTGTATAGTTGTTTAATTAAAACTGACCTCTTGGGAAGGAATTTCGGAAAGAAATTCGAAATGTTGAGTGTTTTAAAAAAGCAAAATTGTCTGTGGTCTGTCATTAGCCTATACAAAAATAATAGTTATTTACAGACATTAAATACAAATATTGTTTATTTACTCATAGGTATATGTCCCTACATATAGTAATGGTTATTATTGGAAAAGATTCCTCTGAAAATTATTGTTTTCCATGGAAAAGTACATTAAGATTTAAATAAATACAAAAGTTTTTTGATGGTTAAAAGGTTTTATTACCTTAACTAAAATTATATAACAGTTTCTTTACGTTTTTTCAAATGAAGAATTTATAAAAAACTGTATTAAAATACTGAGATTAAAAAAAATATGGGAAAATTGTGTTCTTTTATCCCCAACATTAAACTCAGAACTTGCTCAGTGTTTCTTTTACCAAAACTAAACAGATCTATTAATTTTAGGAAGACAAGAAAAAAAGCAACACATACACAAGGGGAGGCTCAAAAATATAAATCAAATTGAATACTGATAGAACAGAACTCAAATAATCTGTATCTCAGTAGAACACAAAAGAAAGTAAAATTAAAGCAAATCTATCCTAATGGGAGAATTGTTGAGGGCTAATCAGACGAGGTTTGTGACCATGTGATTATAACCATATTTTGAACTTGTAGTGAAGGACACTTGATGTTAGTACAACTTTAAAAAATATTAATTCATTAATTAAATTTAAATAATTAATTTCACCTTCTATTTTTAAATTCCTTCTATTAGCTAATATATATTTTGTACACATTTTTAATCATTATTAAAATATGTTTTTTTTAAAATTCAATCAAGTTCAAATTAATTTTTTTAAACCTTTAGTGGTTAACAATTGCTGTTAATACAGTTTTTTTAAAAATATTTATTCATTATTTTAAAACGAAAAAAATTGGTGTCCCACTTGAATTCGAACTGTAGATCTACGAGTTTGAAATCCAGTACTTTTAGCACTGACCTAACTTTCCCATTGCTAGAAATCAATTACTTTAAGACATATATGAAATCATAAGAAAAAGGTTTCTTGCAATAATAAAGCATTACGAGAGGTGAATAGAATGGGAAGTTATAGACCACCATCAGCTTCATGCTCATTAAAAACGAAAACAGAGAAAGCGAATAAATATTAACAAAGAAAAATAATAGTTAAACACCATAAGCCTATATTGTATAAAGGGTAAAATGGAAAACGGCAAGGAAATTCGCTTTCTATTTCGCCACTTAATACTGTGATTATATGCATATACATATGCATATTATTTGTAATTATAAAAAAGTACCTAATATAACATTATTCTTTATCGACCTTAGTAGGAATTAAAAAAAAAATGTTTTTCCACGACTTGTTCCACTTGATATTGTGATTACGTCATAAGTATATCATATTTATAATATAATGGTAATTATGTAATAAAATATTAACTAAAATAAAATTGGTCTTTCTTGATCTAAGAAGGAATTGACATAATGTTTTTTTTTTATATTGACCTTACTTGTTTATTATTAAACCCATGAATGCGATTTTAATAGCGTTAGAAACTTAGCACTTTGACCCGTCCAGACACTAACATTATCTATGTCGCCTTAAAAAAAATCAATACATTTCCATTTAGTTTATTTTGAAATTCCCTCTCAAATTTTCGTTAGAGTCTATTAAAACTTGTAAAAATCCTCTACACAAGACTTCAAAAGAGAAAAGTTTAATATGGTAATTTAGATTGAAAAATGTTGCTGCGTCCTGAACAATCAAAAGCATCTGATTGCCCTCTGATGAAAGCTGAAAGCTTTGAAATTATTTTATAAAAAATACTATTACTAAACTTGAAACTTTAGTGCTAATGGGGAGTGTTAGATCCGCATCTATCGTGTCGGACATGCAAAAGCACTCAATCATTTCTTGAAATAGATACTTAGTTGTAGAGAATCGAACCCGTAAACCTGAAGTTATGTGTAAAACAGTATTTCATTTAGGCGGGAAAGTTATGCATACACTCTCACAAAACCAAAATAGCATGTAATACGCTAAGGATAGTGTGTACCTAAAGAAAATATGATCGTGATGATGTTGGATTACCAGTATTAAACTGGTGACGTAGTATTTGTAATAAGTTCGTCTGAGTTTTTTAATTTGTTCTCGTACTCGATTATATCGTGCCCTAATTTCAATTCCGCAGGTAATTATTCGCTTTTTAATAACAGTTTTGGCGTTTAGGCTCTTCATTGATGATGGCCTCAATTGCCGAAACTCTTCGACGAGACTAACTATTTTGTTGTAAGAATTGGGAATTGGTGATTTTGAGTGTATGCAACAATTATCTGTTTTTACCTTTCTGCACCGTTTAGAACAAAACTGTTATTCCCTAATGATGTAACATAGTGGCCGAAACCTATCATTACAATAAATGTTTTTGTTGTTAATATTGGGTGTTTGTGTTTTAAGCGTATATAACGCTACACTGGTTTTACTTCTAACTTTTAAAGAGTTTAAAAGGATTAAGTATGTTAGAATTTTATGATGACTAATGAATTTGTCGAAACATGATCGATGAAGCCGGATATTTTTTTGAGACAATTGATAATTAATGATTTTATGTGTATAGGTACTAGGCCTACGATATACTATTAATTTTCACAACGTTTAGAATGATAGTGTATCTTAGTCACTGATGATGAGATTATATTGGTTGAAACATATTTGATGGGAGAGTTTTTGTTCTAAGAATTGACTAATAGTGTTTGTAAGCGTATACCACTGAATACTGTTTTTACTTCTAACTTTCAACACGTTTTAGACGGACACTATGGGTTGTTTATTAATGACGACATTGTAGTAGCCGAACATGATGAGACTAAACGTTTTTGGGGTGAGAACGGGCTATAAGTATATCAGTTTTATATTACAATTCACTGTTTTTACTTCTAAGTTTCACACCGTTTAAAAGTGTGTTAGACTCTTATGATGACTACCGAGTTGTCGAAACATGATAAGGGTAAATGTTTTTGTGGTGACAGTTGGATATTAGTAGGTAAATTGTATAAACCAATATACTGTGTTTACTTCTAACTTTAACGCCATTTAGAAGGACACTATGTATTGTTTATTAATGATGGCAACTTAGTTGCCGAAACATGATAGGATTAAATGTTTAAAGGGTGAGAATTGACCATTAGTATTTCAAGTGTACACACCAATGTACTATTTTTACTTATAACTTCCCCACCGTTCATGATTCATTTAATGACATTTATGTTATCAATATACGCAGTTTACGTCTTTCTTCGCTTAATTTTTTCTTGGATCCTCTCAATTTCCCCATATTTGTCAGCGTACTAAAGACGTGTTTCTTCCTCTTACGTAGGGGCTATATCATTCTACTGTCTGCCTCAAAGATAGACACTGAGATACTGATATGGGTAACATAACAAGGGTGTAATCTTCAATGAATCCAAAACGCACTGTAACTCCAAGTTAACAATATATACACTTTTAGATATACAGAAAAGCATTGTTGACGGCATCTTTCCAACAGATCGCTTCATAGAGATTTTTTTGATCTCTGTAGGAGGACAGCCCGAATACAGAACGGCAGTAATAAATATTCAAGTTGCATTACTATAAGGCCATTATCGGTAGGGAAAGCCAGGTGACTCCAGATGCTGGAGATATAGTGGAATCAACGATGATCACGAACTGTCTCAGAGGAAATCTACACTTTGACCTAGGCTATCACAAAAACAAATCAAAACTCGAATAATGTAATGTCTGATTTCTCTACAAATAAATACACCACCAGGTTTTCATACCTTTATTAAACAAAGATTTTTTTACAAATCTTTTTTTATCCCCACGGGCTAGACGATCAATAAAAATGGATAAAGAATTCGATCCGCAGACATTCCTGCTTGTAGAAACGTTTTCAAGCAAAGAAATAATACGAATTCTTATATCAAATTTTTCGTTTTTACAAAAAGTTACTATCCAATATTTATTTTGTTTTCATCATTAAATATTTGTTTAGGGCTAAGATCCTATTAAGGCTCTCAAAAATATCCAAATACTTTTAAAACACCAATAATGTTTATTAATCATGTTTCAGAAACCAAGTAATCATCATTAGTAGCAATCAAAAATGGTGTTTTTACACAGTGAGCATGTCATTTACTTTCACCATATTTTTATTTGTACATATTGAATTATTCAGTCATCCCGTGATTCTATTTGTTTTATTCAATTGTTTCTCTATTCTATCGTAATGTGAGGGAGTGATGCCCGAGTATTTGTATTTCATTCTTATTCCATCATCTTACCCTCTACCTCTAATTTGCACCTCAAGAGGTATTCTTCCCAATCTTGCACTTTGTCTTCTCTGGCAAGATGTTCATGCGTGAACACAATGTCTTGGCGATTGTGTTAAACTGGTGAGGCATTCCTTGTAGATTGTCTTCACATTTGGCAATTTATCGCACATCTGCGTAACAATTAATTGTGTTGTACTTCTTGGCGAGTGTGTTAGTACTGTATGAGCATTCTATGTATAGTCTTCCCCTTGGGAAACCATATGGAGTAATCTGCGTAAAAATTAATTGTGTTGTACTTCTTGGCGAGTGTGTTAGTACTGTATGGGCATTCTATGTATAGTCGTCCCCTTGGGAAACCATATGGAGTAATCTGCGTAAAAATTAATTGTGTTGTACTTCTTGGCGAGTGTGTTAGTACTGTATGAGCATTCTATGTATAGTCTTCCCCTTGGGAAACCATACGGAGTAATCTGCGTAACAATTAATTGTGTTGTACTTCTTGGCCAGTGTGTTAGTACTGTATGGGCATTCTATGTATAGTCTTCCCCTTGGGAAAACATATGGAGTAATCTGCGTAACAATTAATTGTGTTGTACTTCTTGGCGAGTGTGTTAGTACTGTATGAGCATTCTATGTATAGTCTTCCCCTTGGGAAACCATATGGAGTAATCTGCGTAACAATTAATTGTGTTGTACTTCTTGGCGAGTGTGTTAGTACTGTATGATCATTCTATGTATAGTCTTCCCCTTGGGAAACCATATGGAGTAATCTGCGTAACAATTAATTGTGTTGTACTTCTTGGCCAGTGTGTTAGTACTGTATGAGCATTCTATGTATAGTCTTCCCCTTGGGAAACCATATGGAGTAATCTGCGTAACAATTAATTGTGTTGTACTTCTTGGCGAGTGTGTTAGTACTGTATGAGCATTCTATGTATAGTCTTCCCCTTGGGAAACCATATGGAGTAATCTGCGTAACAATTAATTGTGTTGTACTTCTTGGCGAGTGTGTTAGTACTGTATGGGCATTCTATGTATAGTCTTCCCCTTGGGAAACCATATGGAGTAATCTGCGTAACAATTAATTTTGTTGTATTTCTTGGCCAGTGTGTTAGTACTGTATGGGCATTCTATGTATAGTCTTCCCCTTGGGAAACCATATGGAGTAATCTGCGTAACAATTAATTTTGTTGTATTTCTTGGCCAGTGTGTTAGTACTGTATGGGCATTCTATGTATAGTCTTCCCCTTGGGAAACCATATGGAGTAATCTGCGTAACAATTAATTGTGTTGTACTTCTTGGCGAGTGTGTTAGTACTGTATGAGCATTCTATGTATAGTCTTCCCCTTGGGAAACCATATGGAGTAATCTGCGTAACAATTAATTGTGTTGTACTTCTTGGCGAGTGTGTTAGTACTGTATGGGCATTCTATGTATAGTCTTCCCCTTGGGAAACCATATGGAGTAATCTGCGTAAAAATTAATTTTTAATCTGTTACTGTGTTTATGGTTTGGTTTTCCTCCACTACGTAAGCATCCACCTACATCACACGTACCACGAGTAACGAGAAGGGTACAATACACGTGTATTGTACACACAGTACAAAGCTATTCTTTTATTTTAGCGTGTGCTGACAGCCAGACCTACGTATTGATTCATGATTTCGCATTCGTTTGTTCGACAAAAAACGCTATCTATTCACTCTGATGCTGGGATGAGATTTTTCATGTCACGTCTTCGCTTCAAGGGAAATGAAAGTAGGGCTGCACCTGTTTCTTTATATTCAGAAATAAATCATACTCAAGGACTTACATAAAACGTTCAGAGCGTGCAGCAGAGTATATTTTGGTTTAAATATACCTGCGTAAGTGGAAAAAGCAAATTTATATAAAGGCATGTTTACTTTAATTGTGTCGTGTAAACATAATAAAAACACTAAACGAAATTAGATAATATATATATATATATATATATATATATATATATATATATATATATATATATATATATATATTGTAAAACTTGGATGAATTATTTTTTCTTGTTGAATATGTATGGTGAAATAAAATAATTTTCATAAACAAGAATATACGATTATTACTTCATTTTATTGTTGATTGAAGCTTTTCGCTAATTTACATTATTAGCATTTTCAAAATGTATAAATCACTGTTCATTTATGTGACTAGAGTAAGACTGTGAGTCACAGTCTTACTCTAGTCACATAACTAGTCACATAAAATGTAAATATAAAATACGTTTTCTTGTTTAATAACTTAAAACAACATAGGTTATTCAAATACAAGAATATTTATTAATTTATATTCAAAGATTTTCGTTGGTAAACAGTACCAACATCATCAGGAATGAAAATTACAATAATGTTAATTTATTGTAATTTTCATTCCTGAAGATGTTGGTACTGTTTACCAACGAAAAGCTTTGAATATGAATTAGTAAATATTCTTGTATTTGAATAGCCTTTGTTGTTTTAAAATATATATATATATATATAATACATGTGTATAGATGTATATACATATATGCATTATATATATATATATATATATATATATAAAATTCGAACAATATTTATATATTGTTCAAATTTTCCATCGTTAATAAAATACTTTTTATTCATCCACTCAAGTTCAAATACATTTTTTTAAAACTTATAGTATATGACACTTGATGTTAATAGACCACAGTTTATATATATATATATATATATATATATATATATATATATATATATATATATATATACAGTATATATATATATATATATATATATATATATATATATACATAAGAAGAGTGTGTATTAGTAGAAGAAATATAAAACACAAATAAATATAAACCCTGTATATAGAAACGATAATAAACTTGGATAACAAAAAAAATTGCAACTTTTGGGAATAACAGATAGTTATTCCTCTAATTAAACTTACACAAGTACGCTAGCAAATTTTCTTAATTTTCAATATATAAATACGAGTTTTTTAAAGGCTAGGCATCGACATTTATATGATATAATAACTATTTCTATTGACACATATTTATTTTTACTTTTTTAACTCAAATCTCATTCAGAAAATGTTTTCAGTTACAACCAACTAGGACGAACTAATCTACAGACACTGCAGAAAAGTCACGGCGACGGCGTAAATAGGGTGTTAAAAATGTCGTAAAAGCGAGACGAAACACAGCCAGGTGTAACAACCAACCGTCCCACTGAACACATACATTACGATTATTTCATCCATTCTATGTTCGGCAGCGTGGGTGGCTCCCGAGGTTAAACCCTCCAGAAGGATTTAATTTAAAAAACAATATTATGGAGGCTAAACACAAGTTTTAAATTAGCTAGATTTGTAAAATGTTTTATATTAAGTTCAAACTGTCTTAATGAAGTTCTAATATCATCGTTCGAGTAGATAACAACCTAGATGTGTCAATAAATACGCGTACACAATGGCTGTTAAAACCTAAATGTAGCTTTGCTGGTGGCCTAAACGTTCTACCTATGGCTTATACAGGTCTAGATGAGAGAGCCCACATTAACGCGTTACAGTCGGCGCGGCGAGCACGGATTGTGTGTAATGTTATTTTATTTATTTAATTTTAATTTTGTTATAATATTCTGTGGCTGCTGGATATAGCGTCTCTTTGTAGCATTGAAGTATTAAAACGAAAATGAAATCTTTGGTTTCAAGACGTTGTTATTTTTTGCAAGCTAACCTAATCTGCTCACTAAAACCACCATGTACATGTATTTAAAACTATTGGTAATTCTATATTGTTTAAAATTTGTACCGGTTTACGTAAAAATTAATTCACTCATGTTCCTAACTTATTTATATTGTTACACCTTAGAAAAGCATAAATGAAATTTAATTTTCAACGTTTCCGCTTCCACCTCTAATAGTATATGAAACATTAAGCTCCTAAAGCAGAACTTCTAGAACAATTACATTGAAGAATTAAGTTTATTATCTGCATCAACACGACATCAAAGGAAAATATGCGCTAACATTGTAACATTAAACAAGCATTAAGCATAAAATCGAATATTTATAATTACTGGACCATATGAGGCAAAACTTTGCCGGATTCCCCCATTAGGTAGAAATCTTTAAACTTACAAACCCTGTTATTAATCGAAAATGTGTTTATATAGTAGAACAAAAATTAGCTAGGTATAAGTTCAACATAATATCGTAAAAACAAAAACATATAGAAGACCTTGAAGACATTATCGAGAATAATAATTTTAATAAAGTAATAATTTAGAAATTAGCTAAATAATAATGGAAAAAAAGGAAAGATGAGGAATCGTGGGTTAAATTTACTTTCACTGATAATGAAATTATAAAATTAACAACTTCTAACGCATGCATCATTAACATATAACACTACCCATAATAACCATGACTATCTACAGTCCTTTTAAGAATAAAATAAGCAAATGACAGATGAAAAAATGAATTATGAACAGTGGATTGTACAATAAAATTTCAAGATTTTAAGCAACATGTAGGCCCAATAATTAAACAGGCGAAGAATCAAAGTCATGAAAGTTTGAATCAATCAAACTTTGTGGTCCATCATAAATAAGAGCTGCACATAAAAAAAAAACAAATAAATCAGTGCAATACTAATGAAAAGAGAAATGTAAATTAGTTCTAAAGAGATTATTATCGTCTAAGGAGGGTAGGGGAGGATTGTGAATAGGGACAGGTAGGGATATACAAGTGAGATTCCTTGGTAGAGGATAAAGGAGGGGATAAAGAGGGATATAGGAAGTGCAGGGCAGTTTACTTGAAGTAGACCAAATGGGTTAAAAGGGTGTCGACCCGTTACAGACCCAATTTGGAGTAAAGTTCAGAGTTACGTAGGAACCCGATGAAAAATAGGCCTATATGGAAACATAGATACTAGGTGCTTCCGTCACAGATAATTCGATGTTCTGGAAAACTTGTTTTTCAAAATTTAATAGATGTGTTTTTAAAAAATGGTGTACACTTAGGTTATTTATCAACGAATAATAATAAAATTAATAAACATCCGAGTGATAGGTTAAGTTTAGGAATATAAACAAGCGATTGCTCGTATAAGTAAAAGAGACAAATCTGTGTTGGTGGGTATCGAAAAAACTATTTGATTTTCCGCCCCATGAAGATGGTAAGATGACTTGACGACACTTGAAATTTCGAAATTAACACGACACAAAAGGCAGCTGTAAGAGAGGTGCTATATTGAGAGGAGATATAAAAATGTTCATTTCAGATGTCAGACACGTCTCAGCGAAACAACGGTGCGATGCCTTCTTGTTTATGAAGATTTATTAAGCTCGGATGTCAACGAGCACCTCCTTTTCCACCCTTGACGATAATTGTATTTTTAAAAAGCAGACAAAAACCTAAACACCTGCATTATGTCGTTCCCCGCCAGGAATGTCCCATAAAAACGCTCTTCATTTAAATTTCAAGACTTTTTACACTACACAGAAATTAAACATTCCCACAAACCTGAATACAGCCAGCTCTATACAAACTATCTGAAAGCTTATACACATTTCTGCCAGATATTATATACCAAATGATAAATTATCTGTCAATATAAGAAACACACACTTTGTGCCTAAGCAGATGAACTGTACGTCGAATCAAACGAGCTATTTACTCGGTTGACAATTGAGGTACTTTCAAAGCGTATCAGCCCATGTGATCGATAATTTTCCCCTATTTTCAGTACCAGATCATTTCCTCCTTTCTCTAATCCTCCATCTACCCTTCTTTCCCCTTAAGGAGCCTACAGACAGACACCTCTTTAAATCCCAGATAAAAATAAGTACAGGCAACAAACCTCCTTCAGACTCCTTCGGAGAGTTTAATTTAAATAACAAAGTGACATATACTTGCAATAATCTCCCATTCTTTGCAGATGGGTGTTTTCCTTTACTTAAAATAAAATATTTATAATAGCAACTAAACACTCAAAATTGTCTGTGATCTGTCATTAGCCTATATAAAAAATTAATAGTTATTAACAGACATAAAAAGAATATTTTGAATTCTTTAAGAAGTACAAGATGCTTTTTTAAAGTGCTAAATGTATTTAAAAGGTACGAAATGATTTACTATTATATAGGCAAAATGAGTAAGAACAATTATTGCATGAACAAAAATCTTAAAGTCAATTCCTATTCAAATAAACAAAGGAAAATTTTATTTCATTTACTTTTTATTAAACACCTACAAATAACATAAATAACGCAACAAACCCTATGGCAGTAAAACAGCTGTTCTACCACATAACCAATGACAAAATCAGCTATTTAATGAACTCACATGTTGTTACTTATTTTAAGCTAAATTAGAGAAAACAAATACATTGCATACCTTATCCCTTTTCTGAAATTGTTTTTTCCATATAAAACTAAAATTAATTAACAAAATTTAATATTAAATTATTATTTGAAAATATTTAATAATTATTTTCATCCACTATAAGTTTAAAAAAATATTTGAGCTAGAGTGGATGAATAAAAAGTATTCTATTAGGGATTAAAAATTTGAACAATATATATGGGGAGAGTGTGAGCTAGTAGAGGGAATTAAAAAAATTAATAAAACACACACACTCACACACATATATATATTTACATATTTACGTAAGGGGACTGTGAACCAACAGAAGGAATTTAAAGAAGAAAAATAATGAAAAAAGAAGTGTTTTCCGTAAACTGATATTCGATAAGAATGTATTTGTAGGAAAATACAGATATTTTTCAACTAGTAGTGAAACCACTACATCCTAAGATCTAGCCTCAAAATCCCTGGACATTTTAATAACGCTTGGATTAGTTTCCCGGCTTGTCACCAGATGCAGCAGTCACTTCAGAGATTCTCTAAGAACTATTTGCAGCGAAATACGTCCTCCAATCTGTTCAACCGTCTCCTTAAGTGCATGATGTACTGAAGAAAACTATACCAGTGGGTCTCATGTTTCTGCACCGATAGGCAAGTTGAGTCACCCACACTCCTCAAGACAAGAGTAGTGGATCTCTAACGAAACCAGGGTGGTTCTATCTAAGGTCCTTTGGTCAGAGTTATAAGTTTTCAGCAACAGGGACAAGATAGCCTGGAAGGCACTCTCTTAGATGTGTTCAAGATGTTGTGGTGAAAGAACTGAAGACGATAGTAAGGCCAATTTTGCAACTATCTCTATTTCGACCAACAGCATAAATAAAGACAGAGAACCGGAAATATCTCTACAATACTCTGTAATCACTGCGGCTCCAAACTTGACATCGCGTGTCACCGCCTGTCAATGTGCGACTGGGTAAACATATTCCGGTCGCCATTAAAATCCAATTCATACACTTTAATAAAAAAGCTGGTTTCAGTTTTTAATCGTCACAAATGTGCAATGACATACAACGCCCCAGACTAACCTAGAAAGCAACAAATCTCACGGATTTAACAGATCCCTATAGCTTGTGTAATTGTGTCATGGATTCTATATAAACAGAACCTAATCCCATCTTTACAGGGTTTTACACGAAATTTAAAATGTATATATTTAAGATGTACGTTAGACATTGTATCCAGTGTGTAGGTCTACACATATACAAATAGATTCATGCGTCGGGTATATTTTTATGTTACATTTACTTTGGTATTACTTGGCAGTAATACTTGCTAATATAATTATATATACATATATTTCAATACAAGAATATAGTAAAAATGGTTACTAGAATAGTTATTATAAAATGGAAAAAAAGGTTTCCTAAATAAACTAACCGATTGCTAATTGAACGAATGGGCTAACAACAGCAATCGTTTATTAGTTGTTTAGTTTACTTTAGATCAACTATTGTTTTTTAAACCTAACCTGATCGGGTATTTAGTAGCTATATTGTAATATAGCTACATAAAGTTATGGAGTGATATATTCTGCATATTGTGATATATGGCCTACGGTATATAGAAATGTATAGTCTACTGTATATAATTACATATAGCCTACGGCTATCGTATATATAGTAATCTATACTGGACACAGTAATATTAAGTGCATACAGTAATATATACTGCATAAAGTACTGTAATAAATACAGCATAATGTAATGTATACTGCATGTTGTAATAAACAATTCACATAGTATTATATACTGCATCTGGTAATACACACCTCATATGGTAATACTTTATGCGCATTCTAATACACCATATAGTAACATATACTGCATATGGTAATACTATATTCTACATAGAGAAATATATATATATATATATATATATATATCATATAGTAATGTAATCATCATATAGTAATATACTCCTCACATGGTAATACAATATGCGGCATATAGGAATAAATACATTATATGGTAATACTATATTCCACAAATAGTAATATATACCTCATTTAATATTAAAATAGTCTACGTACAGTAATATATATGACATATTGTAATATATACTGCATATAAATATCTATACTTCATATGGTAATGCTATATACCGCAAATAGTAATATACACTTCTTATGGTAATTCTATATTGTACATATCGTAATATGTACCTCATAGGTAATACTATATTGTTCATTTAATAATATATATATGGCCTATAGGAATATATACCTCACATGGTAATACTGTATACGGCATATAGTAATATATACCTCTTATGATAATACTCCATTCTACATATAGTAATATATATGACATATAGTAATATATACTGCATATAATAATCTATACTTCATAAGGTAATACTATATACAACAAATAGTAATATATACCTCATATAGTAATACAATAGTCTACGTATAGAATTATATTTAACATATTGTAATATATACTGCATATAGCTATCTACACTTCATATGGTAATGCTATATACGGTACATAGTAATATACACCTCATAGGTAATACTATATCTTTCATATAATAATATATATGGCCTATAGGAATATATACCTCATATAGTAATACTGTATTCGGGATAAAGGAATATATACCTCATATGATAATACTCAATTTTACATATAGTAATATATACTGCATATAATAATCTATACTTCATATGGTAATACTATATTCAACATAAAGTAATATACATGGCATATAATAATAGCTATATATGGCATATGGTAGTATATACCTCATATGGTAATACTATATTCTACATATAGTAATACACATGGCATATATTAATAGGCTATATATGCCACATGGTAGTATATACCTCATATGGCAATACTATATTCTACATATATTATTATAAATGGCATATAGTAATATATACTTCATATGATAATACTACATACGGAATATAGTAATATATACCTCATTTGGTAATACTATACACGGCATATAGTAATATATACTTCATATGATAATACTATATACGGAATATAGTAATATATACCTCATTTGGTAATACTATACACGGCATATAGTAATATATACTTCATATGATAATACTATAATCTACTTATAGTAATATATACGGCATATAGGAATAAATACTGAATATATTACACAACTTCTTCATGCAACAAAATCTAGTCATCGCTTTATATTCAAGATAGATTTAGAGGCATATTTAACATAGCAAAACATATATAGTTACAAACTATGTAATGAACTCTTTTAGAACAATTATTTTCAAACATATTGAAATATGTGTTAGGAGATAGGAGATACAAGAATAAATGCACCAACGCGCGCGCGCGCGCACGCACACACACACACACACACACACACACACACACACACACACACACACACACACACACACACACACTGCAAGTGGTCGGTTTTGCATTATACTAAAACTCGACCTTTAGCCACACAGCGTGCGGTAAATGTCGACTAATTATAGAAAGTAATTTACTTCGACGACTCATTTCTGCTTTACTGCCCATTGTGAGGTCGCGGCTGTTTTGCTAGAGAACGGTTTGAAACCGATTAAATTAATCAACTAAAGTTTAACGGCCGCCTATTTTCCGGATCGTTTTCTAGATTTGTTGCAGCTTTCATAATGCACATAACTGGAGGAGAAGTAACTTGCTTTTCAACTCGTCGTGTTTTCCGGTCTCTATTTCTGTAATGTAGAAATATGTTTTTCATCCAGACGATTCAAAATTTACTAATGTTTTATGGTGATTTACTCAAATCAAGTGACTTCGAATGTTATGAATTATTTAAACGTTTTACAAAGTAATAACACAACCTAATGAATCTATTTTTAGCAAGCTATAACATAAAATCAGTGGTTTTATGAAATCATGTTATCATTTATTTTAAGGCAAATGGGAGGAAATAACTGTATTCCCTAACTTGCCTCTTTTTATGAAAATATTTTCTTTCATATAAAACTAAAATTAATTCATTAAATTAAATTATTTGAAAAAACTTTATCAACATTGTCATCTATTACATATTTTAAAAAAATAATTAGAATAAGAATTATTTTATTAATGTTTGAAAATTTAATCAAGATATTATATATATAGTGTGTGGAGGGTGTGAACTATAGTAAG
The DNA here is from genome assembly GCA_036971475.1 of Prosapia bicincta. Taxonomy (NCBI): domain Eukaryota; kingdom Metazoa; phylum Arthropoda; class Insecta; order Hemiptera; family Cercopidae; genus Prosapia; species Prosapia bicincta. The sequence goes on along the minus strand of JBAIZL010000007.1, from coordinate 60,686,943 downwards.
AATTGAAAAAGATATTACCGAATCGTGCGCCTCAGTAGTTTATCCAGTTATAATTTTCCTACGTTCTTGCCCGAGAAACGCACATCAGCACCGACCGAAGCAAAACGACTGTTGTTCGTTTTTATATAAAAGCAGCAAGCTCCTCAATATTTTACAATCCGACAAAAAGGCAAAACGTTTAGGTCGTCCGGAAAATTTTATTTCCATCAAACGTTTCCATCTGTTGTATTTCCGCACTGTTTCCAGTCGGGCTCAGTTCATAAAATGCTCAAGTCGCCGGGAAAATATTGTCATACAACCGGACGTTCCGAAAATCTTTTCTCAATATTTCTGAGAAACATTCAGACGGGTTTTGCTTTATGTTTAGAGATTTGAAGATGGAAAAGGAATTACTTTTGTTTTCTACAAGGGTTGTTTCATAGTAGCAATAAGTGGCGCAAATATTTATTTCTAATGTGGAATATAGTGAGACTAAGTTACAAAACACACTTACAGATTGTACCGTCAGATTGTACAAAAGAGATAATCTCATACGTTTCACGTTAATAGTTACACTGCTATTATTAAAACCATTATGGCAGTGTAATGAATTAGATTCGTCGATAGCGTGTACTTCTTAGTGATCCAGGTTGACAGTAGGTCTGGCTTAGGCAGATTCTGCATAGTAAAACGTGTTATTACCTACTGCCAGTACCAGGGGAGCACGAAATTCATCAATTGGTGGTCATCTTTATTTAGTATCCCACCTCTATCACCTTCTACACTAGGTTTTAGCTGATTGTCACCTCCTTTAGAACCCAAACAAGATTGGTTTTAATTCATGTAGACTCTGCTGAAGCAAAACATTTTTCCCCCTCTGCCAGTAACAGGAGAACATAGAAAACGTATCTCAGTCACGACTTTACCCCACCTATCCCTTATTCTATATAAGGTTTTTACCTAGTAGTCCCCTCTGTAAGATCCCGATAGAGATTAGTCTTACTCTAGGCAAACCTTGCTTAAGCAGAACATGTTTCTCCTCACATCAAAGTAACAGGAGAACATAAAAAACGTATCTTAGTCACGACTTTACCCCACCTATCCCTCATTCTATATAAGGTTTTTACCTAGTAGTCCCCTCTGTAAGATCCCGATAGAGATTAGTCTTACTCTAGGCAAACCTTGCTTAAGCAGAACATGTTTTCCCTCACATAAAAGTAAAAGAGAGCATAAAAACATTTCTTACTCGTGACTTTCTCCTACCTATTCCAATTTATATTTGAGGATTTTTTACTGTCATGAAGTAACAACACTTCTTAAGGTAAACTCTGCTTAAAACAGAATACGTTCTTCTTCATTGCCATTATAAGGAGAGCATAAGTCCTTTCCTTAGGAATACGTAAATGCAGATTTAAAAAGTGATTGTAGATAGTAGCCTTCTTGTATATGACATCTATAGACGGTGGGTCTGCTTTAGATAGACCCGGCTTGAAACTGAATAAGTTTGCTTCAACGCCATTATCAGGAGAACATTAACCAGAGATCAAAAGCACATTTACTTAGACGTACGTTAAGTGTAGATATTAGGAGTGGTTGTATACGGTACTTGAGTATGCCTATGTTAGAGAGAAGGTTTACTTTAAATAAACCCTGCTTAAAACAAAATAAGTTATTTTTCAATGCCATTATCAGGAGAGCATAGATAGCCTTTTCTTAAGCCTACGTTGAGTGTATATTTCGTGAGTGATCGTAGCTGTGACTTGTATATGCCTATGATAGAGAGTAGGTTTTATTTAAATAGACCTTTCTTAAAACAAAATAGTTCTCTTTCAATGCCATTAACAGGAGAGCATAAATAACCCTTTCTTAAGCCCACGTTGAGTGTATATCTTGTGAGTGATCGTATCTGGTACTTGTATATGACATCGGTAGGGGGTTTGTCCACTTTAGACATACCATGCTTTTGGAAACGAGCTTTCATTCTATTCCATCAAGGGCATAGGAAACTTTGGTTAGTTCTTTCTTTATTCCACACATCCATTCTCCAACTCTTTCTTACAAACACTTGTAACAATGACCTTGAATACAGGGTACGTCTTCCTCAGAGCTTCGACTCCACTAGTCATGATATATCCCACATCTTCATGGTTTAGCAGGAGGGGCAAATGTCCTGATTGTATTGCTTACTAACCAAAACACTTTCTCCACCCGTCATCAGCCATTGCACAGAATGTGTTAGCGTTAAAGCGCACACAATAAAAGAGCTAATTATTTGATGCGAAAAAATCCCTCGTTGAGAAATAAATATTAAAGTGATATTTATATAAATTGGAAAAGAATTTAATAAAATGATAATTAAATGGACTTGTAAAACATACCATGATATCAAAGGATATTTTATGATAGGAAGAGATAATGAGAGTTCAAGGGATATCGGATTAAAATAAGGGACCTGAATTACCCTTTGAACATGGGGGAGAGTAACCGCTTGTGACGTCTGGATTATTTCTGCTTTCTGTTCGGGCCCGGTATTGTAAGTAGATGAAACCACAAGTACATTTCAAACAAGTGTGTGTCTGCTTATCGAACCGAAACTCGCACGAAATAGTTCCTTGGGACTTACTTTATTTTATTAAAAAGCTGTACATAGCTTACTTTAAGGGGAATAACCAAGTATACTTTAAGGGGAATTATTTTCAATCTATATATTTACTTTCAACAACTTTATATTGAGTAACTTTCTTCTGTCGGTCTGTTAGGTACAATTTTAATGATCGATTCTTAAACCAGAAGACTTAAAACTTTAAATATAACACACACACACACACACACGCACGCACATACACACACACACACACGCGCGCGCGCGCACGTCAACACACACACACACACACACACAGACACACACACTCACAAACTCGCACCCACACGAAAAATGAACTCCAGCAGTCACACTTGTATAGCTGTGCATTAAAATTTTATTAAATAAAGATATGAAACGTAGAATGGTTGCAAAAGTGTTGAGCAAGAGAGATTGACTCTCTTGCTCAACACTTTTGATTGGGATGGAGTGTTAGAGGGGCACCAGATGGATGGATGTGCGGTTAATAAATCAATATAGATATATCGTTTCTAAATAACATAACTAGTCATCTCCAATTAAATCGCTTTCGTCAACTAAGCTAAATAATGATTTTGGAACATGATCAATGCTTCTATAACTCTAGATAAATATCGTTAGATCGACAATGGTAAACCTTTCCGAGTTTACATAACAATACATAACCTATATTCAAAGGCAACGCGGCGACGATGACAGTTTGCATGTATTTGTAGCCAGGACGTAATAAAGGTACTTCGATGCATATCCAGATGTAGACGATTCATTCGAGTTAGCCAAGGTGGAGATTCGAGTAATATTTAGTCTGTACCACGCAATGCACCGGCGTTTATATCACGACTTTAACATTAAAAGTATACAAAAATAGATTATATTTTGCGACTTATAATAGTTCTAGTGTTAACCTTACTACGGGCTATCGAGAGACTATTGTATGGTCATTACATGTTGACAAATTATTTGAAATATGAAGAGATCTACAAGTTCACTTTCACCGCAGCAAACTCATTTTATTCTTGTCTAAAAATTTCGGACGGATTTTCATCGTATATAAGTTTTGCACAATCTAATACAATCACTAAAAAGAAAAGGTCAACTGCAGAGTGGATATTAAATATAAACACTGGCCGCCTGAGTTGTTACCGTTTAAGACAACACCGGTTTTTGCCATCTCTCCTGAACTTGGTCGCTATAAGTTGCCCCGAACCTAAGTAAACATCTATAACACTGTCTGAAAAACCACCGAATATAAATAACATTTTCTTATCAATAGCAGGCGCTGATCAATAACTCTTGCGAAGTGTTACAAGTGTCATGAACAAATAATATATCGCAGTGTGCAGGTCTCGAACAATAACCACCGCGGTCTGCCTGGACGTCCAGTTCTAGTGCTATCACAATCAATCGTTCGACAATGCGACATTAAACAGAGGAATCTGAACCGAACGTAAACCGTACAAATACATTCCGGAACATAGATAATTGTTCGGTATTAAGCCACTTTAATTCAATTTATTCTATTAGTTCACATTCTCTTTACGTATATCTTGTACACATTTTTTAATCGGTAATAAAATACGTTTTATTCACCCACTCAAGTCCAAGTACATTTTATAACTTTTAGTAGATGACATTTGATGTTAATACAGTTTTCTCAAATATAAATTTATTAAATATATTTAATGAATTAATTTCAGTTTTATATAGGAGGAAAATATTTCACGAAAGGGGCTACGTATGCAATATAGTTATTTCGTCCAATTCAGCTTAAAATAAGTTGATTGTTGTGACGTCTTTAATTTTATGAATTAACTAAAATTAAGTAACACTTAACTAAGTGGTTACTTAGGGGCTTACTTGCTGACGTGTTTCGAAACAATCGTTTCTTTTACGAAGTAAAGCCTCCACTGGCGTGGGTTTCATTCGATAATTCACACTTTGAAGCCAACACCGTCATAATATAGTAAACAACTAACTTTACTTACCCCCCCCCCCCCCTACACTCATAAATCCTATACCGACAACCTTTTATACCTCTCGCGATGCCGCCAGTAAAGGCTTAGAACGATCTTTTCGAAACGCGTCAGCAAGTAAGCTCTTCATTATTCACTTAGTGGTGTATTAATTAATTATAGTTAAAATAAATGATAACATATGATTTTATAAAACAGCTGTTTTTATATTATAGGTTATGTGTCAGAACAGCGGTCTTTAAGTATAGGTTTTGTTAGTTTATTTATATTAATAGTAATTATTTAGTAAAAAGTAACTAAAATAATATTTTTCTTTGTTGATCCCAGTATAAATATCTTTAAAACATTATTGTTAATATTACTGTCATTAAAGGACGGAAGAGAATCAGATGTATACCCGTCAATGTACTTGCTTCAAAGATAAGCAATATATAATTGTAAACCTACTAAACCTAGATTAGGAAAACAATTTGAATCACGAAAGAGCAATTTCATACTAGAAATAAGAAAGGTTTACAGCTTTATTAAAAAACATTAATGTATATATTTAAATATAGTCGTTGGCGCACGAACTGTTTTGGCTGCAGATTAAACGACATTATATTTTAAAATTACCTCAAGTGGGGCTATTTTATTCTGTTTCGTACAGTATTTATTTCTATTTAATTCAGTTAATGTTGCACGTAAATAATAAGGACATTGTTTTACTGACCTGTGGAAGCGAAAACGTATTTGGAAGAGGACAGCTTGTGGTGTTTTATTTCAATGAATTTAACGGTTTTAAACTAAAAGATATAATAGTATATTTCATGCTTAAATAAATACTGTCTTTTAACATTTTTTCTGTTCAGGTCTATTCTTGATTACGTCTCTTTCCTTGCTCTTTCCTCTTTATCTCTCTCTCTCTTTCTCTATCTCTTATTATATTCCTTTCTCTCCCCACTTCACCCTTCCTGTATTCATTCCTTTACACGTCTTTCTTCTCTTCAGGTCCATTTTCTATTATCTCTCTTTCCTTGTTCTTTCCTCTTTATGTGTCTCCTCCTCTCCCAACCTCCTCTCTCTCTCTCTCTTATCCTATTCCTTTCTCTCCCCACTTCGTCCTTCCTGTGTTCATTCCTTTACACGTCTATCTTCTCTTCAGGTCCATTTTCTATTATCTCTCTTTCCTTGTTCTATCCTCTTCATCTGTCTCCTCCTCTACCTCCCTCCTTCTCTCTCTCTCTTATCCTATTCCTTTCTCTCCCCACTTCGCCCTTCCTGTGTTCATTCCTTTACACGTCTATCTTCTCTTCAGATCCATTTTCTATTATCTCTCTTTCCTTGTTCTTTCCTCTTTATCTGTGTCCTCCTCTCCCTCCTTTCTTCTCTCTCTCTGTCTCTTATCCTATTCCTTCCTCTCCCCACTTCGCCCTTCCTGTGTTCATTCCTTTACACGTCTATCTTCTCTTCAGGTCCATTTTCAATTATCTCTCTTTCCTTGTTCTTTCCTCTTTATCTGTGTCCTCCTCTCCCTCCTTCCTTCTCTCTCTCTGTCTCTTATCCTATTCCTTCCTCTCCCCACTTCGCCCTTCCTGTGCTCATTTATTTACACGTCAATCTTCTCTTCAGGTTCACTTTCTATTATCTCTCTTTCCTTGTTCTTTCCTCTTTATCTCACTCTCTCTCTTATCTTATTCCTTTCTCTCCCCACTTCACCCTTCCTGTGTTCATTCCTTTACACGTCTATCTTCCCTTTTATCCTCTGTTTCTTTCTTTAATTCTACTTTAATTTTTTTATCACTTTGCATACAGTTCTTCAAACCGAAATGTAAAATAACTTGGAATACAATTTGTTTGATTTTGACATAGATGCACTTGCCTTTAACGAACGTAAGACGCTTAACTGAATGAATGCATCGACAGCCCTGCTTCAGGGGAGATCCTGCCCAAGCGATGGCTTAACTTACCTTTTCCTCTACCAGTCGCTATATCATTTTCTTAGTCCAATCGCATTCTACCTTCCCTTCCTTTTATTTTTCTGAATAGATGTAACAGGGTGGACCTCTTTATGGGCGAAATAGAGGGTAGGGCTCATTCAAGTACGCATCTAAGGGGGAGATTTATCTTCTATTTTGATCCTTCCATTATTTACAATCCTTCCCTATTTATTCTTCCATCTGTTTTTTCTCACGAGGGGTAGTAACGGGAAGTCATCCTCTATGACGTCGATAAAAAAAAAGTCAGCTTCCAGATGTACGATCTTGGGCACATGATACCATAATATCTCTCCTATATCATGATAGTTATTTTAATAACATATGCACAAAAATAAACAGTACTGAAACTGAATCAGCTGTGCCGACTCGATCAGCCGTGCCGACTTTTAATTATTGCCTCGTATTCGTGTCAACGTATTTCATTTGAGGTTAGTTTTTGCTGACATGATGCTAACTATTAAAGGGACAAATTTTATCGGGGGGCATTATTTGGAATTGGAAGAGAGGGTGGGCAGACACTGAAGTACGTTTCCAGGAACAGTTTCACAAATAACGCCTAGTAACGCAGGGATTATTAGTGTTGTAAAAAAGTTGGAAGATCAGGAAGTGATTTGACACAGGGGAAGGGCTTTATAGGTCGCCCAACTACTGAAGTACTGCAAAACCTTCAAGAA
>JBAIZL010000007.1:60607218-60674718 GCA_036971475.1 Prosapia bicincta | reverse complement strand
TTTGTAACACTGTTTATTACGATAATAGATGTTGGATATTACAGTTATAAGTTACATAATTAATAGCTAAGCTTATGTGCATTCTAATTGAATTGATAAGTGGTATGTTTCAAGACACTATTTAGGAAAAATACAAATAAAAATTTACTATTTGTGAGTTCGAAATATAAACAAAAAATTGAACAAAAGAAAATTATATATTAATTACTCTTGTTTTAAAATATTAAATCTCTTTGAATATGAAGTTAAGCAGTTTGAACAATTGTACAGTTAATGAATTTGTGATATAGATATGAGATATCTACTAGTGAGATGGTTTCATTAATTAGTATTATGAGTCTAAAAATTGGTATATATAAATATAGTTTATAACACCTCGGGGCTTAATCTCTTATAACACAAACTTTAGAAATATTACTATTTTACCGGCCTAAACTTTTAACAACGTTAAACTTTATTTATATGAATTAATTTTGAAATGAAAGATTGTACCAAATTGTTTGATCACTTAATTGGAAAACTTAAGTAGAGTTTATCGTTTCAGCTTGTTCTTTCCGCAATGTTCCTCTTTAAATTGGCCTTAATGTAGCATCTTGAGAGGTAATTAATTGGATTATTTAAAGAAAACACAAAAACAATACTTTAAGAACCCATTTAAAATAATTTACATTAAAAAAAGTTTTACAAAACATTGCTTCTGTTTTAAAAATAACTTCTATAGATGATACATCCATAATCCCTTCTCTCTTGAAGCAATGCATTTTGAAAAGATCCTCTCGCTCGAAAACCTCATGGTAAAGTGGGGCGATAATTATAGTTACGTGGCAACTATTAACCTTCCACGCATATTTCTGCGCATCTCATTGCTTGTAGAAATCTGATATCTCTATTTTTTGTTACATATATTAATTATAAACAAATTCACATTAAAAAAAAGTTGTAAATAACTGTTCCGATTTGTTTTTAAATGTTGGATAATAATTTTATTATTATTTTATGTCCTAAAATAGATTTATATATTTATCGCCTCTCTTGAGAAAATACATTATGTTATGGTCTAAGATATGTTGTTCCACTTCGAAAATGTGTTCAACTCGATGAACTTAATCAATCTTTCAAGACCTGTGTTAAAATTATTTTAAAAAAGGCAGTATTACATGAGGCCTAAAAGTAATAAATTGTTTTCAATCTTAATGGTTTTTAAAGCAAACTTCAAGCTGGCCTCTAATTTATATTTTAAGTTAACAATGATATAACAATGATAGGTATTATGGATATACAAAAATTTATTGAATAAAGTGAAGGATATATAATATCCTGCCTTGGGAAGACTTATGGAATCACGTGATCAGGGTCACCCTCACGTGATGTAAACCTATTCTCTGGCTGTGTGCATCGGTTACACAAAAGTAGGAGAGTTTTTTACTTCTAAATGCAGTTTGAGGTGCCAAACCGATCGCACGAGAGTAACGCACTCAATTACGCATACAACTATCGTCACAACATTTCAGTATGTTTATTCTTATTTTTTTCATGGTAAACATTTCCGAATCTATCCTACCCTAACAACAGTTAAGGAAGGTAGAGCAAAATAGGCAAGGATAGAAAAATAATACCAATTTTGAAAGGTACAGGAGTGGAAGGTTAGAAGATGAGGATTAGTATAGGATATTAATACCAACGTAGGAAAGTTAGGAAGGAAAAATAATTAGAATTTTAAAAGGACAGAAAAATAATCCAAATTTGGAAGGTAGAGGATATAATGATTCGGATGAAAATTAAAACCAACGTAGAAAGGTATAGTATAGAAAGTTGGGGATAAGAAATATATAACTAATTTGGAAGGTACTAAACACGATGTTTAACCTTCCATCATACACAAGGTCACAGCGTCGGAAAGTTGGTGAGAGAAGTAGTAGGAGAGAAATTAATACCAAGGTAGGAAAGTATAGTTAAAGTATAGGCAGGGCAAGTAAAGATGTATATATAGGAAGGTAATAGCAATTTTGGTATATATAGAATAGAAAGGTATTACCTATTTCGGAAGATATAGGATAAGAAGGTACTACCAATTTCGTGAAATACTGTTATATAGGGAACTGCATCACTTATTTCTAGATATCTGATTCAGTGTATTATTCATAACCATCCGACCATCCCCAATATAAAGGGGACACTACACATAAATCACCTCATTTCCTAGACCAAAAGAATGTAATGTCCCTCCTTAATTAAAACATCCAATATCCATACTGTACCCTTAACAGAAGCTGTGCTAGACAACATATTTTCTACTTGAAAGCGAAGCATTCATTTGAAAATTTTATAAACTAATTTCATACGGGAAGAAATTACAGCGCCCGCACGACCCGAAGCTTATGAAAGCTAACAGGTCATTAAAGGCAAATGCGCAGAGTCGACTCTTTGTAAACAGGACAAATAGTTCAAACAAACAATATACTACTCTGAGATATTAATTCGTAAGGGAGGTGTCCGGACGGGACGAGTTTTTGTTGAACGAAAAACTTTAAAAGTGAACTACTTGCTGCTTTCTAAGAGGCTCTGTAAACAATATTGTTCGTACACACACACACACACACACACACACACACACACACACACACACACACACACACACACACACACACACTCGTACACACACACACACACTCATACACACACACACACACACACACACACACACACACACACACACACACACATACACACACACACACACACACACACACACACACACATACACAAACACACGAACACAAATACACACATACTCATACACACACACACACTCATGTATATCTATCTATCTATCTATATATATATATATAAATATATATATATATATATATATATATATATATATATATATATAGAGAGAGAGAGAGAGAGAGAGAGAGAGAGAGAGAGAGAGAGAGAGAGAAAAGAGAGGGGAGAGAGAGAGAGAGGTGGATACCAAAATTATACCAGTCAAGTATTGCTGCCCATGTTTTACAACCTAATCATAATTTAAATGTTGATATTGTGAAATTAATAAAACATATTAAAATCAATAAATTGTTAAATAATTTTGAAAGTTTACATGCTGGTTAATTTGTTTCTGAAGGTTTATTAAAGTCTGATGGAGGAACTATTCCAAATTACATTTTGCATTTACTTGTAATGTAAGATTAGAATCGGTTTATAAACATTTCTTGTCGGTTACTTTCATTTTTTGGTAAGAACATTAGTTCTAATGTTATTTGTAAGTTGACGATGTGTTTGGCTTCGAGAGGCGTGGCCGTGCTTTATTGAAAGGAGTGGAGAAAGAGTTTGGGGTGGGGCTAATAGAGGTTGGTAGATAAGGTAGAGCACAAATAAGACAACTATGTACAGATAGTCAGGTTTGGTTGTAATAACACTGAGGATGATTATTTGTTAATAGAAATGTACATTAGATTAAATAAAATAGTTGTGGGTAGAAGATTTTTAATTTTATTATATTTTATTCCATATATATAGTGGTAGTGTTTTACCAATATATATATATATATATATATATATATATATATATATATATATATATATATATATATATATAAACACACAGATATTAATATTTTCTAAGGTTGCAATAACATAGTGAATGAATAACTGTTTAATAAATGGAATCTTTTAATCTATACCGAGAGAAAAACGTCAAAAACAATAATACACCAGTTGCAAACAGAATTATGGAATTGACAGTTCTCATTTCAGAATCGCAACATCGATAATTCTTTTTATAAGAAATTACTATAAGCTTCGTGCATTGTTATTGAACGAAATTATTCTGTTGGGTAGTATATTAAATTATTTTTGAATGAAAACGTTTCTTTCGCCTTAAAAATAACATTCATTATACATTTTGCAGCTTTTCTTTGTCGAAAAGTACAAAACTACCTAACGGGCCGAAACTCAGTTCCATCGATAAGTAAAAAACGTGTTTCAATGTGAAAAAAATGAAACTAAAAAATGTGTGCATAAAGCAATATTCCGATTCAAACCTCATTTTCAGTATTACAGACCTTAATCTACTTTTCTATGTAGTCGCTGTAGGTTATAAGGCGCTTTGTGTAGCGTGTAACCAGTTCTTGGATGCCGTTGTTACGCTTCCAGTCGCTAACGTTCGGTGCATTGCTGTAACTGTTGTATTTCCTAAATGGAAGCTGCAAAATGTATTTATTCCTCTCACGTCATTATTGCCACCTATTACACCTTCCGGTGGTAAACAAACTTTTGCCATCATGTTTATAGTGAAGAGTTTCGGTTTTTCTTTCCAGGGTTTGTGAATGCGGTAGAGTAATGCCCTTTTATAGTTGGGTGCTTGGCTTCCGGCGTTTTGTACGAAGCCCCTGTTTCATTTCCTGAAGTCCAGAAAAATCCGTCTTGAGGAAATCTGTCCACACCATAAGCACACAGGAGCACACATATTCTTGAAACCAAGGGTGTTCTGCTACAATTTCATGTATGGAGACTTTGATTCGCGGAAAAGATGCATGTAATACGCTAAAGTTGAAGCGTCGGTTTATTTTAATTTTTTTTTTTTCAACATTCAATTTTAAATCTCCTGCAATGGTCTTCCACTCTAGGCTCCATCATGTTCGCTGGTATATTCTTGATTAAACACATTTTCTCATAGAGGTCTGAAAGAGGTTGTGCTAGCTGCTATGCTGACTGTCGTCTCTCAGTAGCATGGGGAATCGGGAGACTTGTAAAGGGGAAACGGTGATTACTCTCTGGACGACTTCAGCAATTAAATGAGTTTGACTCTTTGTTATTCAATCATGCGGTAATATCTCAACCGATTGATATGAAATTTAGTATTAATATGGTTTAGATACGTGAGGTGAAAAATGACCTATTAAATATTAAAATAGTAAAATCAGTTATCATGTAATGACATTTTATTGTTTATAAGCCTGTATTTGATACGTATACTTTTTTACCGAACGTTCAGTCACATAAACTTCAATGTTGGAATCACATAGATGCAACTAATAATCAATAGATGGCGGTGATCACGCTATGACTTACAGCTGATACTTGAATTAGGTGAATGTAACATGAACTTAAAGAAGTTCATAACACTTTTTGATGTTTTAGATTAGCTTGTATAACAACTCTTTAATTTCGTAAATATATTACTTTATTTATTAAACATTATGAAGTTAAAATGCTAAGGAATTAAAAATCTCTTCAATTTATAAAAAAATAAATAACTGCACACGAACTCAGTGACACTACTACAATACAAAAGTTGCTGTTGATGATGATATAGGTCAGGAAGGTCCAACTTCTTAACCCTAAAGGGGTGCTTTAATATTTTCAGTGAAGACGAGGGCCGCACAACCAATTCCACACATACATCAATAAGCCAAATGTTGGCAATACTTATATAGTATAGTATGCGTCGTATATTAAATAATATTAATAAATAAATGTGACGCAGAAACATTCATATATATTTAATATCAAGCTCAGTGTAAAAAGGATCAAAATAAGTATAATATTAAATTTTTAGTTGATTTAATTATGTTGTTTACGCTTATCAGAACAAAGTATTGGAAAAAAGCTCTAATTTATTTAAACATAAAATCATCCACAAGTATGTCCGAAGTAGGTGTACCTATTTCGCTTGGTAAAAATACTATGACTCGTTCAACAGTTCATCAAAAGAATCTGATTTGAAGTGATTGCAACCCTTAGCAGATCTCAAAGATGGTTATCTGTGAGTCCGTTGCGGTGAGTTGACTTTATAAATTTCATTGTTGAAAAGGTGAACTCACAAAGGTATGTACTTCCAAACATTAAAACTATTTTCCTACCGAATTCAGTAGTTTACGATATTTTTAATCAGGCACTTGACTCCAAAATGCACCAGTTTCCTACCTTGTCTGAAACAAGTCACTTTGCAAGTCACAGAGCTCTCACCAGGGGTAAGAGTCGAGTTCAACTTATATCCTATACTTTTACCAACAATCAAATCAATAATCTAATGTTTTTACCATTCGTCTGGGGCCGCATAAAACTAGATGGCAGGCCGCTAGTTGGCCATCCCTGATATAGGCCATTGAAACGCTTATGATAATAAACTATATATTGTTTTGTGAGTTCGTGTGCTGTTATTTATAACCTTAACTCCCAATACAATTCAATTATTACGTATTTAGTTTATAGGTTGATAAATATATATTAATTTATAATGTATGATTCCGTTTGATTTCATTAAAAAAACTGGTCAGTGGCTATAGTTTGTTTTCATAGACCTTTACTTCGTGGTTAAAATCATAAATTCACTTCTTACGACTCAAAAGATTGGGAAATGTCCTTACCTACTAGAAACGTATGTATTATTAATTTTTTTTGAGTTTTTTTGCGATCGATTGAGACACTTTTGCGGTTTATTCAAATGGTGAAAATTTTACCTCTGAGAAACTGAAAAAACTGATTTTATTTCTAAATATATTAAACATACCATTAAAACCCTGTCATTTTGAAAATAAGAAAATAAATTCCATATAATGGCTATAATATAACGAAATAACCAACGAGACTTACAATGGTCAAACATTAAAGATGAAGAAAGTATAATCGATTGTAACATTTGACCTTGAACATCAACAAACATTCAGTCTCTCGAAAAGTCTGCGCAGTTCAGGGGTGTTTTACGTTGGAAATTACTTGAAAACAATGTCCAGAAAGTAGATAAACTACAGACTGTAGAAAATATTATATAGAGAAAATAAGGAGGGTTTATTATTTGTGTAAACTAACTTTGCCTTTGGGCTAACTAGAGCTGGCCCGGGCAATGACTTATAAATCACAGCCACCTTTAGTAGTTTCCCCTACTAGCTTTAGAAGATTTATTATCTTTTTTTTATTAAATTCCTTCTATTAGCTCACACTCTCCCTATATATATCTAGTAGAAATTTTCAATCATTAATAAAATACGTTTTTATTCATCCAATCAAGTCCAAATACATTTTGTAAACATATAGTGGATGACAATTTATATTAACACGGTTTTTCAAATATTTATTCAATAATTAAAATATAAAAATTTGGTGTTGAGGTCATATTCGAACTGACTATCTTGTGTTCGAAGACTGGGTACTGCACCAATTTTCCCGTAGCTAATAAAACGTTAGCTTTAAAGCTAATAGATGTATACACATTTTTCTCTTGCCCCATTCTGTTTGCCATCGAAACCTCTATTGCACAACCTTAAATTGTTACCAGAGTTACCACAGAATATCGTAAATAATGATCTAGGATTAAAAATGAATGAAAAGAATAAAATAAACAAACAAATTGGATTACCGTTATCGAACCTTACTTCACAACAAAAAAATCAAAATGAAAGCGAAAAAACTACAACACGATGCAAGCGATCAGGAAAATAAAAGAGTATAAATATTAACAAACAAAAATATTAGTCCAACACCTTACATAGGAAGGAAAATGGAAAATTGGAAGGAAATTCACTTTCTATTTTGCTAATAGGTATTGTTATTCTGACATATGTAGGCCTATATAGATATTTATATTAACTGTAGTTATAGAATAAAAAAAAAACCTAAAGTATTTTTTTTCTTTGTTGATTTAAGTAGGAATTGACTTTAAAAAGAAAATTTATACTACTTGTTTAACTGTAGCAGGACGAAACTATAAATTGAGACTAACGAATTTCTTAAGATTCAAACATAACGGGCATTAACACTTACAGTTAGAGGTTATTTAAAGAGTATGTTTAATCATTTTCAAATGTAATTTCGCATATACTTAGAAATACCATTAGGATCTGTATTTTGTAGGTAGGAAGGGAGTTACTTTCGGTATTGTATATCAGTAGTGGGTTAAATTGTATGACGGATATCAATGTTTACTTACTTCCAACTTAGAATTATTAATGAAGCTGAAACTTCACTTGACTGGCCAATCAGTAGGACAGCCAACAGAAGTGATTAATTTATTTGATGAATCTAGTTAATAGAGATTTTAATAGTAGTTAATGAAGTTATTAATGAAATAAAGTAGTTAATTGAAAACGTTTATTAGATGTTGAACAAATTACTGAATACAAATATAATAAAATCTGTCAGATGCTCCTAAGAATGTTTTCATTAACAAAATCTCAATAAAAATCTATGACTTAATATAATTATATTAAATTTATTACAAGTTTTATTGGAATATAAATTAATATATTTATTAACTGGCAGAAATATTAAATATTAATATTTTAACCTAATAAAATACAATAAATAAAGTAACATAACCTATGTTGTAAATTAGCTCTTCTACCACATAACTTCAACATAAAACCAGCTGTTGCATGAAACTATATTTTATCACTTAATTTAAACTAAAGTAGATGTATAAAGCACAAATTTGTGTAAAAGTATACACATTGTATTACATAGCTTTTAAAACTTGCCACGTGTTCTCTAGGAATTATAAAACGTTCAAACGATTGAAAGAGAAACAAATTTTAAAGTTTTCGACGATCAAACTATTCGTAAAATTACACAGATTCAAATCTATTGAGTAGATAAAGTTTTCTCTCGTTCTTTAAAACTATTTTTCTTAGTAAGTTTTTAAAATCGCTATTTCTTTTTTATTACGAAGTACGCTAAGTGCTTACTAGTTGTAACGTTGGCTAAGTCTACAAAATATTGCGTTGCTTATCCAAGTAAATGTAGAAAAGTTTTGCAAAAATGCAGAAACATTTTTGGCAAAGAAATAAATAGTCCGTCCCGCAGACAGATGTGTGGCCGGATTGGAGCGTTACTTTGGACACAGATGAATGTCTAACGCATAGTGGGAAAGTAATAGCATTTAAGTTTCAGCGGCAAATATATTTTGCAACATTTTATTAACAAATTATTTTGTGTTTCATTTCTAAAACACTTGCTCTGAAACATTTGTATGAGATTTAAAAGTTCGTAAATTGAAAACCCACATAAGAAGTTAGTGGACAGCGGTACGGATATAATAATTTGATTACCCTAATGAGAACGTGCGTGTGAGCGCGCGCGCAGTTATTTGCATGTGTGTACTTTGTTGTGTAATCTTATTGGATGGATGATCTTGAGAATCTAGGAGAATTGTTTGACGATGACACATATTTTTTGAAACGTGTCAGTCACTAAAAAGTAGTTGAAAAACAGTAGAGTTTCTCTTATTACAGTATTTTAAATTAAAATCTCGAAGCACACTAAAAGTGAAAATATCATGGTCATTAGTTGGTCGTAATGATTAAAATTTCGGACAAAGACTTGAGGCTTTGTGTCCACGCTTGCAGAATGTACAAGCAATATACGACCAGGAATACTTTATAATGTAAGAGTTTTCACCCCAAAGAACAACCTAAAGTTGTTGAACAACCCCAACAATCTAAAGTTGTTCACCCCTTCCCCAAACTATAAGGACTTACTTGGAACTCAACTCTTAACTTTCCAGAAATCCATTTCAAAATGTTCATTACAATTGGGACGGTCATTCAGTAATTAATAAAAATAAAAATAATGGCAACAACCCCAAAAAACCAATAGTAAAAAAATAACTAATAATACAAGTTACCTAAGTTAGCTTAGGCCATTATAGTAAATTATTGTATTCCAGAATGTAATTTTGTAATAGGACCCTCTGATGATGGTGACATGTTCATCGAAATGTACATAAGGGTTTAATCTGAGGTAACTTGTATTATTTATTATTTTGTATCATTGGGGCTTTTGCCAATAATTTTACTGTAATATTCTGTACCACTGTGCTCTTGATATTGTATTGTAATTAATGAAATAAAATGGTCTTGTTTAAAAAACTTGTTATTATGACAGCTTTAGTGTTTCTTAGACTTTAGGTTAGCATCGAACTTTAAAGACTTTAGGCTGGGATATTTTATCGACTTAAGGGAATTTAAAACCAAAGCATCACGTAATGTAACGTTGAAGGTGTTCTGGTAAGTCCAAGTTGAAGTTTTCTCAGATGATATAGAAGGCAGTGGATAATAAGCTAGCACGTGGTAGCTGTTTACGAACAAGGCCAGGCCAGCAATGACAGAGAAACGTCGTGGATATGAAGAAATCGACATGATTCCTATGTGACAACTCACGTCCGTCCACTGCGCAAGAAACTATCCACGAAGCGCTCTCAGAGATGCTGTACCATGTCCCATACAGGTGCCATCTACATTACTTGCTTGGAATACTGAAGAAGGCTTGACTTAGCAAGACGTTCGAGGATCTCCAACAGCGTGTAGTGGGATTCCCGTGTTTTACAGTGTATTACTAGTAGCTTAAAACCAATATAATCACTGAACTGCTTGCTTACACAATGTCTTTAAGGCTAAAACCTGTGAGCACTTAGGACACCTACTTCTAAAGGGGGGCACTCTGAAGCCTCCGATGTTAATCGATTTTCAGAAGTAATCGAGTGTTCCCACACTAATATTTACGTCTACACCACTGATGTCCAACATGTTCTGTGTAAGGAGCGCATTGTACAAAGCCATTAATGTAGAACTTTAGAACTTTAACACATTGTGTAACTTTCAGAGACTACACAGTTTTTTTTTCTAAATAAATTTGTTAGAATTTATAAGAAACTACATAAACTATTGTTTAGAATTTATATAAACAATTAAAAGATAGTTGTGTTCAGATGATAGGCCTACTTATATTTTCTATACAAGTATATTTTAACTGATAAACTATATTTCGGACTAACATCTATGTATGGATTGCCAACTACTTAATAACGTGGAAAACTTTTCCATTCATTGCTTTCAAATTAAGTCGACTCCTAAGGTCTTTTAAACACGTCCAGAGCTTGGTTTGGATCGGAGCATCGTTGTAAATCGGTGGTGCAAAAGGCTGCATTTAATGAGCGTTACTGCTTTCTTGCTTTTTGTCAGACAGAAGTTGGAGTAAATTAATGGCGTTCAGACGAACAGAGGGTTAATTCTCTTAAAGAATTACGACGACATACAACGTTTGCAGAACAGGTTGGGCTTCATTGATAACATTGCATTACCATTCGTAAAATGTATGGCTGTTTGTCATAAAAGGTTATGTTAAACTTATTTCCATGAACGTGAACTGAAAGACGGAAGTACAAGGTAGGATATACCAAGATCTTGGGGTTTTAAAAGGAGAGTTGGTAAAGTGATTAAAGTAAGAAAAATAAACGGGACTTATCTTGGGGGGGGGGGAGAAGATCAGATATCCAGGAAAATGTGCTATGACTTGCTCAAGAAGTGCATCTCATTGTGGTTTCCTTAAAGGAAGTGTATAGACTATAGTGTCTTAAGTGGGCAATCAATGCCGAAACTACAACAGAGGCATCTGGGAAACAGTCTTAAGGTGCACCACACGAGCACCAGACTAGCATGTCGGGTCAGTAGGGTTACCATACGAGCCTGTAGGGGCACCACATGAGCACCAGGCTAGCATGTCGGGTCAGTAGGGTTACCATACGAGCCTGTAGGGGCACCACATGAGCACCAGGCTAGCATGTCGGGTCAGTAGGGTTACCATACGAGCCTGTAGGGGCACCACATGAGCACCAGGCTAGCATGTCGGGTCAGTAGGGTTACCGTACGAGCATAAAGGGGTATATCCCACTAGCCTTTAAGTTGCCACACGACCCTACGGGCAAAACACTAGCTTGTAAGCTACCACACGAGCACCAGACTAGCATGTCGGGTCAGTAGGGTTACCGTACGAGCATAAAGGGGTATATCCCACTAGCCTTTAAGTTGCCACACGACCCTACGGGCAAAACACTAGCTTGTAAGCTACCACACGAGCACCAGACTAGCATGTCGGGTCAGTAGGGTTACCGTACGAGCATAAAGGGGTATATCCCACTAGCCTTTAAGTTGCCACACGACCCTACGGGCAAAACACTAGCTTGTAAGCTACCACACGAGCACCAGACTAGCATGTCGGGTCAGTAGGGTTACCGTACGAGCATAAAGGGGTATATCCCACTAGCCTTTAAGTTGCCACACGACCCTACGGGCAAAACACTAGCTTGTAAGCTACCACACGAGACTATATGGGTATCACACTACATTGAAGTGGGGCACCACCCAAGTATTCAGTGGGCACCAAAGTAGCTTGTTGGGTGTTAGACGAGTCAGTTGGGTTACTAAACGACCATATGGGGGTATTATACTAGCCTTCAGGTTACCGCACGAACCTATAGAGGGGCACCATAAGAGTCTTCATTGGGCACCAGAGTAGCTTGTTGGGTGTCAGACGAGTCAGTGGGGTTACCAAACGAGACTATGAAGGTATTACACTAGCTTTCAGGCTCCCACACGAGCCTACATGGGCACCTCACTACATTGTAGCGGGGCACCGCACTACATTGTAGCGGGACACGACACAAGCCATCAATGGACATCAGACTAGCCTCTAAGTTGCCACACGAGCCCAATGGACACCATACTACCTTGTTGGGCATCAGACTAGCCTCTAAGTTGCCACACGGGCCTATAGGGGTACACTAGCCTCTAAAGTACCATACGAGCCTTCAATATGCACTAGACTAGCTTGTTGGGCATCAGACTCTATTGAAGAAAGGTCACTATTATTGAGTTTTGCTCCAGGGTCAAATTGATATTTGTAGGGGGCAAACATGTGTTTAAGTAAGGGTATGAAGTTGTACTCGTGTAGAAGTTACGTTAAATGCGAATTCAAGTGCCTCTTAGATGACAGGACGGTCTAGAGGTAGTAATAGAGAACTCCGGGTAACCTATTCCGTATTGGAATCAAAGAGATATAACTTAATAGATAAATGAAATCAGGCGAGGACAGGGTTCGATATATAAACGTCTATTATGGTTAGGTCGTGTGATATTGTCAGACTGAGTGAAATTAGCGTGCATGGTTTACGGAAGGGTGTCTGATCTGTACGAAAAGAGAAAAGCCGTTCGACGTTAGTGTCTTGATGAAGTGGACTATGTTAAGGAGAGAGGAGAATGGCGCACAAGGACTGAAAGGGCAAACAACGATCTGTGTGAGTGTATATCCCAATGAATGTACAAGTTTTGT
Organism: Prosapia bicincta; assembly: GCA_036971475.1. Classification (NCBI taxonomy): domain Eukaryota; kingdom Metazoa; phylum Arthropoda; class Insecta; order Hemiptera; family Cercopidae; genus Prosapia; species Prosapia bicincta. The sequence continues at coordinate 60,661,614 of JBAIZL010000007.1, read as the reverse complement.
AAAACGTAGACGAGAATATATATGCTTACATGATTATTTTTCTTCTAGAGAATTCACAACCAGAATTCACCATTTATAGTGGCATACAATCTCATTTCACTCTAGTAACCAGAGTAACAGACACTGTATCTAGAGTGCCTCTGGGTCGAAGGCTTGTGAGGCTGTTAGTTTAACCACTAAACCGACTGTTGCTGCATACATATATATTTTAAGTATATATATATATATATATATATATATATATATATATATATATTTTAAATATTTAGTAACTGATAACGATGTAGGGGCATTAAAGAGGACAGTTCATGTATACATTATAGAAACGTTATTAAGGAATAAAGGGAAATCAATCTTGCATATGGCTGTATTATGTAAGCCGCCTACCTTAGACGACTGCAAGTCAGCCATCAATAGATTATTTTATTAATTTTATTTAGAATATATTATTATTAGATATTTTAAATCAATCACTAATAAAATGTCATCACCTCAAAACCAGTTTAATTGTTAATTATAGTTTACAAATAAATCAACAACTAAACGTCATTAGAAGAAACTAAATAGTTTTATTTTAACCTGAGGTTAGAATAGATAAGCGCCGATTGGATTATCTCTTTATTATGGCAACTCTAACATAAACTACCAGCTGTGACAACACATAAGCGGTAGCGTTTGTAAATATGTGGAGGTTTACAAACAGACAAACAGAAAACGCGGCGAAATATTTTGGCAGCGAAACAAATCGCAAGACAGATGTGTGGAGGCCGATTGAAACATTTCTTGGGGCGCGGATGGATGGAGAGTGGGGATAGCGTGAACACAACTGTGTCCCTGTAAACATACTTCTAGGCAATAAAAAATGTCCTAGTCTCTTTTAAGTAAGAATTACAGCCACAGAATGTATGGTTTATATCCTTAAACACAGCGTGTAGTTAGTACAGGAGATTGTAGACTTCCATACTAAACCGAGTAAAGATTTCGCGCGGAAAATACGTGAACTATACTTGGCCTTGTATATTCTGTCAAATACTTTGTATGTTTATAAATATGTTTTTACAAAAGTTTCAAAGAAATAACGTACAACTATTGCAATATACTTTATGTAACTTATAAAATCATCTCTTCAAGCTATTCTGAGGATAATTAATTCTTAAAAATGTCTTCATAGGAACAAGAACGTGTTTTTAAAATATAATTAAAAATCAAGTAGGGCTATGATACATGTTCTTTCATTCAGGAGGAATATTTATTTCAATTTTGGATCAGTTCCTTAATAATGATTAAGTCTACAGGACAAGGATAATGCCGAACCACAAGCTAAAAACAACAAACTAGAAGAAATAAAGATGAAATAAAGTATAATAAGATAATTATAGAAGCTACCTGACATCGAAGTATAATAAAAATGAATTGCAACATGGAAAGTAAGGAAAACCAAACTAATGAAAATAGTTAATTATGAGGGAGCATTTAAAGAATTAAAAATGTGACAATATACTGCTTGAACGTGTAACGTAGAAAATAAATTAATTTAAAAATAGGAAATTAATAAAACCGGAAAAAAACAAAATAACTTGAGGTGTAGAGAATTGAATAATTAAAGTTAAAATAAAATAAGGTGCAGAGATTTGAGAATATAATTAACTGATACCGCATTATAATTAAAGTCAACTGTCACATGAAAATTAGAAAAAAGAAAAAAAACGAACTTATGAAATTTCTGAATACTGGAAGACTATAAAGACTCAAACAAGAGACAATGCACTGGTAAAACGTGTAACGTAGAAAATAAATGAAAAACAACAAATTCATAAAACCAAAAGAAAACAACTTCAGGTGTAGAATTTAGGAGAATAAAATGAAAAGAAAGTAAAATACTATAAGAAGGTTTTTGACACTAAATTTCGTGCAAAAGATAAACTAAATTTTAACCTGAAAAGTAGAAAACAAGAAATAAGAAAACCCAAACTAAACTGACAAATGGGATAATGTAGAAAAAAGAGATTTGAAAAACAGGAAATGAAGGAAACGAAAAAACTTAAAGTGTAGAAAATAGGACAAGTAAAGGGAAAATAATCTAAGGAAGCAGATGAAACAAAGCTACTAGGCAAAAAAAGAAATAGTAAATTATTGTTAAAAAAATTAAAACTAAACAACTGTAAATAAAGAACTAGAAAAAAATAAAGGATAGAAGTAGGCAAATTTAAAGGAAAACAAAGAGAAAAAATAACTGAGGAATTAAAGTAAGATAAAAAAATGCAGGTAGAAAAAAGATATAAAAAGGACAAAAAATTAATTGTACTGGTTGTTAACGATAAAAGTTACAACGATAAAATAAACAACAGAATCATAATGAAAAGAAACAAAACCACAAATTATATAGAGCCTTTTTCTTGTTTCATAAAATTATTATTTTAAATGTAAAAATTTGATTAATTAAATTTATAAATGGGAGTAATTTTGAGATCAATCTAGTTTAAACATTGATAATTTAAATAAATTATTTGCTTTATTTACGTAAATGGATTTCGTTTATTTATTATTAGGAAAGTAAATAAGAAACTATTTATAAATCGTTAAACTGTTATATTGTTACGGACATTATAAAGTTTGTGTAGAATTGGATGCACGTTGTATATTATTAGACTCCGTGCCGTGCTAACGAGAAGCGATCTAATAAAAGCGGAGCGCGCTGGCACAAAACCGAGGCCGTCGCAGTTAAAGACTTCGGGCGCGCCGTCATTAGCGTCGTCCTATTCAGTGCGTTTACCATGGACTACCATACAGCCAAAGCGTTCCAGGACAACTCTCGCTTCTGGATACAGCGTGTACTGGTGCCTATCGTTGTGTTGGTGGGAGTGACCGGCAACTTTGTAACCGTCATAGTGCTTACCCGGCGTAGGATGGCGTCCTCCACGAACACCTACCTCACGGCGCTCGCTGTTTGCGATTTGTTTTACTTGTTGTGCGCAATGTTTTTGTGCTACGAAAACCAAACGGAACTCATGAACGAGCACCACAGATGGTACTGGCAGTTCAGGCCGTATGTCTTATGGTTCACGGATATTGCTTGTAAGTTAACAGTCTATATACAAAAGTAAAAATTTTTTAAAAACATTTTGTGTAAACGTTCGATTTATGATCTCAAGAGAATTTTCACATAATTATAAACAAGTAATACATATAAAAAAAAAAAAATTGTTAAATTCTACTTGGGTCAACCGAAAAAAATTTTAATTTATTTACTTTTTATTATTGAATTACAATTACTATAAATAAACATAGCCTATGTGACAAAACAGCTGTTCCAGCACAAAAACTATAACATAAAATCAGCTGTTTTATGAAATCATATGTCATCAGTTATTTTAAGCCAAATGGGCGAAATAACTGTATTGAATACCTTCTTTCCTTGTCAAAAGTGTTTTTCCCATATAAAAATAAAATTATTTCAATAAATTTAATTAATGAAATAATGTTTAAAAACTGTGTTAACATCAATTATAATCCACTAAAGTTTTTTAAAAAAATATGAACTTAGTGGATGAATAAAAAGTATTTTAATAGCGATTGAAATATATATATAAGGCTAGTGTGAATTATTATTCTTATTAGGAATTGAATGGAAAAGTAATTTTAAAATTATGGTAGTTTATTTGTATTTATAGAAAATTACATGATTTTAATGCTAGTTCGATATGCCAGTTTGTCTCTCATATAGCCTAGTTCGCATTTTACTCAACTTTGCCGCATTTTTAATTATCTACAAATTTATGTTTTTTTAGTTGTGTTGTGATTATTATTCTTTTTTTTAATTTTTAAATATTTGCGTTTATAAAGGTTGTCACCGTTAGGAAATATTTTATAAAATATTCTGGATTGATATCAGGATATTTTGTTAAAAAAAATGATTTTATTTTAAATATTACAAAGTACTTTTTTGTAAAATATTTATACAAAGTTTCAAAATATCTTCGGCAATGTATATCAATTTTATACTTTAGTTACGTTTATCACCTGATTTAATAAATGAATCAGGCTTTATAAAACAGGTTCAAAGTATTTCTGATTTATTTAGAAGTTCAAATATTAACCTTAAAAAAATACTAATTCCACCTATTTATTTAGTAGACGAAAGTTTCCTAAATCTACGACAGATATGACATACATATTCTATATTATTTTTCTTGGCAGCTTTGAATATTTTTCTGTTCTTTTCGTACGATTCACCTGGTGACGTCAACAACTCCACACCACGTGCCGGGAACGGAGCACAAGTCACCTGCCTCAGTCTCGTTTTATGTAAAAAATAAATTTTAAACAAATCACTTCCCTAACACGGTATTTTCGGCTAGCCAGAACCTTTCTCAAGTGTTTAGTAATGCTAATTTACATTTGATGTAAGCTAACTTGACATTTGATGAAAAGACCTAACCTCTACTCTATAAAACTAACAATATTAGTATAAAGAACAGGAATATAACAAAAATAAAATAATATATAAAAGTAAAACAAATGAATATTTGGTGATCGAAAACAAGATCCGGTCATCGAGGGAAGATGAGCGCAATATATTCATTTCCTAAGACAAGGTTTGCATTCCTGGTCAACCAGGAACCACTGATTTTTGCGGAAAGGAGTTCTTTATATATAGTTTTTTTATAATTAGAGCCGACTATGAAACAGCCCTGTCCAAGTTTGCTGAGATTTCTCCTGACCGCCAAGCGGAGGTTACATCATATTGACTGTTATCGTCTAGTCTACGAAGGACGATGGAAACTAATATACAGGGTTAGGGGACAGAAAATCCTTTGAGCTGAGATCCTGGCGTTTGTATATCTGAACCAGGTAGACTCTGTGCCAGATATATTTCCTGACTTGTAAAGAATGATAGGAAGACCGACGCAGGATAACGATACCATTGGAGAAATTATCTAGGCATGTAGTACTGGAAGCAAGGGGAAACCATAGCTTGCATGGGGATTGTAGCTCATGCCTTGGCTATTGAGAGATTTATACCCCAGGTACAAAGAGGTTGCCCAGAGGCTTAATGATGAAAGGAATCGCCTCCCTCAGCCTTTAACGACATCCTAGATATTTAAAACTATTACAAATATAAATATATTCACTATATTATAGGCTACCATCTCGACTTTGACACTCACGACTTTTCATGATTTTGTTATAATTCGTTTCCCATTCGTTTAACTCTCGAAAACACTTCTTAAAAACTATTTTCTAGATCATTAATCCTATAAAATTAGTAAATATTAGTAATTCTTGTTGTTGCTTGGGGTGTATCTCGTCCCTTCCTCCCCCTTAATCCTCTCTCCCATAAGGTTTAGCATAAGAGTACATTTTATCCTACATTTTTTACTAACACTGTTTCATCGATAATTGCTCTACTTGGAAACAGGAAAGTCAGTGTATGACATCATCAGCCCTGTTTTATCCCCATTTAGAACTCATATATCTTTTACCTGTCTCTCTATTCATTTACGTATATCGGTACAGACCTAAACTTTTCGCAAAGCACTACATTGGGCATCCGATCGATCTCGCACTGTGTCTTAACCAACCGATGATCGTCGTCGGCAGTTTCGGTCTGAATCTGTCACGTTTTATGGTTGAGGTTGCCACTGAGCCTAGCCGTAAACAGAGGCCATAAAACCGCGGGGGGGGGGGCTCACCCTGCCAGCTCTGTAACGCCGAAACACCTTCAATTTATGTTTTATTATGATTTAATGCCCCAATAAAACCGAAAATAACTACAACAAAGAGCGATCAATCTGTGAACATAAAAAGGAAGTGAAGACCGTTTAGATGTAATGCAATTTGGAGAGATAATTTTCATGCTGGAGTGTTTGCATATCTGTGACGTCGGGAATGTTATTAAGGTTTGGGTTCACAAGACTTCGATTTTTCAAATAACCCTGTGCCAACTACATAAAGGTGAAATTTTCAGTGATAGTCGTCTTGTACTTTGACAATGCCCACCACTAGTGTAGCGCTGACCTGTAGAGTTGGATCACAAGTGGAAACCAGACAGTTTCCCGTTGTCTTTCTTCTTCAAGTCCTAGGCAGGTCAGCAGGGGCTATCTAATACAGTAAGAGATGTGCTGCAAGACACACGCGACCCCTGATGGATCAGAAAGCTGCCACGCTTTCGTATCTATGTATGGAATGGGGCCTCTTTCCCATGAAGAGAAACAACCGTTCTTTTATACCGAAGGGGGTGACATTAAGAAAACTGAGCAGTTCGGAAGTTTTACTTCGGAAACTCTCGAAGAGCGCTTGAAACTATAAATATTGGTCGAAGCCTAGCCTCGTCCAAGAAGCAGGGCTGTGACCAGTCTAGGCTTTGCAGGTAAACCCTTGAGCGATTGGGGGGAGGGGCACAGCAGCCGAGAGTTTAAGGCTCGATTTGTGAGTACATTGGGTTACTCCTGTAAAGATAGTCGTCCGTAATCTGTTCACCAGAAAAACTACTCTAGTCTGGAAAATTCCCTTAAAAAGTTTTAAACGTATTTCATCTCGACGAGTGACTGCCCCTTCGACGTCAAAGTTATTTAACGGCTTGACATCCTCACTGGCTTGACCAGTTGCCTCCACTCAACCATATTTTGGTCCTTATTCCTTAAGCGCCGCAAATTCTTTACATCTCGATACGAACCATTAACTTTCTAAATTTCTCCAAGATCTTACCTTCCTTTAGAAAGAATTACGCTCTCTTGTTTTAATCGTACTGTCCTTGTTTAACGTAAGACATCCTGTGACGTAAATACTTCTTGTCACGAACCCTATTCAATAGAGTTAACAATTAAAACGGTAGCCCGTGGCCTCCTTTAATGTCATGTTACATGTTTATTTATTTTAGTGTTAGGTTTTGTTCTAAATATTATCTTTTTTTACTTACCCGATAAAATATTACAAAACAATAAAAGCTAAACTTTCCTCTGAAGTATACAAACCAATTTATCACATATTTATTTTCGCTAAAGTAATACTTGTTTAACGACAAAAATATCACATAAAACCCAGTGCAAATGCTTTTTTGAAACCACAGTGGTCAATTAGCAGCTTCGTTTTAAAAAGCACGATTAAAAGATGAAATGTTTACTTTGAGTATTAAACTGAAGCGAACTATGTTCGAGTATTATATCGGTTTTAATTATCTCTTACAGTTCAAGTTGTTTTTTAAATTTTATAATTTTCCGCTCCGTCGGCGTGTCAGGTGATTTAATCAGATCAAAGAGATTTCAGTGAATATTTGACATAAAGAGTGGCGAAGTCACGTCACTTAGCTTGTCACGCTAAAATTCGATTATTCCGACGCTGGTACGGTTTTCCAAACACCGGGCGTTATTAATTCTGATAAAATATAAACATTCAAATCAGTTTAGACTTTTACGTTTCTTTAGGACACCTCCCCCATTAAAGTATGATTTTCAACAATGCGAAATATGTTCAATATAACCTAAAATGTTACGACCTACTCAGGACGACATCATTTATGTCGACTTTGTTATCTGTTCGAACAATCGGGATAACTAGGTACGATCGCCAGTCGAAAATTATGATGTAAAAAGTGGTTTGAATTTACGTTCTTTATTAATAAAAGTATCACCAGATAGAGACACAGTTGGTACCCATATACACTCGCGCTCGTGACTATATAAACATGGTTATGTGTAACATAAGCAAAACTAAATTTATAATAATTTTAATACGCCCAATTAAAATATATTAAAAAAATAATATGAACATCCGCCACGAGTTGCGGTAAACACAGAATAATAATTATTTCCGGCAGCATTAACAATTAACTACGACAATATAGAATTACCATTATTGCCTGTCAATGAACGTTTTTTATAATTACTCAATGAAAATGAGATAAATATATCTGGGCGATTACGGAAAACGAAAATCAGTACAGCGAAGAAAGAAAGGCAATGCAACATTCCGTGTTGCCACATTAAAATATGGGCTCTTAATTGCTTGCGTAATGTTCTCGCCGTGGAACGGAAAGCCCACAGGACGTTTTTGTTGAACAGATGAATGTGTCCCTTGAAAAGCAATAAATTCTTTGCAATAACATCAGTGAAGTTAGCCACAACATACTTGAAATGATGTTTATGAGGGTCGCTGTTGTTCCTTTCCTTATCGGTGTAAGGGAGGTGTCAGCTTTAACTCCTGTAGTTTACTTCTAAGGATCATTTTTTATACCTTCACACACAAACATACACACACACACATACATACAAACACACACACACACACACACACACACACACACACACACACACACACACACACACACACACACGTGCATTATAACTTGCAAAGTCAAACGTGTGATTTATGGCACATGCCTTGACAAGTACAAAACCATTAACGCTTGAGCGGAAACAGCCGTACGCGTTTCGTAAATGCTAGATACTTTTAGAAGTAAGCAGATAGAAATTACTTGAGGCGGCAAGTCGATATTTGGTTTTGTTAAGCGAGAAGTGAGTTTAGTGATTATAATGTAGTGAGGAGAGTAAAAGCTTTAGTGGCAGGGAGTGATAAGGGGTTTCAAGTGTAAATAGACTAATGGTGAACTCAGTAGCTAACAAACCTAATTTAAAAGGTGTTTGGAATGTTTTATAAATGTTATATTTGTAGAGTAAATGTTAATAGCTATACAAGTAGTAAGCATATACTTTATATACACTGTATAATTCCAATGACAGGGATCGTTACACATGATATTTAGACCAAAACGTGTTTTGGCAAGTCTGTGCCCGTCTGTGACCTTTGCCTTCCTCTTCTTAATTAATGTTTGCGGTAGCCGTCTTTTGCATAACCTTTAAAAATGAGAAAGACTAACACATTTAATATTTCCTTCTCTTTATTTGTAAATTGTTACATTCCTGTTGATACACGAGACGGCAAAGCCACACTTAACGGAACTATCTATGTGCCAATATTTTAATTATGATTTTTTTAAAGAGTAAACATTTAATATATATAACATTAAAGTTACTATTTCAGGATAAAAATATAATCGCTGAGGAACTATTAAATATCGATTATTTATTGCCTACAATTATTATACGAGTTAATGTGTACTGCGGTACCGTAAACCGTCACTGTAGAATCAAGGTTCTTTGGCTCTACTTTGTCTTAGAGTAGAAATTTCTTGTTACTTATCCAAGTTTCACACAATCCTGAACTACGGTTTGTAAATTTCTTTTTAGTCCTGTTTGTCGAAAGGCTACCAACAAGTATTCCTAGGTTAATATTACAGGTCTCATCCAATCGTTGGTGAAATTTAAATACTTGAAAAGAGTTTATATTTTTGCTTTAAAGCAAATACGCGATACAGTAATAGAAAATCCCATAGAATACGTGGAATGTAGGAAACATAAAATCCCATCGTGTACGAAATAAATTGCCCTTGCGTAAGAAACATGATCCTGCCATATCATAATCATGATTCGAGTGAATAGCCCAGCTTCTCTGAATTGCTCTTGTATTCCTTCACATAAAAAAATGTATTTTTTGTTTTTATATAAAAACACGTTAAAAATGGATAAAAATTTGTCGAAATTAATATTGTGTTTATTTGAATTAAGTCAATTAAAAACAACTCCACTGAAAAATTGTACTTATATTAAATGAAAATGTAGAATTGGTATAATGAAATCATAAAACCCTGTTCACGCAAGTGAATATTTAAAAGGGAATAAAAGAAACGTTTAGCTTTAGGCGTTGCTCAAGTGAGAAAAATGTTGACAGCTTTGATGAATAACAACATAAAATATTTAGACGTTGAATGGCCGTGTGGGCTGGGTTTCTATCTGCGCGTTGAAATCTCTTACCCGCGTTTTATATCTGTAACACAGAAATAAAACCGGTGATACATTTTATCGTGAGTGAACATAAAAGTAAAGAAATGAGAACGCGCTACTAAAACACACTGCAAGTGAAGAGCTGGTTCTAGAGATAAATTAAATAAATGCACAGCTAGTTAAACAAATCCCAGCAGAGGAAGCGCTTGGCAATGTAAATATAAAATAAAAAAACTTAAAAATATGTTATTATAATTATTGCTATGGTTGTTCTTATGGTCCCAGCAGACAAATTATGCTCTACTGTCTCGCTTTCTAGAAAGAACCAAACAGTGGTATAGGATAGGCCTAAGCCAAAGTGGAGAAGGCAAGATAACAGATACGTTTGACAAATATACATGACCTGTAGCTAGCATAGAGGAGCGTAGTTAAATGGTGCTTTAACTAGTTTTTGTGTTTGAGGCGAGCAATACAATTTATATTCAAGTATACATCAGGTTGAACCCTGGAACCGAGTCTGCATTTGGCCACCGTCAATAAACCATTGCTGTTTCGCCAATGAATCGCCTAATTTTTATCTTACTAAAAGCCTTTAATTTTTTTATAAAACGTAACACTATTATTTTTATTAGTTATTTTACGTAGGCCTACTAAAAAAAGGGCCTTGAAAGTAATAACCATCTCGAGTAAATTATGTTCTAAAATTAACTTTTAATGTCTGCTAATTGAGAAATGTGTATACGCTTTCCATATCGGAAAGGACATGCCCCAATAGAGAAGCAAACGTCCCACACAAGTGATGATTATCCCCTTCTCCATGTGTCTAGTAAACTCCATTTAACCACCTTTTCCACCTTAACCATATTTCTTTAACAAAACTATTTCAAATTCACACAAAAACCTTCTTTCTGCTAGTATTTTCCCACCACTTTGTGAAAACCCTTTACAAACGTTATAGTAAACTACAGTCCAGAAACATTTCGTAATGGTCCTCGTAAATGAAAATAAAAATGTTGGATACGTCAATGTGATACAAAATTAAATAATGATTCATATTTTTATATAGTTTAATTATTTTATGTCTCATTTTGTTAAAAATAATAAACAATGAACACAATTAAAACAGGAAATATATAAAATAAATGTAGGCCTACACTTCACGCAGTATTATTGGCCTGATGAAGATGCCAAACTATCTGTCGAAACGTCACCGTTATTTTGCAAATAAATGCAACTGACTCATATATCGACTAACTTCTATTAATATCAAGACTTGAGAGTGTATACAGCCTATACAAGAACGAAATATATAAATTTATTTAAAGAATGAAAAAGAGAAATTGAATGAAGAGACAGAAGACAAGGTCAACCTAGAAAGCCATAACGTTGATGTGGAAATGGAGGGGAGAGGAGTGGGACATGATTTGATATTAGCTGAACCCAAACAAAAACTCCATGGCAAACTATACCGCCCCCCCCCATGGAAGATATAGTTGTCAATATAAAAAGTGAACACAACCATTGGAAACACCTTCAGATACGATCTCTGTATTTCGAAATAAACTGAATGAAAAATAGTCGGACACGTGTCGTTGTGCCAAACATTTCTCTGGTGCAAACACACTCACTGGGGTAAAGCCATGTTGTAACACTTCCGTAAAACAGGATCATGTCCGGAGATATTTCCAATTCATTACTCTCTGTGACCATGACTGTAAACATTGCACGTGCAAAACAAACTCTCATAACCCGTACAGTCTGTTCAAAATACCTTCGCCGACTTGATCTATTTTATTACAGTCCTTTCTAAGTGCATAACACTTTGCCCCGTCAGATCAGTTCCGTCAGGCTCCTACGTTCTACTCTCCCATGTTACAACCACCGCTGGATTTGGGTTTGTTGAGGCCCACTTTAGGGATCCAAATTTCACAAATTAAACTGTTTAATATAATTATGTTTGAAATTGTTTTCAATTTCTACTATTAGTTTACACTCTTCCTATATATATATATATATATATATATATATATATATATATATATATATATATATATATATAGGGATATGTTTTCTTGTAATATATTTAATAAATTAAAAATATTTCAAAAACAAGAATATTTTCAATACATATATTATTCAAAGCTTTTCGCCGATTAAACAGTACCAGCATCTTATCGGCGAAAAGCTTTGAATAATATATGTATTAAAAGTATTTTTGTTTTTGAAATATTTTTTATTTAATAACTATATTACAAGAAAACATATCACCATATTAAATATATATATATATATATATATATATTTATATATATATATATATATATATATATATTTATATATATATATAATTAATAAATTAAAAATATTTCAAAACAAGAATACTTTTAATGAATATATTTATTCAAAGCTTTTCGCCGATAAAATAGTACCAGCATCTTCCGGAAAATAGTTATCTAATAAAATATTTTTACAAAATTAAATCATATGTGCTACAAACGACCATATGTTTTTAAGTATTGCACTTTATATAATTTTTTCTATAACCTCAATGACCTTATAAATAGTTTGGTGCCTTGATCTATTTATAAGGTTATTGATGCTATAGAAAAAATTACATAAAGTGCAATACTTAAAAACATATGGTCGTTTGTAGCACATATGATTTAATTTTGTAAAAATATTTTATTAGATAATTATTTTCCTGAAGATGCTGGTACTATTTTATCGGCGAAAAGCTTTGAATAAATATATTCATTAAAAGTATTCTTGTTTTTGAAATATTTTTAATTTATTAACTATATTACAAGAAAACATATCACCATATTTAATATATTTAATATATTTAATATATATATATATATAATAATATATAATAATAATATATATATATATATATATATATATATAAAGAACTAAGTCAAAATACAAATACAAGAATTATAATTGAATTTACAATTCAATATAATTTACAATCTTGTTATATATAACATAACAAGATATATATTTACATATCTTGTTTAAGTGTTCAATAGTTAATAAAATACTATTTATTCATCCTCTCAAGTTCAAATAGATCCACTTGTAGCGGATGACACCTGATGTTATTACAGTTTTATAAAACATTAATTCAATAATTAAATTCAATTAATTAGTTTTATTAAATAATTTCGCTTTTTATTTTGTTACCTGTCATGTGTATACACATATTTATAATAATTGTAATTATTTTACAAAAAGTAACTAAAATAAAATTGCATTGGTTGACCTAAATAGGAATTTACTTTAAACGTTTTTTATATTGTTGAATAAATGGTTTTTGTTTATAAAATTAAACTTTATATTATATCATATTTAATTTATTATTATACGGTATTATATAATTTTTATATTTATGGTAATATAAATAAGCTTTTAGTTGGTTGAAGTGAACAAATTAAAAAAATTTTAAAAATACCACTGAAATTAACTTATTCACTAAAAATCAACACCTGATATACATTTCGGTAGTAATCTTCAGAAGCACCCAATACTTTTGAGTAACCGAAATATACATCCAGGTGTTGATCTATAGTGTGTATAGTAAATAAATTATTTTTTTATGGCTAGTAAGTTACTTTTGCTATGGTTTAGTTTGGCCAAATGCACCCTTATGGTTACAATCTCTCCTGGTATACGTTTTCAACACGTGTGTTACCGTTTATTGTGGTATTACTATCTAACACAGCGTTCCCTATTCCCCCAATGAATATGCACTGGTTTTAAATGAGTCTCTTGTCCCAAGTTAGTTTAGCAGTCGAGGCGCACACATTGTAAATAATTCATTCCTTGTAACTATCAACACCTCTTTAGATCTAGTACACGCGCATAATTATATTTTTTTGTATTTCAAATGCAAAGACAAATTTTTTGTATAGAATAACAAAAACAAACATGAAAAATAGAGAGACGGCCTAAAGTCAGTCCAGCAAGTCCCCTCATTTCGAAATATGCATTTCCTCCCGGAATAAAAACACCCTCTTCACAAATACAACTAAAATAAAGTTTTACCATTATGCCAGACACATATGCCCATACCAAAAACCTAGAATCCATACACCTACACACATACCTGTATAACCCCCCTTTTGTCACACTAACTGACTGAAAACACACAAAACTGACAAAATACGTTTTCATACAAATACTCTCCACTTAATACCCTTCTCCCAACTTGACCAAATAAGGTGCCCTATTTTCAAAGGACTTACATCGTTACAAATAACAACGACCCTGGGCACTCTTTTCCATCATTCTCCTACAGGTTCCACTACTGTAGGTCCCCATCAGCTTCGGTAAGCATCTGGGTCTGCACATGCGTATTGGTAAAGCAAGGAAATGATTCCGAGTGACGTGAGGGTGTAGGAAGCTGATAATCGTTTTGTAATCTGTACAAAGAGGATTAGAGGAAGGATCCTGCAAGAATCTCTTCAGAACATCCCCATAACCGAACACACAGAGCTGCCAAGTTGAAAGGTTAAAAACCGTCGCTTAATCCATCAATTCAGTCACCGGATGGATCCCTAAGAGGATTAGCGAAAGGATCCGGCAAGAATCTAGTCAGAACTTCCCCATAACCGAACACAGAGCTGCCAAATTGGAAGGTTAGAAACCGTCGCTTAATCCATCAATTCAGTCACCGGACGGATCCCTAAGAGGATTAGCGAAAGGATCCTGCAAGAATCTAGTCAGAACTTCCCCATAACTGAACACAGAGCTGCCAAATTGGAAGGTTAGAAACCGTCGCTTAATCCACCATTTCAGTCACCGGACGGATCCCTAAGAGGATTAGCGGAAGGATCCTGCAAGAATCTAGTCAGAATTTCCCTATAACCGAACACAGAGCTGCCAAATTGGAAGATTAGAAACCGTCGCTTAATCCATCATTTCAGTCACCGGACGGATCCCTAAAGGTGATTCATATTTTGTATTTTATTTCCAATACTTTTAGACGCAAGCTAACGTATTAGGTATTAAAATTATGGTAACATTCTGAGCTTCTGATAGGTTGTCTACTATTCCAAGCATTGCAATCCACTTTACCATGATTTTAAAAACCTCCATCAATTACAAATGTCAATGAAGAAATCATTGGCGTTCTGACAGATGGAAGTGCTCCACAAAGCTAATGTAACAATAGTAAGAATGTTGGACAAATGTGTACTCAAAATATTCGTAATATTACATACAATGAGCAGTAATGTTAAAACACGTCTGCCAGGAGGTTTTATGACCCTACCTTAGTCCACCCTTTATTCACAATCCCTTTCCACCCTCCGAAGGCTCTTATGGTCATGCTGGATGATCTCAGTAAACCTACAGTAAACAAGTCAACATTTGTGGAAAAGACACAGAAAGAGAGCATGTTGTCACGCAAGACATGTTATTTAATTTTTAATTTAAATTTAATTTGATTATTTTTAATTTAGTAAATTTACTAATTCTGTGTGTATATGTGTGTGTGGGCGCGCGCGTGTGCATGTGTGCGTGTGCGTGTATGCGTGCGTGCGTGCGTGCATGTGTGTGCGTACGTACATGCGCGCGTGTGTGTGTATCTTGCATTTTATCGTGAGTGTGCGTATTTATGTACTTATTCTATTTGTGTGTATGTGTGTATTTATGTAATTTTCAATTTAATTTACTAAAACCTACATACAGTACATCTTTGTGAGAGAAAGATTGTTATACACGTTATTACAAACCCTTTTACTAATTACTAGATACAAAAATATATAAAACATTTCGTTTATCAGCTCCAAAAGCAACGTCTTTACACCGTCACACCCAAACTCTTTTCCTTCCGTTTTACAAATGTTAATTACTGTCTGTAAAGTTTCGGAAGGGCGCTGAGCTCTCAGGATGCCGACCCGTGGCGACCGTGCGCCCATCGCTTGTCCTGTGCAATAAATAGTCACCTATTGTGTACTTCAAATCAAAGGTTATTTTATTTATTCGCAAAAATACCAATAAATTTCGTTTAATTCAAAATACACCAAGTAATATAAAAAAAGTTGTTAATGTCTATTCCTACTTAAGTTCACTAAGGAAATTTTTATTTTAGTTATTTTATTTTATTAAATACAGTAGGCTATAAATAAAGTAACATAACCTAATCGTTAAATCAGCTGTTTTATGAAATCATATGTTATCACTTATTTCAAGTCAAATTGAATGAATTAAATGTATTGGATACCTTGCCCCTCTTCTACCTTGAGTAAATGTTTTTCTCAACATGAAACTAAAATTATTTCATTCAATTTAAATAATGAAATAATATTTTTTAAAAAAAGGACATCCACTACAAGTTTAAAAAATTGTATTTGAACTTGAGTAGACAAATAAAAAGTATTTATCAATGGTTGAAAATGTGATATATATATATATATATATATATATATATATATATATATATATATATATATATATACATTTATATAAGGAAGGTGAAAACTAATAGCAGAAACTGTATTAAAAATAAGTAATAAGATACCAAACAGGAAAACATTTTTATTAAGGGCTCAACTGTAGGGCTATAGGGTTCAATTATATTAAAATATAATATATATTAAAATTACATTATAATGTTGTTATAGAGTGTAATATAAAGTTGAACTATTATATACATAAACTAACTATAAAGTTGATATTTTACTTAAATTTTTTGCAACTGTGGTCTCTTTATCTTTTGCCAGTTTAATGGATATTTTTGCGCATAAAAAAAATACGTGTTAGTTTTTTGAAGTTCACAACAGGTGATTAATTTCCAGGCCAAGACGTGCGATGATATTTAAGACACGATTAAATGGATCAATCGCCTGGCAGCCTGGGGGCACAGCGTTCTTCCGAAATTTTACAAAGTATAGGCCTAGCTTTTATTCGCCATATTACGTGCAATCATCATGTTGCTACCAGTTTGACGCGCTTTGTATAGGTACAGAACATTACCACCCTACTCCCCATAGATCTTACAGGTGAGAACTTCTCGGATTATTATACAGCTGACATTTGTTTGTAAGAGATTTATAGTTTCTTCTACAGGTTTGATTACAGTACAGCCTCAGGAGCTGCTAAAGTAACTGAATTTTAAACGAAAAGCTTATATATAATCTAATAATAGAGGTAACCATATTACAGCTGTTCACCTCTGTCGATCTACTGCTGCAGCTGTGAAATGAATTCCTATATAAAGCCATTAATTTATCCTCATGCTATAGTTACGTCGCTAGTTTCACACAAATGGTTCAGAGATTGAACCCAATAAACTTGCGAGAAAGTAGAAACGAATGCTGAAAAGTTTGTAACAATTTAATATTTTATATAGGCCTATACTATCCCTAGTATGAGGGTGCTATCCTCGAAATACTAAAGTCATGAGAAAAGAATACACCAATTTGATTTAGATAGAGGTCAACTTATGCTTAGTACATGATACAAAGGAGTCTTGTTAAAACTGTTGACGAGTGAAGAGACTACTGACAATGTCAACAATTGCAGTAATGTTAAATCGACAGAAAGCTTCGAGCTATTCTATTATAAAATATATATTCTTGTGTACAAATGTATAGGCATATACAAATTATCAGATAACCTTTATTATATTTTAATAAAAATCTTAATTAGTATTTGAGTTTCACGTGCTCGACCACTTCAGAGACTCCAACCCTTTAAAATGAGAGTACAATAGTAGAGCTCACGAAAGTCGACTCGCTAAAAAAAAGGAAGATTCTTGTTTAGGTTCATTAAACGTAGTATTTAAAAAAGTAAAAAGATTAAGAAGATTAGATGAATAAGGCAAATCAACTAACAAAAACACTCCAGATAGCTAGGAGCCAGAAAGTTCAGGAGACGTTGCCAAGAATGGAGCAAAAAGGACAGAATAGGGAAAGCATTCCTTGGAATAAAATGAAGCATAAATTACATCCATATTAGAAGTGAAACCTTGATTCTTATTTGGCTGGTTTATAGGAAAGACAAAATGTCTTGAGCCGTGAGGGTTAAAAAATACCGACCTAACCTTAACTTGACCTTGAATATGTGTTATAATCGTCGAAGTGAAAGTATAAAAAAAGATTTGATAAGTCGGCCGGTTAGTGGGTAGACACTTACCCTCACAGCGGATAGAGACATGTATACTTCTCATGCGATACCTTACGTTTCCCTTACTCATAGTACCAGGGAATCCTAATACCCAATTCCTAACCTCTTATTCACCCATTCCTTCTTACTATTCTTCTTACAAGCAGTGAGTAGACCACTTTTTATACCTCGATAGAAACCAGCTCTACTTCAGATATTCGAGATTTTTCACGCGGTTCTTTTAATCGTTATTATTCTCGATTAAGTCTTTGTTTGGGGCTACCCAATTTCACCTACCATTCCTTTTTTTTCGCAATAGAGTGTATCTGCTACACATCTCTTTATCACCCCGATAAAGGTAAGTCAGGTCCGCCACCATGCAAACGTGAAAACATCTTTCCAAATCCTCTCACAGTATGTTTGTCCCTAGCTTAATCTTCCTACATTCACACCACTTGTCTACCTCCGCAGGTGGTATTGGTGATACTAACTGGCAACCTTATAGCTAACAAAAATCTAATATGGTGGAGTATGACGAAAGGATAAGGGACGAAATGTCCTGCTGGTGATTTCAATGCTAGTAGCGTTGTACTGTTTGACAAGTTTTAATTTGTACAATGGTTTAACATAGAATACCAGTATAATTAAATATGGCATTCTAGAAATTACCAGTTAGAATAGTGAAAATTTGCGTTAGGATGTAAAAAGAGTGTAGAGGTGGAACAAACAAGTTAACCTTAACCAATGAAAATATTAGGGTTCTTTTTGAAAAGAAACGCTTCCGAAATAACAGATTTCTATTATAGGTTTATTTCACTTGTTGCATTGCAATAAAATTTTTTTTTCAATTTGCGACCGTGGAAAGCATTCAAACGCATGCGCAATGGTGTTTTCAGGAAGATATTAAGGAACGACATAGAACCGTGTCGGATTTGATATTTAGTAGTCGCGCGTGACAAAGCGACGCAATAGAAAAGTTTGGTTCACATCTGTGGATTACCCAGTCTTTGTAGGAAACTGGAATTGCAATTTATAAACTTTGTTGCATTGAACTGCCTGAACGAACAGATGCGCTCTGGTGGCTTATAACTTCCGCTTCATGAGATTATTTCCGAAGAAAATCCCTGAATCAAAACTGAAAATAATAGTAACTCCGTCTGAAATCATGAAAAACCGCCTCCAGGTTTGTTTACCTTATCTCAGACAACCTGACTCAGATAGATCTAAAGGTTTATATTTACTGGGAAACTAACTGAGAATAATATAGATGTGAGAGAGATTTATTGATCACGACCATTTACAAAGGATAAACATCCTTAAATGTTTTAAAAGACTTAAACACAATTTTAATAACTTACATAATTACTATAGTGCAATCTTTTTCATTCATCATAGTGTTACCACGATCAAGAAAATCTGACTTTTACACACACACACACACCATACACATCGCGCACACTCCGCACACACACGGACACACACACACACACGTACACACGCGCGCGCGCACACACATACTGCAAGCACGCAGACACACGCGCACACACACACGCGCGCTCACACACACACACACACACACACACACACACACACACACACACATACACACACACATACACACACACACACACACACACACACACACACACACACACACACTGCAAGCACGCAGACACACGCGAACAAACATACACACACGCCCACAGACACACACGCGCGCGCACACAGACACACACACATATATGTATATATATATATATATATATATATATAAATATCGCAATATGTATTCTTGTGTATTAATAAAGAACTAAGTCAAAATACAAATACAAGAATTATAATTGAATTTATAATTGTAAATTTAATTTTAATTCTTGAATTTGTATTTTGACTTAGTTCTTTATATATATATATATATATATATATATATATATATATATATATATATATATATATATATTATATATATATATATATATATATATATATGTATGTATATATATATATATATATATATATATATATATATATATATGTATATATATATATATATATATATATATATATATATATATATATATCGATTACAGATAAGTGCTCGGTAGCTATAGATGGATATCAGCGGTGAGTATATGGACGGTGTATCGATCTCAGAGATAGAAGCACAACAGACCTACAGACCACTGATCGTGGCGTTCAAACGAATAAAATTGCCGTGACAAGGGATAGTGGTTAGGCTATTTCCAAGCCTGATTGGACTCGGTAAATTTTAAATAGAATAAACTATGTTTACTGTAAACTCTACTACAGCTACATTTTGCTAAAACGAATTGCCTTCCACAATATGTTCTTCCAATAGCAGATGGTCCAAGTAAGGTATCTCTAAACTACTTTAACGGTAGGACACGAGTAACCATTACTCCTTGGGTCCTTACATTTGGCGAATTTATATCTAAGATATATGGTAACTGTTTTAGTACCATGTCATATTTATGTTTTAGCCTGCACCAGACAAAAATAAGACTAAATACCAGACTCCAGCAGGGATTAGTTCTAATCCAAGGAGTTACCGATCTCCTTGAGCTAAAATTTTAATTACGAGAATTTAATATTATTATCAAACCAAATTTCATGTAACGAGACCAAAACCGTACAACGGACTGTGTATTTTAATATAATACTTCCAAAGTGTGTAGCTGTGAGACTTATAAATGTTAATCCCTTTTCAGTAATGTATTGTTCAAGTTCTCGTATTGATATTAAATATGTCACCCAAATACATAATGGTGGGCTGTTAGGAATGCAGAACATCTATTTTGTAATTTACATCTGCGAGTGACAGGATCAATGAAGTATTTTTCCAGTCTCCACCAGCAGCATCGCCATTATCAATAAATATAATGGCGCACATATACGGCGATACCCCGATCCGTTGTGACAACTTATCATTTCGTGTTTGCCTGATACCTTCCTGTTAAAAGCAAGGGGATGGTCACCATTGTAGCGCCCTGTTTGGGTTTAGGATAGTAATACCGTATGGAGAACATAAAGAGCACAGGAAAGGATTGTATAATGAAACAGTCATATAATATTATATAATATTCTGTGTATAACATTGACCACTAGACTACAATTTTGGTTTTTAAATTCGTATAGTGTGAGTCAAAAGTACTCATAATAATAAAGTGATACGACACTATAAGAAAACCTATGAATAGAAATATGCTAAAAATGTTGAATAATTGAGAATATTGTTGAAATCAAGTCAAAGATATTTATTTTAATAGTACAACGTTTCGGCAACTATTCGTTGCCATTATCATGCCTGTTGTGGTAAAAAAAATAAAGTCTTTACATTTAGCATACAAACGTGTAACGCGAGGAGGTAAACTACCAAACGCCTTACATTTCACTAAGCACTATCTTCTAACTACTAACTATATAGGAACAATGTAAAAAAACTAACAACCTTAGAAAAATATGAAATCTACAAACACTACGCAACAGATAAAGAAAACATATTAAACGATCACACGCCCCGTTAGAGCCTTTACACACAACCGATGCCGCCAGTAGAGGGTTAGCTTCGTAAAAGGAACGAATGTATTTTTTAAAATTAGTACCACCTATAGTTAGTAAAGCTAGTTCTCAAGGACGTTATAAGGGTTTAGTTAAGTGGAAGGAATTTGACATTTAGCCTCCTCCCATTACAAATTTGAAGGTTAAATTAAGAATTTTTTTTTATAGCACAACAGGCATGATGATGGCAACGAATAGTTGCCGAAACGTTGCATTATTGCAATAAATATCTTAGACTTGATGATCAACAGCTTTCTTATTTAATAATTTATTCGAGCGCTTAATTGAACATGAATAACCTTTAAAATATGTTTTTATAATTCTTAATATAATCATCTTTATTTCTGTTAGGAATATTTTTATACTTTTAAACGTATTTGTGCCTTTCCTAACCTCAAAACCTCTTCAATGACGCCTTTATATTAACTCCATTATCAAACTATGACAAGAGTACAGTTTGAAGTTTTGATAATGTAGTTAATCCCAAATGTGTCAACGAAAAATAGTATTTTAATGTTAAGAAATGCAGAAGAATGTCCTAAAGTGCAAATGTTCGTGGTAGTAGGGTTGTCATCGCTTAGGTATAGCGAAGGGTTGTGAATATACGCAGGAATACGTTAGGCACGTGGAACCCCTTAGTAGATGGATAGGACACGTGTTCGTATTACATCAACTCTCTACAGGACACATAAAGAACTGTCTACCCCTTACACTCACTTGTTAGAATGATAAACAAGGAATATAAACGTACATTTTTTAAAGTCAATTCCTACTCAGGTAAACAAAGACAAATTTTTTACCAACTTTTTAAGTAAATATTCACAAAAAGGATAAATAAAGTAACGTAATTTATGCGGTAAAACAGCTGTTTCACCACATAAACTATAAGATAAAAATCAGCTGTTTTATAAAATCATATGTTATCAAAATTGGACAAAAGGTATTGCATATCTTGCCCCTTTTAACAAAAGTTTCTCTCCCATAAACAACCAAAATATCTCATTAAAATTAAATAATGAATTATTATTTGAAAAATGTATTAACATCAAGTATCATCCACTACAAGTTTTAAAAAATGTGTTTGAACTTGAGTAGGTGAATAAAATGTACTTTATTAACGAATGAAGGTTTAAACAAGATGTATATATATATATATATATATATATATATATATATATATATATTCTTGATATTTTACGTTATCCATTGTTTTTCCGTTGCACTGACTTTATGAAGTTAATATATTACTATTGTAAGTAATTTTATCCACCATTAAGTGCAATAATTTTACCTTGAGTGATGAGGCACCTTTCGGTCACTTGACCATTGTCGAATCACTCTTTTTTATTGTGATTTTTATCAGTGATTCGACAATGGTCAAGTGACCGAAAGGTGCCTTATCACTCAAGGTAAAATTATTGCACTTAATGGTG
Organism: Prosapia bicincta; assembly: GCA_036971475.1. Taxonomy (NCBI): domain Eukaryota; kingdom Metazoa; phylum Arthropoda; class Insecta; order Hemiptera; family Cercopidae; genus Prosapia; species Prosapia bicincta. The sequence goes on along the minus strand of JBAIZL010000007.1, from coordinate 60,638,651 downwards.
GATAAAATTACTTACAATAGTAATATATTAACTTCATATATATATATATATATATATATATATTTATACACACACATCCATGGACAGAGTTTCTTACATAAAGTAGACGTGCTGTAATCCTGAGTAACTACAGGATCTACCCGCTACGCAAAGAGAACGTCAGTGAAGTGCAATGTTTGTTTCGTATTCCTCGGTGGTGTGAATGTTGGGTGGGATCATCCGTTGTGGAAAGTAGCGTATCCGAAGCAGACCTACTCTAGGGCATATTAACACCCCTTTGTAAGAACAAGGATAAAGAACACAAGTTGAGGTTAGCCAGGACTAAGGGAGGATATAATGAACCCTTAGGAAAGGTGCAACTATTTGCTACCCGGATGTGAGAAAAACATAACTTCTGTCTCGTTTACTTCCGGTAGATGAGTTTCGAACATTTATTAAAAAAAATAATATAAGGACAGAATTTTTCTTATTTATTTCTCGTAGACTATTTCTTGTAGACAATTTCTCCCTTTGCCAATTAATTTCTCTCTTTGCCAAATAATTTCTGTCATTGCCAATTTCTGTTTAAGAGGACTGAAAAAAGATGATATTGGAGGTGGAGGAACTGAAAATATAACAAATGAAAATCTAAAGTAATGAAGAAACGAGTAAACAAAATTAAATACATTTTAGTTTAGAATGAACAAATTCATGTATTAAAGAGAGATCTAGTTCGCAGAAGCTAAAATATTGACTATTGCAAATGCAAAGAAAAACTAATAGGAGTGTTTTATAAAATTCTATTCCTTCAAATAATTTTTTAAACTGAAACGGGATCGACGGCATTGAAAACCCCTAAAGCGCATAAAAAGTGTCTCTTAGACGAATCCGCTTTATTGGTTTCCTAAGTAAACTCACCCGGCCCAAAGCAACCGACCGTTTTTTTTAAATATTCCAATAGCAAATCATTTATCGATCATTACCCAATGGTACAGTTTTGCTTTGCGCAACCAGAGAAAGTTGACTTTAGCCAGTTGGGTTTAATTATAAAGGCGTGGCAGTGCTTCTTGTTTGAGTTACTTTATCGCTGTTAGATTAAAGGATGGACAAATTTGATCCATATTTTACGGTCCATTTCTTTGTTGATTTTTCTTTTGGCACTGCGATTTTTTTATTTACACATTCTTTCAGTTCACTGAGTTTGTGATTTTTTTTATATGTATTTAAAACTGAAAGTCCACTTATACCTAAACTTGTAATAAAACTGGGTTTTATAGTTTACAATTTATTTTTGTTTTGGAGTTAACCTTGTTTACATCAATATACTTATAGCTAAATTGTATATAAAACTATTATGTGGTCATTAGCTATTTTACAAATTTTGTACAGCAAATTATTTCCTTTTTACTACCAATACTATTCAAAACTTACTCCACACCTCAGGTAAAAATGTGTAAGACACCGCAATATCCATTGTTCAGATAAAGTTCTAAATGTTTCAAACGACTTTACTTCATGTAGGATTTAAAATCCGGGAGAAAACCTTTGCTAGTCGTAACTCTCTAACCAAGATTTCCGGAGCTATGTTTATATATTTTTTTCTCTTATTTCCTAATGCTGATTCATCTCCAAATGTATTTCAGTTTCTTTGTTTACACACAAACACACACACACACACACACACACACACAGATAGAGAGAGAGAGAGAGGGGGGGAAGAGAGATAGATAGATAAAAAGATAGATAGATGGAGGAGAGAGTGAGAGTACGGGAGAGAGAGAGAAAGAGAGAGAGAGAGAGAGAGTAAGATAGAGAAAGATAAAAAAGAGAGAGAAAGAAAGAGAGAGGTGTTATGTATAAAAAGATGTGAGTATGCGTATAAAGTCAAAAATAGTTAAAAAAGAGGTTAAACTTGAAAATGGCAATTCGAAGCAAGAAAAAGACATCGCTAAAAAACAGTAAAGTTATTTTACGTTGTAACTGAAAGAAATAATATTTGATCTAATTATTTGCAACGTACCGACGTGACGGTCTAAGCTTTATTAATGCAATTACATCAAACTGTCAGAAAATAAAAGAGCATGCAGTCGCATTCCAGGGTGCAGACATTTAAATTTCTCCTTAGAATTCTCTACTCAGATAGTTCTTGAAGCAATAAAGCAGCCGGAATGTATTTAGAAGTCACTCAATGCTTCAACGCAGAGGAAAGAATTCAGATTGGAAAATCTATCGCCTGAAATGCTTTAAATGGAAATGGGCTGCTCATTTACTGAGAGGTGAACTCTTCTTTTCATTATTTTATTGGTCGCCCTCTTTAGGAAAGTATTAGGGATTCATATTTTAAGTCATTGAATAAACTATAGACTTTTGTACAAGTGAGAGTCTGATGTTTAATCGGAACAGTAATGTAAGTTGTAAAGTTTATCTCGTAACCGTTCTCAGTTCACTGTTCCTTCATACTCGTTTGTAAAATATTATTTACCTTTTCACCCTAAAAAAAAGATTTTATGTTTATCTGCTTATCGACCCTATTCCTTTCTTCTCAAATTCAGCATTTTAGTTCCTTCAGTGATATCCTCTGGTTCTCAAGGAGTTCACCAGATAGCAGGCCTAGAAAGAATTTCTAAGGTGTATCATGTGAATTGTTGTACTGGCGTACTGTCACTGTTAAAGTCTCTTCCCCATAACTACGTCTATACTCCGCAAGGTCTTTCCTCTAACTATACACGGGGATGTAGAGAGAAACACCTACGGTCGTAAAACAAATTACGAAACCCGTTACCTTAAAGACGTGAACTATGAATCGCATTCAATTCTGATCAAAGTTTTTTATTTTAGTATTTCTGTCGTAACTTTACCTTCTATACATCACTCACATATGGTAAATATTGTTTTTGCTATAAAAAAAAATCAAAACACACACAAAATGTTTTCTAAAAACATATTTGAAATTTCTCTCCCTGTAGAAAATGTTTCCAGTGAAAAAGTTGCTAATTTCATCGACAACATCTTTGCATTTCCATCTTTATTTTTCACTTCCTTACCACTCTGAGATCAAAGCGATAAATAACCTCTCCCCACTGCGGTACCCAAATGAACACTTTGTGTAAACCCGTAAAGTTATATCTAGATAATGCTCACGAGAGTCAAGTAATCAGCATTTATTAGCGAGAGTTTTCCCTTCCAAGTTCCTACAAACAGGATCCTGGATAAGCTATGCACGATTGTTTCCATTTTAAAGAAGTAATTTTGTTTATTAGTTATTTTATCCTGCCAGTATATATATATATATATATATATATATATATATATATATATATATATATATACGTTTTCTTGTTTAATAATTTAAAACAACATAGGTATTCAAATACAAGAATATTTATTAATTTATATCCAAAGATTTTCGTTGGTAAACAGTACCAACATCATCAGGAATGAAAATTAAAATAATTTGAAAAATAATTATTTTAATTTTCATTCCTGATGATGTTGGTACTGTTTACCAACGAAAAGCTTTGGATATAAATTAATAAATATTCTTGTATTTGAATACCTATTTTGTTTTAATATATATATATATATATATATATATATATATATATATATATATTCTACCTCCACGTCTGGCGCAGCGGTATGCTTTGTTAGACTTTACTCAAGTCGGATAGGCTTAGATCTTGAGAAGTTTATCGTCAGGTATATGCTGACGTTACCTATTATCTTCCACCATCCAGACACGGAGAATTTCATTATGTTAATCTCATCTCACACGTAATTGAATAGCCTTCTCTCACCTCCTCAAAATATAGGAAACCCGCCGTCCTGACCCCATGACCTCCAGTAAGGCGTTGTATGAAAAGGGCAATAAAATACAGTCTAACCCCTAAGGGTTAATTCTGCCGTAAGGGAATTTCTTCGTAACGCTACGAAACTGCCGAGACCTCTTGATTCCTAAACTGGAAGACAAGGACATATTTAAAAAAGGCGTTTCAGATGCCCTCCTCTAGTGAAACATATTTTTCTTTGTCGTCCGTTCCGCACAGTTCCATCCGTTCCGTATCTATTAAACAGTTTCCGATCCGCTCCGTTATAAACAATGTCTATACGGCCGGACAACATCCACCTCGATGTAGTCGGGTCTATATGACAATGATTGCCTTTAGGGAAATAAAGGGGTTAGTGACCAGCGAAGTATACTGTTTAAAATCTTGTAGACATTTTACGATTTTTGCTAACCTAGCCGTAAACATTTGTCGTAAAAACAGAAGTGGCTTAAACATAAAAAAAACCTAAAATTTACGCGTTTTATTAAGATTTAATAGCATAGTAACATTGGAACTAATAAAGGAGAGTGTGATCAATCTATGAATGCAAAATGTGACGGCGACGGTTCAGAGATGAAGCCATTCGTACAAGAAATACTTCGCGAATAATTTCACGGCGCTATTTGAATAACTTTGTCCAATGAATGTTAAACAGCCTCGTATTTTTTTATTGGGTTTCTATTATTGGTTTGTTGAGCTTGGTCTCCATTTTTCTTAGAACAATCAAAAATCCAATTCATATTTATGATATCCAGAGGATTCCTCGATCATGTAGTTCGGAGAAGATAAGGTGTCTACGAGATGCATTTACATACATTAATTTGAAACCAGTAACAAGAAACAGGCCATTGTAGATCCGTTTAAGGGTACTTGCGTATAGTGTCCAGTAGCATAAAATCACCTGAGTGATCCTAAATAGGAGAAAGCAATATCCTTTGGGGGCACTTATAATGCCGACGACCAGACAATCTCAGAACAGTGATTCGAGAGCTCTGTTCGTAGGGCGTAGAAAGCGTAAATTTTTAAGAAAGTAAATAATGTCTAGCGGAAGAGAGTCTCAGAATAGTGACTCCAAAAAGGGCAAAAATAGTGTCTGTGAGGGTGCTTTAGTGTCAAGCAACAATCTGTGAGCAAAGACTCCAGGGACCTCAATGACAGAGTGTAATAGAACACTTATTGTGACAAGTAACAGTCTTTGTTTAATTACCGACTCCAGAGAGAACAAGTTAAGGGTGTAAGAGGGTGCTTATATGTTCGTGCTTATCATATGTGTTAACAGCAGAAGTGTCAGAGAAGGGCACAGAAGAGTTTATCAGAATGTCTATTATAGGGTCTGTCAGTGTATCAACAATGAAATTCAGTACTCCAGAGAAGAGAAGGGTAGAGTCTATTAATAGAACTTACAGGAGCAAGTGCAACAATCTCGAGCAGCGACTCCAAAAGGAAAAGGGGCGTTTTTTTATTGTTAGACAACGGAAGATAAAAGCAACCAAACATAAAATGAGAATGTTTTTAAAGTGTGTATTAGCTTAAACAGAAAGTATGTATTTGGGGTCGTGAAGAGCAAATACTGAAAAACAATATTTTATTTAAACTATTTTAAAATACTTTATGACTTGAATACCTCCGCCGCTATGGCCATAGCTCGCATCAGATACTGTCGAAGTTAAAGAATTAAGGCGTTTACAAGTCTAATACATCATATCGTACGGGACGGAAAAAAACGTGATTAGGGTGCTTTGAGGGAAAACAAATTTAATTCTAATAAAGGGTCTTTAAAATTCTTGTTAGAAAAATTTGTTATGTCTAAAGCAGGGTTAGAATAAACCTATAGTTACGTCAGAAGGGTGTGGAATGCAGAGCTAACTACATTCACGATCAAGGAATGATCCTAAAATCGCATTATAACAAAAAACGTAATTATAACAAATTAAATGAGGCTGAGAACTGTCCGCTATAATAGGGTTAGTTATAATGGATATCTTGGGGCTGAGGGTCGTCCGTTAAAATAGGGTTCGTTATAACGGATCATTTGAGGCTTAGGGTCGTCCGTTATAATACGGTTCGTTATAACGAATATTTAAAGGCTGAGGGTTGTCCGTTATCATAGGATTCGTTATATCGAGGTCCTCTCCAATATTAAGTTTAGATGAGCGTTCCGTTTTATCAGTGACAAATTAAAAAATTAAATCAACACTCTAGATGACACGATGAATGCGCTTTGTACATTTCGCTTTTATTGTGACATGAGAAAACATGTTTCATCATGTAGAGGTTCAGTAAAAGTTGGGAGGTCAAAGAACTGGCGGAGGTTCATCGCAATAATTACAAAACGAATGTGTATCTCGTGTCCAAGGCTGGCTTCATCTTGGAACTGGAGAAATATCGGTCTCCGAGGGGTCGTGAAGCGGCTCCGCACGGGCAGACAGATTTACAACGCTGGCTAACGTCAGGTGCGTGCCGTGGAAATATCCTTTAAAGCGTATTTTAAAACAAGTTATGTAGTATTATCAAAGGGCGCACAAGTAAGGCTTTCTTAAATATAGATACAACAATCAAAACTTTGAACAAATCTCGCAAATTTTAAGTATACATATTAAATAATGCTGTAATATTTACCTATTTGTAAAATGTACTTGCAGAACTCTATGTAAATAAAAAATATTAAAATATTTTAATAAAAAAACCGTTAATTCTTATTTTATGGTGTAAAATTGTTTAAAGCACTTGCTTATTATTCGCCCAAAGCTCAGGTTAGCCCAATCTTCACTTCGCTAATTGTGTATGGACCATTTCATTAACATCGTCTTGTAAGAATTTGGGAAGCATGTACGGAACTTTAATGGTAGAGAGAATATAATTCGCCCCCTTTATTAGCAGGTTCAGGAGACATGCAAGACGAGTAAGCAAGATTGTTTCTTTCACCTGTTTTGAGAGCTTGATTACTTCCCGTAAATGTATCCCGACCATGTGAGACACATTTTCTACGGACTGTAATATAGGCGTCTTGTTTTGTCTTTCTATTCATTCATCCTCAGATATCTGAGAAACGTTCTACAGATTTTCTCTTTGAATAAATTGAATTTATTCAGAAAAAATAAAACAAAGCCCTCCTAAAAACGATTAAATTTCAACAAATACAGACTACAAAAAAAAGTTTTAGATAAATGGGAAACTGACAAATAGAGAGAAAATGTCATAGTCACGCGAATAGCGGGCAGCATAGATATACTTCTCTCCACTGCTGGGAAAAGCAGCTATGCTTCAAGTAAGCTATTCTGCCCACAATACTATAAATTTCTCCTACTTTAAATAGTAGTTCCTCTGTCTAGAACTACCGAATTCAACTTTTTTTTTCATATCCTCCTTCTTAAAAGGGGATATATCAATGAAGACTCCGTCAAAGAGTTAATCTACTTTAGCGTGTCGGGTTTACATCCTCTTTATTACCCCAACAGAGAGTTTATCTAAGTCAGGTGACGCCATTAACCTCCCTATATTCTGGACCAGGGTGTTATCTTTCTACTTAAGTACTCACTCCATTCGATGTATCAGTACCCAATGGCTGATCGCATTGAACATGTTTTAAAAATATCTGAGAAATGGACCAAATATCTACCTGCTTTATCCAGGTACTTGCCTAATCGCTGTTCTCTGTACATTTATTCTGAGGTAGATGAGTGAAGATAGATAGATGGCACACGTGTGAAGGATAATTTCCTTGATCTTTACTGCTTGCAAACAGCCCTCTTTGGAGACACGCGTTGAGAAGGATATTTCGTAGAGTAAGGACTAATTAAGGAACTAAAATTATTTTACATGCTACAAAGAGTTGGTTCCCTACAACAGACGGCTTCTATGTATTTCATTATGAATGAGCAGATTTCAATTACAGATGAGATGCACTGCCACCAGGCACTAATATATATGGGAGAACCTGGTCTGGTTTGGTCATGGTTAGTTGAGGTTAGGCTGGGTTATGAGGAGAATCTGTGCGGGTTTGGTCATGTTTGGTCAAGATTAGGTTAGATTTGGGGTCTTAGATGAGATAATCCGGTCTGATTTGGTCATGTTTGGTCAAGATTAGGTTAGATTTGGGGTCTTAGATGAGATAATACGGTCTGGTTTGGTCAAGATTAGGTTAGATTTGGGGTCTTAGATGAGATAATCCGGTCTGGTTTGGTCATGTTTGGTCGAGATTAGGTTAGATTTGGGGTCTTAGATGAGATAATCCGGTCTGATTTGGTCATGTTTGGTCAAGATTAGGTTAGATTTGGGGTCTTAGATGAGATAATCCGGTCTGGTTTGGTCATGTTTGGTCGAGATTAGGTTAGATTTGGGGTCTTAGATGAGATAATACGGTCTGGTTTGGTCAAGATTAGGTTAGATTTGGGGTCTTAGATGAGATAATCCGGTCTGGTTTGGTCATGTTTGGTCGAGATTAGGTTAGATTTTGGGTCTTAGATGAGATAATCCGGTCTGATTTGGTCATGTTTGGTCAAGATTAGGTTAGATTTGGGGTCTTAGATGAGATAATCCGGTCTGGTTTGGTCATGTTTGGTCGAGATTAGGTTAGATTTGGGGTCTTAGATGAGATAATCCGGTCTGATTTGGTCATGTTTGGTCAAGATTAGGTTAGATTTGGGGTCTTAGATGAGATAATACGGTCTGGTTTGGTCAAGATTAGGTTAGATTTGGGGTCTTAGATGAGATAATCCGGTCTGGTTTGGTCATGTTTGGTCGAGATTAGGTTAGATTTGGGGTCTTAGATGAGATAATCCGGTCTGATTTGGTCATGTTTGGTCAAGATTAGGTTAGATTTGGGGTCTTAGATGAGATAATCCGGTCTGGTTTGGTCATGTTTGGTCGAGATTAGGTTAGATTTGGGGTCTTAGATGAGATAATACGGTCTGGTTTGGTCAAGATTAGGTTAGATTTGGGGTCTTAGATGAGATAATCCGGTCTGGTTTGGTCATGTTTGGTCGAGATTAGGTTAGATTTGGGGTCTTAGATGAGATAATCCGGTCTGATTTGGTCATGTTTGGTCAAGATTAGGTTAGATTTGGGGTCTTAGATGAGATAATCCGGTCTGGTTTGGTCATGTTTGGTCGAGATTAGGTTAGATTTGGGGTCTTAGATGAGATAATCCGGTCTGATTTGGTCATGTTTGGTCAAGATTAGGTTAGATTTGGGGTCTTAGATGAGATAATCCGGTCTGGTTTGGTCATGTTTGGTCGAGATTAGGTTAGATTTGGGGTCTTAGATGAGATAATACGGTCTGGTTTGGTCAAGATTAGGTTAGATTTGGGGTCTTAGATGAGATAATCCGGTCTGGTTTGGTCATGTTTGGTCGAGATTAGGTTAGATTTGGGGTCTTAGATGAGATAATACGGTCTGGTTTGGTCATGTTTGGTCGAGATTAGGTTAGATTTGGGGTCTTAGATGAGATAATCCGGTCTGATTTGGTTATGTTTGGTCAAGATTAGGTTAGATTTGGGGTCTTAGATGAGATAATACGGTCTGGTTTGGTCATGTTTGGTCAAGATTAGGTTAGATTTGGGGTCTTAGATGAGATAATCCGGTCTGGTTTGGTCATGTTTGGTCGAGATTAGGTTAGATTTGGGGTCTTAGATGAGATAATACGGTCTGATTTGGTCATGTTTTTTCAAGATTAGGTTAGATTTGGGGTCTTAGATGAGATAATCCGGTCTGGTTTGGTCATGTTTGGTCGAGATTAGGTTAGATTTGGGGTCTTAGATGAGATAATCCGGTCTGATTTGGTCATGTTTGGTCAAGATTAGGTTAGATTTGGGGTCTTAGATGAGATAATACGGTCTGATTTGGTCATGTTTGGTCAAGATTAGGTTAGATTTGGGGTCTTAGATGAGATAATACGGTCTGATTTGGTCATGTTTGGTCAAGATTAGGTTAGATTTGGGGTCTTAGATGAGATAATACGGTCTGGTTTGGTCATGTTTGGTCAAGATTAGGTTAGATTTGGGGTCTTAGATGAGATAATACGGTCTGATTTGGTCATGTTTGGTCGAGATTAGGTTAGATTTGGGGTCTTAGATGAGATAATCCGGTCTGATTTGGTCATGTTTGGTCAAGATTAGGTTAGATTTGGGGTCTTAGATGAGATAATACGGTCTGATTTGGTCATGTTTGGTCAAGATTAGGTTAGATTTGGGGTCTTAGATGAGATAATACGGTCTGGTTTGGTCATGTTTGGTCAAGATTAGGTTAGATTTGGGGTCTTAGATGAGATAATACGGTCTGGTTTGGTCATGTTTGGTCGAGATTAGGTTAGATTTGGGTCTTAGATGAGATAATCCGGTCTGATTTGGTCATGTTTGGTCAAGATTAGGTTAGATTTGGGGTCTTAGATGAGATAATACGGTCTGGTTTGGTCATGTTTGGTCAAGATTAGGTTAGATTTGGGGTCTTAGATGAGATAATCCGGTCTGGTTTGGTCATGTTTGGTCGAAATTAGGTTAGATTTGGGGTCTTAGATGAGATAATACGGTCTGGTTTGGTAATGGTTGGTTAAGGTTTATGTTAGGTTAAATTGAGATAGAGTTCGCAGGAGGTGTCTTACTGCTAATAATCTTCAATAAGTTAAAAAAAATATTTTCTGAAGTTCATCAAAAAAATTTTTTTTAGTGAACTACAAACTTTATAACTACAAACTTTATAACTACAAACTTTATAACTACAAACTTTATAACTACAAACTTTATAACTACAAACTTTATAACTACAAACTTTATAACTACAAAGTTTTGTTTATAAAAAAGTGTACATTTGTGTTATACTAACACTATTTGAGATGTTAATACTGATTGAAAGTTGTAAATAAAGTATGCCCAAAAAGCAGTTTTACGCGGATTTAAAAGTAACAAATGAAAAAACCAAGTGTTGAGGGTTCTACCACTGAAATTTGGACAAGAAAACGGAGGTAATGGAGAAGATGAAAAATATAACTGAGTAAAGGCGTGTTTGAAGGAGCTGGTAACTTAAGTTCTGATACACAGAGTATGTTGTGACATGTAGAGTGGGAGGGTAATGAATCATCTAGAGACATACACGTTTACATGGCGTCCGTTGTACAAACATTGTATAACTGTTTGCGATCGACCTAAATAAAGTTTGTAATTTATGTTTTGTAGTTAACTCAAACCCAAAGGAAGTTTTTAAACACGACCATTTACAAAGTGTTGGCAATGATTTTCCATAGCATAATGCAATCCTATTTATTACATGTATATAACTGTAAAATCCTTTCATGTAGAGTAAACAATGAGAGAAATTTCCACTAGAGGCATTTATTGATTGCTTCCACGATAATACTTTGAGAACAAACAGAGAGACTTTAACTGTAGACAGTAGAATCGATCGCTAAAATTGTTTCGGGAACAAGAAGGAGGCTTTCAGTGTAATATAAAGAACTTCCCAGGTAAATCATTTCGCTCTTCCGTTTTTCGACGTTGTTAGCACTCAGGCTGTTTCCGGAACGTTAAAGGGGAAAGAAACGAACGCCCAAATCTATCCCCCCCCCACTGTTTTAGGGACACTTCTGGATTTAAGTTGAATTTGCAATATAATTTGAGGTTTTAATTATCTCACACGTTTATTTATAACTAAGAAAGTAGATATGTAATGTGTTTTACAGGATGCGCCAAAATAAACAGTACTGAAGCTGAGTCAGCTGTAGTTGCCTCCTCGATTAGCTGAGACGAATTTTGATTGTTGCCGCAAATTAATGTTGACGTATATCATTTGAGGTTAGTTTTTACTGACACGGTGCTAACTATTGCGGAGAAAACCTTTATCGTAGAGCATTATTTTCGCTAATTTGGAAATTAGACGTCCAGGCGAGCCAAGTTTATCGCACAATGCTTTACAATTTCAGGAACAATTTTACAAAACCCTGTGATTATTAGTGTTGTTGAAAATTTTCTAAGATCGGGTTGTGTTTTGACACAGTAGAAGGGCTAGATACAGCGTCCAAATACAGGGACAAAGTAATTAACGAGCATAAAACAACCCCTTTTCATCAAAATATTACAAAAGCTTCAAAAACGGCACGAGTGTTTCCTCAAATTAAACGAAGATCATATAGGACGTGTTTATATACGAGTCTTACAGATTTAGCTTCTTTTTACTTGAATGTGTTTGTAAAACCATGCAAATAAAATTAAATGAAATCAAATAAAATATTACAACTGCAAGAATTGTTAACTTTCTCGCTTACGGCACTACATTATGTATACATGATTGTATGTTTGCTTGATAATTTCTACAACATTCTGCAACGCATAAACGGCTGCTGTTTCCCCTTTCCTTTACGACTAAACGTATCACAACGTGTTCCGCCAAGCTCATCACATGTCCACACCCTCGGTAACAATGTTTACAACAGCTATCTGGAGCTTTGTCGTTTATCAGAAGCGTCTGACATTTACTTTTAGAATTAAAACTTCCCTAAACTTAACCCACCCCCAAAACTACTCAAAGTAATTGGCCCGCTGCCAAATGTCCGCGTATCACGCTATATACGGAAATCAAAGGATTCAATCTTTTTCAGAACCATTGTCTTTCCAAAACCTCAAATTACAGGATATCTTGTCCTACACGCACACAAACGGCAATTACATTGAAACAGAAAACACGAACTATAATACTGAAGCTAGAGATATTATACACACACACACACACACACACACACACACAAACACACATACACACACACACACATATATATATATATATATATATATATATATATATATATATATATATATATATATATATATATATATAATACGTTTTCTTGTTTAATAATTTAAAACAACATAGGTTATTCAAATACAAGAACATTTATTAATTTATATTCAAAGCTCTTCGTTGTTAAACAGTACCAACATCATCAGGAATGAAAATTACAATAATGTAACCTATAGGCCTCGTTATATATATATATATATATATATATATATATATATATATATATATATATATATATATATATATATGTATATATATATATATATATATATATGTATATATATATATATATATATATATATATATATATATATATATATATATATTTAATATGGTGATATGTTTTCTTGTAATATAGTTATTAAATTAAAAATATTTCAAAAACAAGAATACTTTTAATGAATATATTTATTCAAAGCTTTTCGCCGATAAAATAGTACCAGCATCTTCAGAAAAATAATTATCTAATAAAATAATTTTACAAAATTAAATCATATGTTCTACAAACGACCATATGTTTATAAGTATTGCACTTTATGTAATTTTTTCTATAACCTCAATGACCTTATAGATAGTTTGGTGCTTTGATCTCAGTTGAATTTGTTCTTCAATTAATTTGTCTTTAACTTTATGCTTATAAATTTCCAATGTTTCAAATATATTAATTTTTAATTCTTTATTTAATTCTTTTATTAATTTCATATTTTCTATTTCCGGAAACTCGTGTCCATTATTAATACAATGCGTAGCTAAATTTGATTTAAATATGTTTGGTTTGATATAAGCGTTTAAATGTTCTTTGTATCTTTCTTTTAATTTCTTTTTTGTTTGTCCTACATATAATTTATTAGAAGTTTGACATTTTAGATTATATACTCCATTTCTTTCGTGCATATTATTTTGATTTTTGTTATTGTTCATGACATTTTTAATTTTATTATCAGTTTTATATGTAATTTGTAAGTTTTTTTCTTTAAATAATCTTGTAATTTTATTTATTTCGTTACCAGTGAATGTAAAAGTTGTCCAAATATTTTCTCTCTTATTAGGTACAAAGTTATTTTCGAGTTTCTGTTTTCTTATTATGTTATTATTTAATTTATCTATAGTTTTTCTTTTATATCCATTTTCTAAACCAATTTGATATCTTTTATTTTTCTCTTTTATTTGATCATTTAAGTTCATTAGTATTTTGAGCATTCAATGTAGTAAATTATAAAGCGCTGCCATTTTTTGGTTGTATGGATGATTTGAATAATTAGGTATTATTTGATTTGTCTGCTTTGGTTTTCTATATATATTATATTCAAATGATTCATTATTTCTAGTAATTGTAATATCTAAATAATTTAGTTTATTTTTAGATTCAAATTCATGAGTAAATTTTATATTTTCGTGTATATTATTTATACATTTTAATATTTTGTCAATATTCAAACCATTATTATTTGATATGTATAATCCATTATCTACATATCTAAACCAGTGTCCATTTTGATCATATGTTTTAATAATCTTATCTATTTCAATGTCTAGATTTTGTAAAGATATTTCTGATAATATGCTGGGCATTGGAGAGCCCATCGTTAATCCATCCTTTTGTTTATAAATTTTTTTATTATATAAAAAATAATTTTGATTTAGTATGATTTTTAATGTATATATTATTTCTTGTGTTAATGTGTTATCTTTTTCAAATGTATCTATATTATATTTTATTATTTCAAGTGTTTTCATTATAGGTATGTTATTATACATGTTAGTAACATCAAATGATATTAATTTTGTATTATTATCAATTTTAATATCTTTTAATTTTTCAATAAGCTCAATCGAGTTTTTTTATATTATGAGTATTATTTAATTTTACCATAACTTTAATTAATAAAGCCAAATATTTTGAAATTTTATAAGAAAGCAGTTGTAAAATTAACTAACGGTCTAATTGGTTTATCTTCTTTGTGCAATTTAATTAGTCCATTTGAATCTTGGAATTTTAGGATTCTCATTCATGTAATTATTAGTATATTTTTGATTAAATAATTTAGATGATGTTTTTATTATATTTTTATTTCATTTTGATATTTGTCTGTGGGATCTTTATTTATTTCTGTATATTGGTTTTTAGATATAAAATTTTCAGTTTTATTTATGTGTTCTTGTTTATCAATAATAACTACAGCATTACCTTTATCAGCCTTTGTTATAATAAGATCATTAGTTTGTAATTTTTGTTTAATTTGCTGAATTTGCGAGTATTGTTTTATGTGTGTATGATTAGTTTTTTTATTTTTTATTAACTTTATTATTGCATGTGATGTTTTTATTCGCATATCTTCTTGTTCCTCTACTTTTAATTTATTGATCGACAATTCAGTATCTATTATTATTGTATCAATATTTCTTTTCATATCTTTTTTTAGGTTGATTTTTATTATTGTTTTCTAAAATTTGTATTTCATTTTGGCTGAATTTTGTATTTGTTAAATTAACAAAATTGGGTTGAAACTTATGTTTTTTTCTTTGTTCATTTTTAATATATCTAGTTTTTTGGTTGCGTAGCTAAATTTGATTTGTATATGTTCTAATACATATATTAGAATAATATATGTATTAAAAGTATTCTTGTTTTCGAAATATTTTTAATTATATATATATATATATATATATATATATATATATATATATATATATATATATATATATATATATATATATATACAGCAGTCTCAATAATTCAAGGTAGATGGAACCGATACCAACTCGGGTTAGTTAGAAGCCTGACTCATTTCCTTTGCATACCGTATTGATATGAATCTTGGAACCCCGATTCTGCATTTTCTTTGAAATAGATAAAATAGGCTCAAATAGGCTCGAATTTAACGGAAGCTCGAAATATCGGGACTCAGAATTTCGAGTCTTATATATATATATATATATATATATATATATATATATATATATATATATATATATATATACATATATAAACTGGCTCATATCTGCTAAGTGGCAAACATGTGCCTACACATAAAATTTATAACATTATGTAGTCTATATAAATTACTTTAATTGCAGGCGTTTTGGTAAAAAATTATTATTATTTATTAAAAGATATGATTACTTGATTATTAATTTTTAATATTTTTTTGGTACGAATTATTAAGACCTTAGTAGACAGCAATGCTAGTGTTATACTTGATGTACAACAATTAAATGTTAATGCCTGATACTTAAAGCAATGCGGATGGTTATTGTACAACAATTAATGCTTAACATACTATTGTGTGACACTTAGCCTCGTGCTAATAACTCAGGCATAACAAATAATGCCTAACATACAATACATAATGCTTAGTGTCAACAGTTATTCCCAATTCTACACTAATTCTACACAACAATTAGCATTGTCTAATCATCTAACAATTAGCAATATATAATGCCTAATGTTCAACAATTAATGCTTACATTGTTGTACAATATATAATTCATAACGTAATGTTAATGTTTCATATACAACATTGAATTCTAATGGATACCATACAACAATTATGGCTTAAAGTTTATACATAGTTCTAATCTTTAATGCAAAATAATAAACGTCTCAAATTCGGGTAAAGCTAAAGACAAACTGACAACAATAATTCTAATGGTTACTATATAATAACTAATGGTAATGCTTATTACACCACAATAATTTCAAATGCCAATGAATGCTTAACGTACAACTCACAATGTTTAACTTATTGCTAATGTTTGATTTATAACAATTTATGCTATTGTTTATTGTTCAATTAATGAAAACCTTGACACACATAATGCCTAACGTAATGATACTGGCTAATGCACAACTATTAATGCTCAACTTGTTTTTACTAAAATTGTTGTTGAGCGTGCAACCGTCAAATCACTGTTCTCACGTCATCTGAACATTGATTTACAGATTATTTCGATCGTCTTTTATGAAAATAAGCAAAACCGAGTTTTATACCAAAAGTTAAACATATATCAACGTAAACCTAATTTTGGAACTTTCAATTTTACGTATTATATAGTGTACTTATCTGCGACCACTTATACCCCTACAAAATGTCCTGGAGAATATTTGTTTTGCTAATTATATAATGAATTTGTGAGTCACAGTACCTAATGTACATTTTTATTAAATTTTAATTATTTCATTATATACTTTTCATAAACATTATATTTTAAAAACTCATAATAAACATAATAAATATTCTACAGAATGTAAATCTTTGAGATCCCAGGGGTTTCATGTTAAGAACACATAAAGTGAACACGTTTTTGCCAATTGAATGTAACCACTTCCATAATTGACTACTTTGCCCTTATAGACGCTACCCCCTTGTCAGGTAGGCAACAAAATCAGTTTTTGTTGCAATTTGTATAAATCCGTTTTGTAGCTAAATAATGCGTGCACGTTTTCTAGGTTATGGTTAACTCTTTTTACATTGTACACAACTCAAAGCATTACAGCCGATTATACATCAGGCCAAGGTCACACGTGTAATGGCTGGAAACTATCATTACGTATTCCTAGGGACGAATATGTAATTAGGAGCGCGTGGATGCACAACCCTTAGGGACGTGACAATCGCGCCCTGTCCTCAGCTGGAGCCCGAAGTGTTTGACGACAGATTACCACCCACGATATTGTATTTGCACTGTGTGTTTGCCGAGTATTAAACTCTTCTAACAATGTGAAGAGTGAAGAGTTTGCGCAGTTCTCCAGATATAAACGACGGACATCGCGTTCAACTTGAAACAAAACATATAAAATCAATTCTGAAAGAACGAGGAAAACTTTCCGTTCTGCTTTTCGTTACAAAATGTTTGCACAAGATATTTTGTCCTAATTCAGATTACCTCCGCCTCTAATATGCAAATTTGTTTTAGTCAAATAAGGATTCTTTAACCTATCTAAATTTCTTTTTTCGAGAAGCTATTAGGTATGGGTAGCTTGTGTGGGAATCTGTGTGTGTGTGTGTGTGTGTGTGTGTGTGTGTGTGTGTGTGTGTGTGTGTGTGTGTGTGTGTGTGTGTGTGTGCGTGTTTCTCTCTCTCTCTTTCTCTCTCTCTCACTTAATTTGTCTTTTCTTCTCTCTCACTTTCTTTTTTCTCTTTATCTTTCTTTCTTATATTTTCCCCCTTACTCTCTGCCCTTATCACCTTTTTCCTCACCCTTGTCTCTTTTCATCTCTTACTATTCCTCTCCTACTTCTTTGTTTATGCCTCGCCTTTTCTCCCCTCTCTATCTCATTTCCTATCTCACCAATTATCCTTTCCCCTAACTCTCTTTCCTTCTCACAATTTCTTCCACCTCTTCTTGTCTCTCTCTTCCTTTGTCTTTCCTCTATTTTTCTCTGTCTTTCTCTTTTACCTCTTCTCCATCTCCTTCATCTCTTATTTTTGTATTTTATTCTATATGTCTTTCTCTTCTACCTTTTCTTCCCTTTCTGTATGGTGTTTTTTTCTTCTAGTCTATCTTTTTTCAAATATCTCTATTGATCTCTGACTTTGTCTTCCTCCCTCTCTTTTTCTATTACTTTTTTCCTTTTTCTTTAGCTTTCTTCACACTTTCACTATCTTTATCTTTTGCCTTCGTTCCCCTCCTTCTGTTTTACCATGAATATCTTTATCACTTTTTCTCCTTCCTCTCTCTCTCGCTTTCTGTCTTACTCTCTCACCTTTCCTTCTCCTTTCCCTTTCATATTATCTCTCCCTCTGTCTCTCTCACCTTCTTCCCCCTCTCTGTGTCTTCCTATTTCTCTCTAACCTTTTCCCCCTGACAATCTTTTCTTCCCCTTCTCTGATTTTGAATATACCCTATGTTGGTTTTACTTTAATGTTACTCTAACACTTTGATCCGGACATTGATTTGCCTATTAATTGTAGCACATCTAGATACGCCACTAGTTGCTTCAGACTTTAACGTAGCTACGACTACATCGCCTGATGTACTCTACCTACATTTGTTTAGTCAATTCTAATTTACGTTGTGTTTGCTTTACCTAAAACTAACCCTTTGTTTGGAAACCCATACACCGATAAAGCTCTTTTAGAGGATATCTCAAGCAATGTCAGACACACACACACACACACACACAC
Source organism: Prosapia bicincta (assembly GCA_036971475.1). NCBI lineage: Eukaryota > Metazoa > Arthropoda > Insecta > Hemiptera > Cercopidae > Prosapia > Prosapia bicincta. The sequence goes on along the minus strand of JBAIZL010000007.1, from coordinate 60,619,930 downwards.
ACACACGAGAGAGAGAGGGAGAGAAAGAGAGAGAGAGAGAGAGAGAGAGAGAGAGAAGCACGTGCGAGTATTTTGGCAAGAGTGATGCAATGTGACCAGAAAGGTCGCAACTTAGGCTTAGAACGGAATGTTTGTTTGGCCCCACCTAATTAGCCACACAAGATAAATTACACCGCGCACACATTCTCAGTTCAATCTGTTCGTTGTCCCAGCCTCAAGTTACACTATTCCTTGGAATAATTATATTAGCTTATACGAATTTTTCTATATTGTATTTTAATATAAGTCCATATTACCTTGTATCTTATTATACCTATGTAGTAGCCTATGCCGTGTTGAATTGCTTGAGTCCTATGTTTTCCTAAGCCATGTTGTATTACGTCATTTGAATATATTGCATTGTATTGTGTTATGATGTAAATATATCACAATGATTTTTATTGCATTATTTTGTACCGTATTATTTTATATTATGATAATTGTATTATATATTCCGTATACCATAGTATTATATAGTTTAATCTATTTATAACACATTATTTTATCATACACTAGCTGCAGCCTCACGAAGTGGCTAAGAAAAATAAAGCAAAGCACAAGAAAAACATTTACATTCATATAGATATAGACGTATAAAAACCTACTTATTATATTCAAGCGACGTTATGTCAAAACATCAAAACGTGAAAGTTTCGAGGTTACTGATTAAAATATAGAAGAATTACACTTTTTATATTTATTTCAATATTGTATAATACTCCTATATTGGATTATATTACTTTGTGCTTATATATATATATATATATATATATATATATATATATATATATATATATATATATATGTATATTTTAAACCAACACAGGTTATTCAAATACAAGAATATTTATTATTTTATATCCAAAGCTTTTCGTTGGTAAACAGTACCAACATCATCAGGAATGAAAATGCTGTGTTGTTTTAAATTATTAAACAAGAAAACGTATTTTATATTTATATATATATATATATGTATATATATATATATATATATATATATATATATATATAAAGAGAGAGAGAGAGAGAGAGAGAGAGAGAGAGAGAGAAGGAGATTATATATTTACTGACTAGCTACTTTTAGTGTAAATCGAATAGGCGCGGTTGAAAAAACTACACAACCAAAAAATATATACGAAAATGTTTTCCTATTTAGGACACTGAAAGAAATATTTGTTACTTTTTATTCAATAGTTAAAATAATTATAAATATGAAAACATAACAATGCTTTTAAACAGCTGTTCTACCACATAACGTCTAACATAAAATCAGCTGTTTTATGAAATCATATGTTATTACTTATTTTAAGCCATATGGGACGGAGTAAGTGTATTGCATACTTTGCCCTTTTTGTGATATGATTTTCTCCCATATATAGCTAAAATTATTTAATTATTAAAATTGATTTAAATTTCAAAAATCTATAATAACATCAAGTGTCATCCGCTACAAGTTTATATAAACTTACGTGTTTTATTAAGCTTGAAAGGTTTTTAAAAATAATTTAATTTTACAAACCTTTGTTAATTAAGAAACATTTAATTTTGTAAACTGTTACATTAATTTAGCTTAACAAAAATTCAACTGATATACATTCAGTTGGAGTGGAGACGACTGTTCTCTTCAAGACTTTGCTACACAGTAAAGCTAAAGCTGTTTTACCAGCTGCACAATAAAAACGTCTGCGTAAGCAGGAATCTACTCTAGTAGGCATTTTATTTAGTCAAGTTCACATTATTAGTTCACATAACTTATATATATATATATATATATATATTTTAAAACAACACAGGTTATTCAAATACAAGAATATTTATTATTTTAAATCCATTATGGATTTAAAATAATAAATATTCTTGTATTTGAATAACCTGTGTTGTTTTAAATTATTAAACAAGAAAACGTATTTTATATTTATATATATATATATATATATATATATATATATATATATATATATATAAATATATTAAATATGGTGATATGTTTTCTTGTAATGTAGTTATTAAATTAAGAATATTTTTAATGAATATATTTATTTAAAGTTTTTCGCTGATAAAATAATACCAGCATCTTCAGGAAAATAATTATCTAATAAAATAATTTTACAAAATTAAATCATATGTGCTACAAACGACCATATGTTTATAAGTATTGCACTTTATGTAATTTTTTCTATACGGTCATTGATGTTACCTTATTCTGTATTCATTGTGTTACCTGTATTCTTGTTTTTTAAATACTTTTAATTTATTATATATATATATATATATATATATATATATATATATATATATAAGTATATAAGCAGAGTGTGAACTAATAGAAGGAATTGAAAAAAGCAACTGGAATCGTCAAGAGGCAAAATAAACGTTGCTAGTTACTTGTTACTTTGATTAATTTTTAAATACTTTCATTGGTAAATATTACATTTTTTTGTACCAAAGATTCTTCGATAAATTTACCTTACATTTTTTTAAAATGAATTTGTTAAAAGTTTATCTGTAAACATAAAACCTAAAGTTTTCGTTAAGGCAGAAACATTATTGTAGTCATCTAAATGTAAATTCAATTTTTAAACATTTTAATTACACGAACATTTGCTACGAAGGCAAGCTTATTACTGTTCCTGCAGAATGCGCTATTTTAAATTTAACTTTTCCATTCGTTAATTTTTTTATTAACTGAAAATATTAATTAACTTTAAGTGGTTTTAATTATCAATATAAAAACGTCTACTAAGTATAGATATTTAAAGATTATTGATAAGGGTAAATTACAAACTGTAATCCAAATTGGTGCACCAACATAGGGGCTTAGCAACATAATGTTCAAATTTTCTAATCTTAAATATATTATTTCAGAACTATTGAAGTTCAAGATTTGTTTACTCTACACAAACAAGCTATTGTTCTAAAAACTTCCTGAATAGAGCGTCAGTCAACCAGAAACACCAGGTTTTGGTGACCCGCGTTTCCTGCAGGAGGCCATCGTTACAGGTCTTCTATACAAGCAACCTGGCAGCTGGAAGGAAACTGGATCAGGGCTGTTGGTATTAGACTGACAACAAGAAGGCGAGTTTGCATTTGGGAGGTCGTTTATTTGGTTGGGACAGAGAGGAGAGGCATCTCAGCCACTTAGTATTGAATGATGTTTGACGTTGACGAAACGTCTTCTTGCAAAATAGTCACCAGGTACAATCAGCATGAGTCAGGATGGGACGTACGAGCATCAGCAAAAATATAGATCCTTTATCATCGGCATATAACGTGGTTAAATAACGTTGTAAAGTATTGTATAAGAGACAGCTAAGACATGCGGCAGTGTGTTTTAAAGTATAAGAGACAGCTACAGACATGCGGCATTGTGTTGTGAAGTATAAGAGACAGCTACAGACATGCGGCATTGTGTTGTGAAGTGTAAGAAACAGCTACGACATGGGGTAGTGTGTTGTGAAGTATAAGAGACAGCTACAGACATGCGGCATTGTGTTGTGAAGTAGAGACAGCTACAGACATGCGGCATTGTGTTGTGAAGTGTAAGAAACAGCTACGACATGGGGTAGTGTGTTGTGAAGTATAAGAGACAGCTACGGCATGCGGCATTGTGTTGTGAAGTGTAAGAAACAGCTACGACATGCGGTAGTGTGTTGTGAACTATAAGAGACAGCTACGGCATGCTGCATTGTGTTGTGAAGTGTAAAAAACAGCTACGGCATGCGGCATTGTGTTGTAAAGTGTAAGGGATAGCTATACTGTTGGCTCCCGCGTCCGAGTGAGTAGCAAGGACACGATACGGAAGGGGGCTTAAGACTACCCGTGGCACCAGTATGTAAGCGTTTTAAGGCCTAGACTGGTCACCGGCCCTTCCCTGGGACGAGACGAACTCCAACCAAGGACAGCAATTTGGCCACTATTCCAGAACTATTCTAGGTCAGTAGAATCTCCCAAACGGTCAGGTTTCCGTACCTCAATACCACGTGTGATTAGTTTAGTCCAGGTTGTGCAATTGGACCTCTATCCACTCTCGGTTGACCTAAGAGCCGGACCTTCAAACTCGGGACTTGGTCATGGGGGGGGGGGGGGGCATAAACCCATGGACTTTGAGACCAGACCGCTACGGCTGCATGGTGTTACCTTTTGGTTTTGGGTTTTGGTTTTGCAGTCATACGACGGTTAGCTAATATGACTATTGGCACTCACGAAAGATAGAAATTAATTAAATGTAGGTAGGGATAATGTAGGGACATAAACACTACGGTAAAGGGTTTAGGATGGCACCACGTATACAGGATCGAGTATGTGAAATAAACTTATTCTCATCGAGGTCATAAAGATAGGTCTACACGTAACATAAGGGTATATGAAGAAGAAATTACATTTGGAATTCGGATGGACTAAGGGGAGTACATAACGTTTCGGAAAACAGGGGAAAACTTTAGCATCGCATAGGCAGGGTCGTGTATGTAACAAACTCCTCTAAATAAAGTAAACTTGTTCTCAACATCGCTTATCTTGCATTGACTTTAACATCGCATGTTGACAGTTCATGTTGCCTAAAATGGTTAGAACCAATTAAAGTTCGTATGCTGAGTAGGCTTTACGTAGGTTTCAAACCCAACCTATTCTTATTTCTAATAAGCATTAAGGTCTATGGATACGTGTAAAGTGTATGTTATTGTCCTGTTATACGACTTGTATTTTAAACCTGGTTAAATTCTCTTGCGTCATAAAAACATCACTTACACCTGTTGCACATATTCTTGCGAATTACTGAAAATTGTGCTCTTTTAAATTTTGTAAGTGATGGATTGGTCAAATATGGTTAATTAAATGTTCATTTTGTGGATGCAACGAAGATGGCCAGAATATTTGAAGGACAAGTAACAATAGACTGGCACCAGGTCAGAGAATACACACTGCATTACTATAAATAAACACTTACTATTGCATATAAACCCTTGGCGCATAGATGCTTCTAGTAATGCTTAATACTTGTATTTTCTTATAAATACACAAATGTTGTTATTTATTTTCTGTTTGGCGTTATTAGTTTACTTCCTCTTCTCTGTGAACCTATTAGTTCACACTCTCTTTTATATGTATATATATATATATATATATATATATATATATATATATATATATAAAGAACAAGGACAAATTATTGAAACTGGACTAATTATTATATATATATATATATATATATATATATATATATATATATATATATTATTAATTTTATGTAGGACAAACTAAGAAAAATATATATATATATATATATATATATATATATATATTATTAATTTTATGTAGGACAAACTAAGAAAAAACTTAAAGATAGATATAAAGAGCATTTTAATGCATATAAAAAGGCAGAAATTTATAAATCAAATTTTGCTAATCATTGTATTAATAATAATCACATATTTCCTAATATACATAATATGATACTTGTAAAAGAAATTAACAAAGGCCTGAGAATGAATATTTATGAAGCTTTAGAAATACTTAAATATAATACTTATAATGAGTTGATAAATGAACAAATACAAGTAAAATTTAAATTTGATAATATATTCAGTGTTTGTAATGTTAGGGCAGCAAAATAAAAATAAAAATGTTTAACAACATTGTAATTGATTTGTCATAACTATTTATTTGATCTAATTTGCACATATGTTAATTTTAATTGTTTAATATTCCTGATGATGTTGATACTGTTAGCCAACGAAAAGCTTTGAATTGTAAATTCAATTTTAAATCTTGTATTTGTATTTTGACTTAGTTCTTTATATATATATCTAGTTCAAATTTTCAATAATTGATTCATTATACTTTTTATTCACCCACAGAAGTTCAAATACATTTTTGAAACTTGTAGTGGATGACCATTTACGTTAATACAGTTTTTTCAAATAATAATCACTAATTAAATTAATTAATTAATTATAGTTTTATATGAAAGAATATGTTTTCACATAAGGGGCAAGGTATAGAATATAGTTTTTCGTTCCATTAGTGTTAAAATAGGCCAGGGGTTCTCAACCTTTTAGTAACCACGTACCACTTGAAATTTTCAGATATTTTGACGTACCACCTTATATTTATATATATTTTTATTTTTATAAATAATTATATATAATTTACATTTAGTCATGTTTAGGAAAATAAAAATGCATTCTACAACTGTATGTATGTACATAGAATTTACTTAGATACAAAATGAAATGTATCTTACATTAAAAACAATCTCAAATTAGTTCATTGAACACAGTCATTTAAATTCAAACAGATCTTTAATGAACTCGTTGTTGTTGTTTGTCCTTGACCAAATTTTCTATATTTGGGTCGATTGAACTCAACTTGATTCTTAAGTCCTCTTCAACACTAATGCGGTTTCTGTATTTATTTTTTATGTACAGCAGTTCTGAAAAGCCCGATGCACATAAGTACGAGGTTACAAATGGAAGTAAAAAGATTATTGCTTGCTTGAACACTGGTGGGTATTCAGTTTTTGTCCCCATCCAAAAGTCTATTAAAGATTTTTCTTTAAACGAATCTTTCATTGAGCTGTCACTTGTAAGGTCGATGAAACACTCTTTTGAGTGACTAGGAAATTCCCCTGAAAATTAATTTCTAATCCACTCATAATTAGAAAAATCTTGATTAAAATATTTATTAAAACTGGTTTTAAGGGCTTCCATATGACTAGTGATATCATCAGTCACTTCTGGCTTCAGAGAAATATCATTGGAGAAGGAATTGAGTCACTCGGTTTGTTAGTGTAGCGGCAAGGTCAGCGTCAAACTGCCACTATTCTATGTAAAACACAGATGGAGGTATTGTATTCTTAACGCGGAAATGTTGCATCGTAACAGTTTTTATTGTTATTATTAATATATGACTGCGTACCACCTGAAATGTCCCCGCGTACCACCGGTTGAGCACCACTGAAATAGGCGATAACATATGATACCATTAAACAGGTACAGTAATTTTATGTTATGGGTTATGTGGAAGAACAGCTGTTTTAACTCATTGGTTATGTTGCTTTATTTATATTAATAAAGAAATGAAATGTTATATAGTATTTAATGTTTACTATCGTAATGAGACGTACAATATTCATGTGCCAAGTCGTAGGTCTTGTCATTGTGCATGCATAAGCGATGCGTGTTCTAATCTCTTAGCCTCCTTGAATAAGTGTACCAAAGGCTAAAGTGTACACACATATAGAGTTATATGTAGTGACGTAAACCAGTTGTGGATTGCCTACCTATGTAGGAGTCACGTACGGGGTAGAACTCTATCGGGGATAATGGGGGACCTATACTGATTACATCTAGACAGGTTTTACAGACACTTACCAAAAGGTAATATTTTTCATGAAAAACCCGTTGCATACCGGAAACAATTCTCCTATTATAGCATTTAGTCAATTGAGTTATTATTTTTAATAAATATAATATATGACCTAACCTTGAACAAAAGGAATGGAAAACCTTTTTAATTCATAGCCATATTTGATTTACTTTTTAATATTCAAGTTCTAAATACTTACTTAAATTTACTTTAAAATGTTTTGATACTAGCTAGCTTTAAAATTTTCTTACCTGTGTTTGTCAAATTGACGTTTTCTAAAACCGAATAACGATTCACTCTGACTGAACATACGTCTCTGACGTCACATTCACCTCGCCTCAATAATCTTTGGAAATGTTCTTGCAAAACAGATGTCTGTTCTCCTCCCACTCCTGGTTTACTCTCTTCCTGCAACACAGAATAATAAGAGCATATTAGTCCCTCAGGAATAATGCTTAGACAAATTTATTGTCTATTTTTCTCATGCAAGCAGCGTATTCCCAGAAGCGCGGGTTTTGCATCGGATTTTACAACAGCGCTAATTGGCTACTGGGCTGCCTATAAAGGTTTCCCTCAACTGTTTTTGTTACAGAGCGCTTTCCTACGGGCAAACGCATACATCAATAACAGTTCATTAAATTGCGTGATTATTAGGCTACTAAGTTATGTTTACTCAATATATAATTACGAGAGAAGAAATACAGCTTTCATAATATTTACATTTCTATTAATAACTTCTAAAGACTAATCAATTTAAACATTGAAATTTAATACAGAGCAAAGTAGCGTAATTATGATAAATAAATAACAATAACCCTTGCTACAAATATTTAAACACCCTTGATGTACATTTCGCCTACATAGCATCATCAGAAGGTTACAAACATTCTAATTTGTAACCTTCTGCTGATGCTAACTGTGTTGGCGAAATGTACATCAAGGGTGTTTAAATATTTGTACCAAGGGTTATTGTTATTTATTTATCAATTTAAACATCAATTAAAAGTTAGGTTATATTACCCTCAATTAGGATATGTTATATATATATACATTATACGTTATTTATGTTAAGTTTGCTAACATAAAGTTATATAATTCTGCTTATGTATATCACAGAGTGTTAGGTGTGGCTAGCTTAATCTTAAGTAACTTGTTTTGTTTGTTATTTTTGATTATTTTTTGTGGTATTGGGGTTCTTTCCAATATTTTCATTGTAAGGTTAGTTAGGATAGATTAAATAAATTTAGATGATATTTGGGTTATATTGTATAAGAATAGGTCAAGTTAGCATAATTTTATAATGCTAGGTTACATTGAATTGGGTTAGGACTATAGATTAGGTAATGTTGGCATAGATGAAAAGTTATGGGAGGCTAGTTTAGGTTAGGGTAGGTTATAAACGAATAGGTTAGGTTAGCAAATGTGACAAAAAGTTACTTGAGGGTAGCTTAGGTTTGATTAGGTTAGGTTATATTAGAAAAGATTAGGTCGGGGCAGCATGGATTAGAATCTAGGTTATGCCTTCTTTAATTAGGTCGTTATATAAGCTTAGGTTAGCATAAAGATAGGGGGAGTTTGAGTTAGGTTATGATATTATAGATTAGAACTCAGGTGAGGCCAGTTTATATTAGATCAGGATATAAGAACACGTTAGGCTAGCATAGATTAGATAAAGTTAGGTGATGCTAGCTTAGGTTGGGTTATATAAAAATAAATTAGGAACATAGATTATATAAAACTAGTTGAGGATAGCTCAGGTTATATTGTAGCTGATACAATCTAATGTAACCAGATATTATTATAGAATAGGTTAGGTTAGCATAGATTAGAGGTTAGTTTATGTAAGTCTGGTGAGTTGTATTGGTATAGATTAGGTTAAGTTAGGTCATCAAAGATTACATAAAGTTAGATGGGGCTAGTTAAAGTTAGGATAGGTTAGATTAGATAAAACTAGGTGAGGGTAGTTTAGGGAAAATAGGGGAGGGACCTATCTAATGTAACCTCTTACTAGTACAGATTAGGCTAGGTTAGGTCATAGATTACATAACGCTTGGTGAGGGTAGTTTAGGGTAGATTTGACAAGAACCTATCTAATATAACCCAATATTAGTATAGATTAGGTCCGATTTACATAGATTAGAGGTTAGGCGAGGTTACCTTAAGTCAGGTTAGGTTATTTATTTGTAAACTCGCGGCATTATCGTCATGCAAGTCAAAATGGATGATTGATAGTAATATTCTGATATAAGGAATAATAGGATAACACTGTCAAACTTTCCTACATAAAATATCGTACAGATTATGTTAGCCCTACTATCGATCGGACTTTAGCCGTAACTCAAGTGTAGGCAGGTGCGAACTTGGGCACAAACTCACAGCTAAGATATACCGCCAGTGCAGACACAAAGCTTTATTAGCGAGCTCCCTTCGATAGCTAGTAAATATTAAAAACGCACTTTAAAATAATTTTTCAACGATGATTCAAAAAGAATATATGTTTGAGATTACCTCCCCCCCCCTTCGAAACCGATTACGTGTCCCAACACTTTCTCATCGTCCATAAAATACAGAGTGGAACCCTTGGAATCACTTACATAATCAATGTTTGTTTGCTTTAGGCCATTTCTGTCGCTACAAAATGCGTAACTTCATACTTGTCACCCACACACACGCCGATGCAACATATATATACATACTTACATATATTAATTTTATTGTATATACATTAATTAATATTACAATATATTGTAACAAAATTACATAATAGTAATAATAATAATATTTTAAATAACAAACCCAATAACTACAAAATAACTTTATTTATTCTCTATATGTACATTTCGGTTACCAGGTAACCATCTTCAGAAGTACTGAAACAAAATTAATTTAATTTAAACGTAACATATGTAGCAAAAACTATTGAGGTTATAAATTTATTTATATTTTTTAATAAATATATATATATATATAAATAATTTATTTATTTTTCAAAGTTTCCCAGAAAAAATAAATACACTGTGTCTGATGTAATACGATATATATATATATATATATATATATATATATAAGACAAATCATGAAACACCCATGTTTAAAAGTTTCAGCAAAAAATAACAAAATTGGAAAGGTTTGTAAATTACTTCAGAGGCAGATTGCCTTAACGGTACAAATTTGTAGTGCGTTAGTGCGTGCGTACAACAGTGTGGCCCAGGGCTAAGCCACGATTAACACGGGGGGAAGCAGCAAATATTAATTACAACAGACAAACAAACCAGTGAATGAACGACGTAAATCTGTTATGGCTATTCATATAAATTACATAGCGAATATTAACGCGTGGAATTACTGACGTTATTTACTTCAGTTTTGGCACCATTCCATCTTCACCGTTTTCACTTTTAGCGGTTTTGTCACTATTGTCTCTTTTTTTACAGATCCAAACTCTGACGATTTATTTACATGTTTGGAAATCAGTTTTCATATATATATATATATATATAAAGAACTAAGTCAAAATACAAATACAAGAATTATAATTGAATTTACAATTGTTAATTTACAATTTTAAATTCAATTATATTTCTTATATTTGTAATTTGACTTAGTTCTTTATGAATACACAAGAATACATATTGCGATATTTATATATATATATATATATATATATATATATATTATAACGACTGTTCGACTTTGACTATTAGAGTTCACAGAAAGTACGGATTGATGGAGGTTTTCCGAAACGCTCCAATAAAAAGTTTGAAATGCTAGAAATGGCAAATAACTTTCTGAAACGCTCCAACAAAAAGTTGACAATGCTAGGAATGGCAGATAACTTTCCGAAACGCTCCAATAAAAAGGTGGCAATGTTACGAATGACAGATAACTTTCCGAAACGGCCCAATAAAAATATGGCAATGTTAGGAATGGCAGATAACTTTCCGAAACGTTTCAACAAAAAGGTGGCAATGCTACGAATGGCAGATAACTTTCGAAACGGTCCAATAAAAATATGGCAATGTTAGGAATGTCAGATAACTGTAAAACGCTTAATATTATTATATAACTTAGCAGAATGTTATCATAATTGAGTTAGACTCCTAATGTAAAAGGAAATATAATAAGCAGGCTTAATATTGATACATAGGTATTTCCTTGATTTCCTTCCGTTCGATTTTAAAGGATAATAGTATCCTGATATAACAGGATCATGGTGTAGCTGAGGTAGAGGGTTACTTGTGTGCTGTACTCTATTTATGCGGGGTCCAACGAGGTACCTAACTTGACTAACATTAGATCTTGAACCACTCACTGATAATCTGATTGCCTCTTAGATAGTCGTTTTAATCGCGAATAATTCTTTGTCTCTTGTAGGGACCAAACCAGGACCTCTTAGATACTTCTACTTATTACCTCACTTGGCCAATTGTTTTTTTTCATGACCAAAATATACAAAGCGTTTCCATTCCGGTAAAGCCTAACCGACCCGAATAAAACTGGATTTACATTTTAATGCCTTTAAAAAGGCTTATCGACTAAACAGTTACTTCGCTTAGTAAGTTTTTGGTTTTAAATGGATTGAAGCTATCACCACATTGAGACGAGGCGCATGTCTAAAAGAATGTTCAAGTTTAGAAATACACTTTTAAAAGTTGTAAAAGTCGTTTAAATTGATTAAATTACTACCCTAGAAATTACCGCCAGAGCATTTCCCAGTAAGCCCTCCCTTAAGAGCTCTTGGTTACTGAGATCCTCCAGTGCCGCCACTAGGAGGCTGATGTAGTAAGTGGAGTGAGTTTGTTTCTTGAGGAAGGTTCTCCATACAGTTCTCCCCTAGGAACTCTCCTCCACTGACCTCCCCCAGTGCCACCACTAGGATATCTCTCCCAAGTAATGCTTTCCTAACCAGCTCCACTAGCAGCTCTCTCACCCTAAAACTCAACCACTCTTCATAATAAATTCGCACAGAGTTTCTTCTAGAAACCTTAACTCGGAAAACTCTCTCTCAACTAATCCTCTCCTAACCAGCGCCATTTGTCTAAAGCACTCCATAGAAAATTCGTAGGGGCTTCCTCTAGAAACCTTAACCCGGAAGACTCTCTCTCAACTAATTCTCTCCGAACCAGCTCCATTTGTCTAAAGCACTCCATAATGAATTTGTAGGGCCTTCCTCTAGAAACCTTAACCCGAAAACTATCTCTCTAGTAATGCTCTCCTAACCAGGTCCATATTGCTTCAACCAGTATCGTCCAAGCTTCTAGAAAGGTCACACAAAAACATCCTTTAAGAACTTCCCCTAGAAGCGTTA
>JBAIZL010000007.1:60599718-60604718 GCA_036971475.1 Prosapia bicincta | reverse complement strand
TATAAGTCTATCAATAAAATCACATTATAATATATCTGAGACCATCAAATTAAACGATTATAACTATAAAAACTATGTGATAGGTAACCTTATAATAAAATGTTTCCCCAATTATTTCAAACAATAATTCTTAATCAAAAATAAGATTTCATCATAAATATATAAAAATATTTTATTAAAACGCACACACGCGCGAGCGCGTGCACACATGCACGCTCGCGCGCACACACACAGACAAACAAACACACATACACACACACACACACACGCACACACACACACACACACACACACACACACACACACACACACACACACACACACACACACACACACACACACACACACACACACACACAAACACACACACACACACACACACACACACACACACACACACACAAACACACACACACACACACACACACACACACACACATGCACACACAAACACACACACACACACACACACACACACGCACGCACGCACGCACACACACACACACACACACAGATATATTTATAAATATATATAAAATTATATGTTATATTTTAACAATATAACATTTATTTAATTATCTTCTTTCTAAATGTATTCGATATGACAAAAAAAAACATTGTGCTTGGTTGAACAGAGAGCACTATACTATGGAAAAATAATAAAACCTGATGGCGACACTATAAACTTTTAAATTTTGAAAAAAAAACAAATATATCATTTTTCACAACGAACACAAACCTTTCAAAATTATGTTTCTATATAAAACAGAGCAATAATTACCGGCTACATTACAATATAGCTGCAATCTATACGGTTATGTTTGATATAATAGAAAATGTCGAGGGAGTGTCGACAGAAATGAAAACATTTATAGCCACGACTACAGAAAATTTGAATTGAGAAAAACATTTAATATTTCGTAAAGAGAATTTACCTAAACTTTTGTTAGATGTACCTAACAATTCAAACATTAGATTAAATAAGCATAAATTGTTGTTACTGTTATATGTAATTATTTGTTTGGAGATTTATCAAAATTTAAATAAATTAATATATTTAATAACTGATCAAAAATATTTAACTATAACCTTTTTCCCTAACAATGTACAATAAACAATGTAACATAACCTACGTGTTAAAAAATTTGTTATACTACCTAACGTAAAACATAAAATCAGCTGATATATGAGATCATGTGTTATCATTTTATTCACTTTGATAGGACTCATGCGTAACTTGACAGATATTATAATGAAGGAAAGTTGTATGATTATGTACATCCAATATGTTTTTGTAGGAGTCGCTATAGAAGTTTTTACTTTAATAAGGTTCACTAAGGGTTTTAATAAGGGTAAACTGTTGAAAGTGTTGAACACGGCTTCCCTCTGTGTTACGATACAAAAACCTATACCAAAATAAAGGCGCTTTTAGTGGTCACCCAGTTGACGTAGCTTATATTGTTGCAAACGTTATATTGTTTAGTTTGTAACCATCTCTCTCATATTAGCATACTTTGCAGTTATTCCAATGTAATATTACTAGTTTCTGTTTTATAAGGAAACCGTGATTTTTAAAGGTCTTTTATGCTGTAAAAATTAAGTTCGCATTATTTCAAACAATTTTTATATCAAGTTTAAACTAAATTGTGTTCGTGTTTTTGACGGCTTTCTGCATCGACAAATATAATTCTTCTGCCAATATCGATTATTTTTAGAACGTCAATGATATTTAATTGACATTTAAAGTTTAATAACTTACTAAATAAAAGGAAACAGTAAAGAAGAATATAAATCAAATGCGTTTAAAATACGAGCTGCCTTTTACAATATGGGTCGATACTTAAGGAACTATACGGACAAACATTTTATTTTATGACAAATCGCCTTCCGGATTTAGTACAGGAACACATGCGACATGCACCGGAAGTCGTAATAAAATTGCACCTGTGTGTACCTCAGTATCTGCGACAAAGTAGAAAATAAGACGAAATACCCCAGGTCGGGTGGGAAAGCGGCTTTACGGCCTGGTTAAGCCGGGAGCGGCCCAATTTAGGTAGATCAAAGCAAGTGAATCCTGCAGCTACAGATTGAAACAAAACGCCACCGCAACGTACAAACTGACAGTGGCAGAGTGTTTGAAATGTAGACGTGAACTAAATAAACAAAGCAAAATCTCTTGTACGCTCGTAGTGTGGCTTGCAGATTGACTCTTAGAGGATTTAAGAAATCTAATAAAGAATACATGAATACCTTTCTGTAACGATATACTTATATATAAGTGTTCTGATGGAAGGGAGTCATAATAAAGCATGCGCTCAACTTAACTGAGAAATATGCTGCTTTATTCGTGGCGTAAACTTTTGTAAAGTCAACGTAACTAGTGTGTTGGTAACTAGTTATTAGGAGGGGGCGTTAATTAGTTAGAGATGACATTAATTAGAAGGAGGTGGCGTAAACTAGTGTGAATTCTACGTAACTAGTATTATAGTAACTGGTTAATAGGAGTTGGTTTTATTAGTTAGAGGTGACGTTATCTAGTGAGGTCGCCATAATTAAGAAGATAGTAACTAGTTAATAGGAACTAGTTGGAGGTGGCGTTAAATCGTGGTAGGTGGCATTGGCTAGTGCGAGGTCACCCTAGCTAGTAAGAAGGTAACACTAGCTAATAGGAGGTTACGTTGATTAGTGGGAGGTGACGTTATCTAGTGAGATCGCCATAATTAAGAAGATAGTAACTAGTTGGAGGTGGCGTTAAATCGTGGTAGGTGGCATTGGCTAGTGCGAGGTCACCCTAGCTAGTAAGAAGGTAACACTAGCTAATAGGAGGTTACGTTGATTAGTGGGAGGTGACGTTATCTAGTGAGATCGCCATAATTAAGAAGATAGTAACTAGTTGGAGGTGGCGTTAAATCGTGGTAGGTGGCATTGGCTAGTGCGAGGTCACCCTAGCTAGTAAGAAGGTAACACTAGCTAATAGGAGGTTACGTTAATTAGTTGGATATGCCGTTAAATAGTAGGAAGTGTTCTTGTTTAGATTATATTTTTAGTTGCAAACAAAACAGGAATTTACTCAGTTTTTGCCAAGTAGTACAAAAAACTGGAATTAAAGAACTATTTACTCCACGATCATTCATCACAAAAGCAGTATTTTAAAAATATATTGAAAATTAAAATTCTATGTTTTCTATAATGAAAATTTGATAATATGTCTTACTAACGTCTCATAATAGTTCATAGGGTTAGAGTTAAAACGTTTTTAGTTAGAGAGTTTTATTTATTTTAGATGCCTGAATAGAATCATTAGGTTTAACGTTTGTACGTTTGAAACGTAATTAACTACACATATTATTTAAGTTTTGCTAAATACAAACTAACTGTATCCACAAAACTACATTAGAACTTCACTAAAAAATAGCGCCAACATGGACAAGGTAACAACAACTTGAAGCAACTGTGGCGTAAATGTTTATATTAATTAATTAAAACAACCTCTCACCACAAATTTAACAAATTTTATTTTAACCTTATGTACATTTCGACTACAAAGTAATCATCTTCAGAGATATTTTCACAAATAACTAACTTACAGCTAAACCTATGCGTATTTTTAAGCAACGGGAACTCCTTGGCCACGCCCCCTACACTATCCGACCAATCATGTTACGAGTAACAACTAGGTCTGGTCTAACAGAAGGAGTTACCGTTACATTATTTTTGAATTTTACAGTAATTATTAAATTTACACATTTAACAATTAAAACTATAACTATCTCTTAACTAATAGATACAATTGGGATAGGCCCTTTGTCAGAATTTAATAATTTATTAGTTTCATATTTATTAATAAACATACTTTCGAAACTATTTAACATATTTTTTGATTTAACATTTTTAATTAATTTAAGGTTATTTATATCTAAGTTATGATTAGTTTCTAAGATATGTTCAGCTACACTTGATTTCTCTGGCCTTTGAAATTTCATATGACTAATGTGTTCTTTGAATCTAGTGGAAATTTTTCGTTTAGTTTGACCAATATAAATCTTTTCACATGAATTACAAGTTACTTTATAAATCCCTGACTTATCCAATGTTTCTGTTTTATCTTTTGGGTTACCTAAGAGATTTTTAAGGCTATTTTGGCTCTTATATGCTACTTTAAAATTTACAGCCTTAAAAATCTCTTAGGTACCCAAAAGAAAAAATAGAAACATTGAATAAGTCAGGGATTTATAAAGTAACTTGTAATTCATGTGAAAAGATTTATATTGGTCAAACTAAACGAAAAATTTCCACAAGATTCAAAGAACACATTAGTCATATAAAATTTCAAAAGCCAGAGAAATCAAGTGTAGCTGAACATATCTTAGAAACTAATCATAACTTAGATATAAATAACCTTAAATTAATTAAAAATGTTAAATCAAAAAATATGTTAAATAGTTTCGAAAGTATGTTTATTAATAAATATGAAACTAATAAATTATTAAATTCTGACAAAGGGCCTATCCCAATTGTATCTACTAGTTAGGAGATAATTATATTTTTAATTGTTAAATGTGTAAATTTAATAATTACTGTAAAATTCAAAAATAATGTAACGGTAACTCCTTCTGTTAGACCAGACCTAGTTGTTACTCGTAACATGATTGGTCGGATAGTTTAGGGGCGTGGCCAAGGAGTTCCCGTTGCTTAAAAATACGCATAGGTTTAGCTGTAAGTTAGTTATTTGTAAAAATACCTCTGAAGATGATTACTTTGTAGCCGAAATGTACATAAGGTTAAAATAAAATTTGTTGAATTTGTGGTGAGAGGTTGTTTTAATTAATACGGACAAGGTAGTTACGTTAACAAAGGCAGAAAACTTTAACAGGAGTGAGAGAAATAGGGGAACAAGCTGAACAGCAGTTTGCTGTTTAGACAGAAATATAGCCACAAATAGGTTCGGATCAAAGGTGAAAATGACTTTCTAGCGCCAAAACCCCAAACGACAGTTCCGC